>OX424510.1:7877735-8477735 GCA_949152395.1 Agrochola litura | reverse complement strand
CCCTACTAAACGTACGCCTAAATTTATTATATTAGAACATATTTTGTAAATTAATTGAACACGAAAGTGTAATTACTAGCAACCTAAATAAGTCTGTTGCCGAGTCGATCATTCAATATCGACATCCATCAAACACGTCAATGTTCCTACGAAAATTCGATGAAAAATCGCTATAATGAACCTGACTTTTGTTTTTACTTCTAAGTAAAAAACGCTGCCAAGCATTTTCTCTTCTACGTTGGGGTCGACTTCCAGCCCAACCGTATGCAGCTGAATATTAGTATTTTACATGGAGCGACTGCCTATCTAACTTCCACAACCCAGTAACTGGGTAATGCCATAACCCTTGGTAAGACTGGTTGTCAGACTTTCGAGCTTCTGACGACCCGTAACGACTGTCAAAGGTCCACGAATGACAGCCGGGACCAACGGCTTATCGTGCTTTTCGAAGCACGGAGGACTTTCGGAATGTAAAGATGATCACCCATCCACGACCAACCCCGGCAAGCGTAGCTTTAACTGATGGATAGACCCGTGCGGCTGTTATTACTTAGCCACGAACTCCGCCTTTCCTTTTAGCTTCTAAGTAATTTTCGCTAATATTTTACAATGCTTTTTATGTCTGGTATGTTTGCTGAAGTGCGTACGGATGGAAAGCAAACTCCTTGCTGCACCGTCTACGAAGCAGTAGGAACAGTATTCTCATTGCGATTGCTGCCCGTTTCGACTGTCCTTTCCTAAATCAGTGGCTATGGATAGCTAAAGGCATCGGCGGTTATATTACTAACAATATTAACGTAATTTATAGGTACAAATTGTTACTAAGGCAATATTATTGTTATACATGATAAATTACCCTTTATGGAGTTTTCTCTGAATCAAATGATTATTTATTTATTGAAATATGTAAAACTAATAAAATGACTACATAGATATAGGTACTGTGCGACCATTCATTGGCATTACCTATGTTTTGTTGGACAGTGGTCTATCCGCGTGCCATCAATTTCCTCAAAATCCGTAGAACCATTTTTATGAACTTAGTAACAAAGTATTTGAAAACTTTCACGTTTGTTATATAAAATAAATTCAATTTCACGTGGAAATGAAAAATACTGATGACATTAGCATTAAACTCGCATGCCGAATGTAATTGCATGAATAGTTTTACCAGGCGCTTAAATTGGCGCGCTCAGAACCATTTGTATAAACACTGCATTATGTCTGCATTAAAATTCGTTTTATAGTCACTTTTTATGAAGTAAACAGGGTCGCAAACCCTTAATTTTTTTGAGAATAAATCATCCAGGCTTCTTTTTAGGGTACCGTCCCCAAAAGGTGCCAAACGGAATCCTATTACTAAGCCTCCGCTGTTCGTCCGTCTGTCTGTCAGCGGGCTATATCTCATGAACCATAATTAATTTGAAATTTAAAGAGTAGTAATTTCAAGAAGCAATAAAAATGAATAATTAAACGGATCATCATACAAGAAACGTGTTTTTTTGGAGTTTTTTGCTTGATCTTGTTATAATTTTCTACCTCATTAACTTCGTCCAACATCTTAGGTCATCATTTAGTCTATTGCGTAAACATTTCACTGTGTAAACGTAGTTGAAGTGAGTTGTCATTCCATTTGAAGCCAGTGACTCACACTATTGACGCTCACTTAGTTTTCACGGTGAGATTTTTACGGAATAGATGCCAGATGTCACCTTAAATAACTTCACAACAAAAGAAAAACAGTGGCACTCCGGGAGTGCTGACAGAAGTGAAAACTTGAACAAGATCGCCTTGGTGGAAGAAAAATACTTGTATGGAACATTGGCCCGTAACTTTATCTAAATAAAGAGCAAAACAGCATCTACAAAAAAAAAAAAAAAATTACTTCCAAAACCTTTAAAGTAAAAATACTTGCATAGAACTTTGATCCGTATCGTAATATTAATAAAGAGCACAATCGCGTTCACAAAAATGAGGTGTCGGTATCGGTGTCACGAGTTCAAATGTTTTTTCCCATCTCAAAAATGCCCAACGCGCCTGAAGAAGTTTTCACTTCAAAAAACGAGCGAGCTTTACAATAGTCGCATATGATGTGTAACATCTGACATCTTTGCGCTGACGTATGATAAACAATATTCATCATCATTATCCTTTTAACATCCCCTCGGAAAATGGGTTGGTCTGACGGCCAACTCCAGCACCGTGCGCGCTCACTGGTCAAATCAAATAGCACGCGTTTCCCCGGCTTCCTGTTACACACTTCCGTCTCTTTTCACGAAATCACTCCCACAGATTGCAGGAGAGCGAGAGGAAAGATGTTACACATCAAAAACAGTCTTATCTTCCAGAAAATAAAGTTCAAAATTACTTCGGATAGTTGTCCCATCCAGGCGGGAAAGGTGTGCAGAAAACGATGGTGACATTTGGCCGTAGCTGCATCGTCACTGTGCTTGAGAACAGCGCCGCGGGCGCAGCAAAGATAAGCGCGGCTGCCCATATGAACGTTGCGCAAACCAGTGGGAGTTTGCGAAGCTGTAACAAAGTTCAAAGTCAGTCAAAGTTTAGCCAACTATGAGCTATTAAACTGTAAACTAACTAGTTAATAGTTACACGTGTGTTTGTTCACACTTTGTAGTTAAGATTGTAGGGTACTTGGTCCGTGATGTTTAATTTGAGTTAGGATTTATTAGCCATGTTGTGCATACAAAGTACAATAGCTATAATCCATTTATTTAAAACATTAGACAAATAACGGTTATCACCCTTTCATTATTTCAGTACAAATGTATACCTAATAAACTTCCTTATTTTACGAAAAATACAAAGCAATGTAATATATTTACCGATTATATTAAAAAAATAACTCTTAAGTGCAGTCATTTCAACAATTAACTCTAAAGTACAGTTATCTAGCTGTTATTTGTCTAATGCTATAATAAATGAAGATAGTAACACTGGCTTTTATTTATTGTTGGAAAGTTGTGGATGAAATTAATTAATGACTTCGACGTTTTGACAGCACTCGAGTTCCTAAATCACAATGTTTTCGAAATACAGGCTGGCGAATTAGTCACCTACAAGCGTTATTAAGGTTGTGATGTGACATACTGAACAACTTTCCCTAAGGAAACTGTGGCGGCATCTACATCGCCACATGCGCATACGCATCACACTGACGGCACGCGAAATCCTGCATCGCGCAAGCAATGTTTTCCGCGCAATCAGCATTTAATATAACTACCCGACATCAATCGCTGGGTAGTTACCCACCAGATACAACACTCGTCTGATCGGAGGATCCTCCTTTTTCCATAGAGGATGAGTGAACGTTACACCCAGTACCTCATACTTCTATAAAACTTATTTAAGATACGTATCTTTCATCAGAATCACCCCCTTAACACTCTTGTAGGTTACTTAAACTAATCGCCAGCCTGTATGTGTAAACATGTTGTTTTGGAAAGACTTCATTGAATTCTGCAATCCGTCTTTCTATGATAAAAACTGAAATGGACGATTTCATTTATTCACATTATTTTTATCATTTCTCCGAATTTAACGTTGTTACGGAGACAATTTATTTTAAGTCTCTGGAGAGATAAGGATAATAATGATAGACAAGACTAATTTGTCAGCTTGTTACAGTCAAGCAGTTGTAAACAAAAACAAGTTACATTTTAAAGCAACAAAATAACAACATGGAATAGATAGTAAAATGTTGTCTGTCCAATTAATCAAATCCCTGTCACCTTAAAAGCTAGGCAAGATGTCCCTGAAGACTTACTTTACTGTTTCTTATCTTCTCGACAGAAATGACATGAAAATAAATAAATCTTTGTTAGTTGGTGTGAATATCTGAACTAATTTTGAATGAGGAACATGGAACAACTGGCTTCACAGGCTTTCTACGGTCTACAGGATGACAGATAAAAAAAATGCTCCCTTTCTCAAATCTTGTAAATCCAAGCAATCCATTTAACAAAAGCAAGAAATAAATCTAATACTCGGTCAGTTTTATAACACTCAATTTTAAAAGCTGAGCAACGGAAACCCATCCCGGAAGAAGAGATCCATTTTCCAGAAAATCGATCCTTCAAACCGGTTCAAATACACCTTCTGATATACGATGTTTTAAAAATGTAATTTACTCACCTGGAGTCTTCTGAAAGGATTTACTATAGCGCAGTATCTTTCAGCCGATAAGGCTGTTAAGGTGAAGACTGACACTCCGATGCTCACATCCTTGCCAGCTTCGGAGATACGGCATATTACCTCCCCCCATGGCCAAGACTCTAGTGTGTAGATTATTGAGACGAACGGCACGCATATCAGGATCACTAACAGGTCGGCTAACGCAAGCGAGAATATGTATCTGGGGATGAAAGGAAATAGATTAAAATTGGTTGATTATTTAAAAAAAGTAAATAACAACTAGTGATTGTGGCCTCTTTTTTAAGTAAAAAACCGGCCAAGTGCGTGTCGGACTACGCACAATGAAGGGTTCCGTAGTTGAGATGAATTTATTTATCCCAAGAACAAACTTAACATTGTAGTTGAAATACATGTTATCCTATACATTCCAACTGCAAATCGTCGCTCGGCGTCCAATACCGCGAATGTGACATATTTGACGTTTTTTTTTTAATTGCAAGTTCAGTTATTTGAACGTGTAGAATGAAATTAAACAAAAATCTGATTTTCGTTAATAATTTTACATTCGCGGTATTAATATAATAATAATATAAAGCTAATACCTTTAGACGAGCAATTCTTGTATATATGTATATAATCTGAATCTCGAAAACGGCTCCAAGAATTTTTTATGAAATTTAGTATGCAGGGAGTTTCGGGAGCGATAAATCGATCTAGCTAGGTTTCATTTTTAGAAAACGTCGTCCAAAAAATAATTGTCATCCAGATAACAAGATCCAAGTAACAAGGACTCATTGTGTTAGTAAACTTATGAACTTTAGCTTAATTTACCAGGTCACTCAGAAAGTTTTGCGACTAACAGTTTTTGTCTATGGAATACTGGCTGGTTTTGATGTCAATTAAAACTATGACTAATTACAAAAAAACATCACATTCCAAATCCGAAATTCCCTCCACATTTTTCTACGAGCAAAATCAAAATACTCTGTCTTACTGAAAAGTAGATTTACAACGAGAACATTTTCGCGCGATAATTTTGTACGATTTCAAATGTCGACTAAAACTAGAAGAATCGTTTGAAAGACTTCGAATGGTGTTCATAGAAAAAAGCCCTTCTAAAGCGACTGTTTTCCGCTGGTTCAACGAATTTATGCATGGTCGAGTAATTTTGGCGGACGAAGAAAGAAGTGGCTGCCCTACGACGGCTGTTACGTAATAAAACGTGCTGACTATGAAAAATTTAATTCAAGAGAATAGGCGAATTACATATGCCTCTTCATATGTAATTCGCCTATTCTCTTGAATTTTATTTTCAGCATTAACTGCAGATTGGATCGGGAAGTGTGCATGAAATTCTACACGGGCATCTTCGGGTAAGGAAGAAAGTTTCACGCTGGTACCGCAAAATCTAACGCAGGCTCAGAAGGAGGTTCAGGTAGAATGGTGCCGAGACATGATAGCAAAATTTGAAGTAGGCTCGTCTCGGCGCGTTTATGATATCATTACGGGTGAATCTTGGATTTATCAGTATGATCCAGAAACCAAGCGTCAGTCGACTGTGTGGCTCGTTTCAAAATGAACCAACGCCTACCAAAGTGAAGCGAGCCAGAAATGCAGGCAATATTTTGATTTGGTTATCTGGTGTCAGTACCCTGACAAGATCAAAGGAGCATCAATGCTGAATGGTATGATACCAAATGTTTGCCAGAAGTTTTTACTACTGCAAGCAGCAAGCGACCGAACACTGGCTTCTGTGGGCTACTGCTTCACCACGACAACGCGCTGGTTCACTCAGCGCTCAAAACAAGGGACTTTCTGGACAGCACACCGGTCAAATTTATAGGTCATCCTCCTTACAGTCCCGATTTAGCTCCGTGCGACTTTTTCTATATCCTCAAAATAAAAAATCTACTCAAAGGAAAACAGCTTTCATCACCTGAAGATGCACTGGCTGCATTTGAGAAGGAGATTGATTGGAGAAGTGTCTGATGCGGACTGGAAAATGTGTTATGAAAATTGGTTTAGACGTATGAAACTGTGTATAGACGCCAATGGAGAGTTCTTTGAAAAGATATAATAAAAATAATGAAACCTGTGGTATACTTTTTCTAGTATCGCAAAACTTTCTGAGTGCCCCACGTAATCTAGTTTAAATTTATTTCACCCCATGGGAGATGGCACTGTAGTGATTGATGTACATGCAATCCAGCCGGCTAGCGAAAATTTTTAGAATATTGTTGGAGCTGGACCGCACTCTACGCACCAGGGATGCACACCCCATTCGCATCGTTGCGTAAAAGCAATTAATATGTGAGTCCGCGAACATTCCCGATGAGCTACAAAAATGGGACAGCCCTAACAATACCCTGAAAGCGTTGTTGTATTGGATACGAAGGGCGTTGCACGACCTTTGGGTATATCTAGCCTACAGGCTACACGTGTAAAACGTTGTAAAATAAGCTCAAAACAGAGTAGTTTTGACTTTTCAAGTGAGCAGCGTGCAAACCTGCGAGCCAGCATGTTCGTCCTTACCGACAATGCCCTTCGTTCTCGCTCAATATCGAGTTATACATCAAACCACGTGTTTTGGCATACTGCTCACATTTGGTGACCAACTTTCTGAGACCACAGATTGACGCGCTCAGAAGCACCATATCGTCTGCATAGCTAATATTATTTACACAAATACCATCTATATAGCAACCCACTCTGGTGCTGCTGAGCTCGCCAATCCTGCCTCACCCCACATTCCAACATGTATGGCTTGGAAAAAGTTCCAGCCCATCGTACACTATTGATCTGATTACCATACCACTATTTAAAGATGTTTATAAGCTCCGTTGGCAACCTATTCTTCTCCATCTTTCTCCACAATACGTCATAAGCAACCTGATCAGAAACCTTGAATAAATCGATGAACCTAGCATAAATCGGCGTCCTACGCTGTGTGTACGAGTAAGTATGTGATAGTATGCTTAAGGCACAACACTGCATTTTCTGTTGACCAACCACGCCAAAACCCGAATTGGTTGTCATGAACATTTACAGTTTTATTTATTTGTGTATTAAGCAGACGGTCAAACACTTTTGATATTTTGATATTATAGTAGCTAGAGAGATGGGCCTTTTGGATGCCGAGCGACGAAATGTAAGTTTTTACGCACAATATTGAGAGATTTACCATGTTATTTTAAGACCATAGACTTCTTATAGGTTTTCCTGTAATCTATGAGTAAAGAGCCATACTATGTATTTTTTTCAAAATTTTTGGTCCAGTAGTTTCGGAGATAAGGGGGGGGGAATGGTCATTTTTCATTGAATTTATCAAATATCTTTAAAAGTATTTATTTTAAAATTATATAAAAAATATATTTAGGATCCTCGCAACAAGCTCTTTCATTTGATATGTCACACGGTACTGTTAGCAAAACTTTCTTTTTTAATTTTCTTGTTTGCGCCCCAAAAGTGACACCTATATTCAAAATTAAATTATTTACGTTACACATTCGTGTTTGGGTCACAGAAATACACATGTGTACCAAATTTCAACTTAATCGGTCCATTAGATTCGGAGTAAATTGGCTGTGACAGACGGACAGACAGACAGACAGACAGACAGACAGACAGACAGACAGACAGACAGACAGACACACGAGTGATCCTATAAGGGTTCCGTTTTTTCCTTTTGAGGTACGGAACCCTAAAAAAGAAGGGTTATGTGTCCGACTTGTATCTATATGTGTGTGTATGTCCGGCTCTATGTTCCCTCGTATCTACTAAATGGCTGAACCGATTTTGATGAATAATATGCCATTAGAGGGACAAACCAATAACCTGAAATATGTTGTAGCTTTGTTTGTCGGGTCTGCGATACAAAAATTCTGTAGATTATGATGCTTGTTTTTTCTCTTTTCAGTTTTTGTTTTTGCAGTTAGATTTTTTTCGTCTTTTAAATAATTTTTAAATAAATTAACCTGCGTTAGTAGTACAAAGGTTCTGTATATTTTTTTCATTCTTTTTTACTACTTATATCATAATATTAGTATTATTTACTTTCTATTTCTCCGTGGCAACTGGGAGCCTAGATTTATGCCCGGTTCGTGGCAATAGGCTCGCCCCCTACATGAGACTTTTAAACATAACTGGCGTATATAGCATATGTTGGGTGTATTTAATGTACCCACATACTCTCAATAAGCTCGTCGCATTGTCGGGAAGGCATTCGGATGCAATTGAAATTGTGCCTCTACGACATTTCATAGAGACATACAATTTTATTCTATAGAAATTAAATAGCAAAAACTCTAAAAACATTTTGCCTAAACCCAGGAAAAAAAAAACAGTGGCACTCCGGGAGTAAAAACTTGAACAAGGTCGCCTTGGTGGAAGAAAAATACTTATATAGAACATTGGTCCGTAACCTTATCTAGAGAAAGAGCACAAACGCGTTTACAAAAAAAAACTTCCAAAACCTTTAAAGTAAAAATATTTTCATAGAACTTTTATTCGTAACGTAATATAAAGAGCACAATCGCGTTTACAAAAATGAGGTGTCGGTAACCGTGTCGAGAGTTCAATTGTTTTTTTCCCATCTCAAAAATGCCCAACGCGCCTAAAGAGTTTTCACTTCAAAAACCAATAAAACCAACCACTTAACTATATCCTATAACTTAACTTTCCACAAAGCAGACATAATATTTAAATTGTTAAACAATCAATTATTATAAAATAAATGATTCATCGGATAGGAAACTACTGAATACCTTATTGTTTGTAAAATATGGATATTCTGATGTATGGGAAAAGTGGAGAATTATGGATCGTTATTGGATGGCATCGGAAATCGGAAGCTTGCTTGTTACGTTGCATGAAATATGCAAGCAACATGGCAGCATAATAATTGGTGTCGGAATTGATTTAAAATGACATGTACTGGATCATAAATTGTCTGAAACTAGATTCTGCAATTATTTTGTATAATACTGTCCTAGCTTCATTCTGAAATTGATTTTAATAATGATAGTAACTTGTATGTCACTCAGCAAGTTTCTAATATTATTCAAAGCAATAAAGTTTCTTCAAATATAGGACAATAAACTGATTACAAAACGGTGAAGGATAACATCGTGAGGAAACAAGCATTTTCTAGAAATAAATTTCGATGATCATCATCTACCAACCCGCACTGGGCCCCCGTGGTAGTTTATAGCTCACTCTCTGTCAAAGAGAGGAGGCCTGTGTCCCAGCAGTGAGAACATTATAGGCTGATTATGAAGTCACTCGCAACAGTTTCTAACATTATCAAAAGAAATTTCTTCAATATTAATAGGTACTGATTCCCAAATAATATAATATAACTATATTCATTGGCTTAAGGCACAACGCGACTCTTGTAGAACAAATTCTATGAAAACCTTATGGAAATTGTTCTACCAAAATCGAATCACACCGTCGTGTCGCGCCTATCCGCGGTTGCCTTAAGGCACACTTCCAGCAGTGGTAATTAGGTAACAAAGAATGCTGGACTGGTTATAATCATCATCTGCCTGGACTTTTCCTAATTATATTTGGGTTGGCTTCCAGTCTGACCGGATGCAGCTGAATACCAGTATTTCGTAAGGAGCAAACGCCTATCTTTCGGGCTTCTGACTCTCCGTAAAGAGTGCCAATGACCTACAAATGACGGCTGGGACCAACGTTCCAAGGCACGAAGTCTCTCGGTATGTAATGGAACAGTAAGAAAAGCTCCAACAACAACAAGACAAGTCAGTCGCAGTCTTGATCTTCAAGGCTTATAAGCCTTGAAGATCGACCTGTGTGACTGCTACAGCAGCCATCTTTTTGTCCCTAACCAGATGGTAGTATTTACCACATAGAAAGAAAGCATAATGTTTATTTGAACACAGTTCGTGAAACACAAAAAAAAACAAAATAATCTCAAAAGTGAAAATAATCTCATAACAATAATATTATAGTGTGTGCCTCACGGCTGCGCCAAAATGTTCATATCAGCATTAATGCCAGACAGATGCTGTCTGACGCTGGTTTTCTAATGAACCTATAGGGACAAGTGACGGGGAGTACAAAACAGTTTCAACATACCAAATACATAATTTTAATACTTCAAAATAAATAAATGAACTAGTAATCAAATATAAATTACAAAAACAAACACGCGCGATGACGATGCGTATAGGAATACTACTTTTTTTAATAAATTATGTTTCAGATCACCGTTCATAAAATTAGAATCAAGACTTCCCTTAACATTAGATATTATAAAACGAAGAGAAGAGAACATAACAATGAAACTAAAAGCCAATATGCAAATTCTGAAGAAAATGGAATACCACAGGGAAAACTTTCAACCTCTAAAGTTGCGAATGATCGGAGAGTTATTTTCATTATTATCACATTCGATAAGGGAAACTATCTAACGAAAGGGACTAATAAGGGACAGGACGGAACTTGGCTAGTTATCGAACAAGCTCGTTAGGTAAAGAACTTTGAAAATGCAGTGAATGGAGACAAATGCGAAAAAGCAAATATATGCTTTGATGGGTTTTAGTTGACTACATATATGTAATATATTTTATCAGATAGATAATTATATTCTCTTATTATTATAGTACTAAAAAAAATTTTTTACAGAAAAAAACAACCGACTTCAAAAAAAAAACACTACGAAGTGAAAAATAACTTTAATTTCGGAAGTCGGTGTCTTTGGTTTTGAATTTTCGTTCTTTGTCACCGACTTCCGAAATTAAAGTTATTTTTCACTTTGTAGTGTTTTTTTTTTGAAGTCGGTTGTTTTTTTTTGTAAAAAGTTTTTATTTTTCACTTTTTAGTTGTGGTACCTACCCCACACAAATTTGAATACCACTACCTGCTATGTAAATAACAGTGACAAGGAGTTATCATATCATCTACATACTAAGTGGGAAAAAATACGTATAATTGAAGCTAACTCAAAAACTACCCAATCAAAGTTAATAAAATTTATATGGGACCACCTCTGAAGTATGATCTACCAAACAAAAAAGAATCATCAAAATCTATTCATAATTGGCGGAGTAATCGCGTAACAAACATACAAAAAAAAAAAAAACCTTCAAAAGAAATGAGAACCTCCTCCTTTTGGAAGTCGGTTAAAAAGGACATAGTTTGTTAAAAGTTAAAGGTAACCTTATAGTACATTCATTGAACAGAAGTCCCAGGACACTTCGCATTAAAGTATCATCATCATAGTTAGACTAGTTGGTAGACTGGTGTCGCATGTTTTTGATTTTTTTGGTTTTATTAACTACTTATTTCATTAAGAGAATGGGTAGTCAACCCGAAAGTCTGACAACCAGTCCTACCAAGGAGTATCGTGCTACCCAGTAAGGTTGTGGAAGTCAGACAGGCAGTCGCTCCATGTAAAGTACTGGTATTCAGCTGCATCTGGTAAGACTGAAAGCCAACCCTAACATAGTTAGGAAAAGGCTAGGCAGATGATGGTTACAGTTTTTAGTATAATAAGGCCAATTACTCGTTTCCACTTATAATACAAATAAATAGACAGACAGAAAGACAGTATAGGTATTTACACGTTAGATGCATCAGTTGCTTTATGAAATGTGAGGAAACTGTTGGTGTCTTACGATGTTTTCCTTCACCGTTATGAGAGCCATGATGAAATAATACACAAAAAAGATTAAAAGTTGTTAATACTTACGTGTTCGGCGCATTTCTCATGCCCCTGTGCCTGACATACACAACTACCAGGGTCCCATTGCCAAGCACCCCTACTATAAAGATGATGGCAAATAGGACCGGCACCAGATACGTCTCCAGTCGTTCCTCATATGGGGTGTAGTCGCTCTCAGTCTGATTGTCACCTGGAGTGTATATCAGGACCGACGCGTTCGGCTGGGTGGTAAACATCGTCGATCTGGGGAAGACGAGAAAGTATGGTTAGGAAAATAGTCGTGGAAGTAGTCATGGTTTTTAATAGGTGGCAATGAACCGCTTAATGAACAGTGGTAACCATTATTTTGTATTCATAAAGGCTTGTAGCATAACGGGGAAAGAACCCAAGTCCAAAGGGAAAAAAAAATTACGTTCTACTTTTATATTAGTAATTCATAAGGTGTACATATTAAAGAGTAGTCTATTCTACTTTATTATATTTATTTATTCATTAAGTAGTTGCATTAGTATTATTTTAAAATCATGTTTATTTCTAAGTGCATCGGTTATCATCTCGTTTATTATCATTTTCCTTAATGCCAAGTTATAGTTAAATGTATGATCTAAATTATCCAATTTTATTATATATTTAAGTTATATGGGTATTTCCCACCTTAATTATTACCGTCCCCATATTTAAAACTGTTATGGTTTGTCCCATTGTGATATAATGGCAATTTACAATATAATACCTATCCAATGAAGTAAAAAAATGTTAATACATTCGTGCAATTACAGTTTGCTCTTTTGTTTTAATCTTATCTCTCTCTTAATCAATCTCTTATCTTGGCACTTTAAACTTTATCATTGGCAGCGTTTTCTCTTACCAACTTTTAGGAGGCCCGATCTTTACTCTAATAAATTTACACTGTCTGCAAGCCCCACATCCTATTAGAAATTCAAATTAGACCCAGAAAGGTCAAAGTTCATGCAGATCGAGGGGAACCACTTAGGGACGTACGGGTGGCCAAAAAAAGGACAAGCATCTTTGACAAAATGTATTGGGAATTTGGCATGCAAAATGGCATTAAGGTTCAGTCCATTAATGACGCTATCCTGTGAAGCCAAATAGGTATATGGGTATACTTCCGTGAAGTGCGAAGGATATAGTAAGGCTCTTTGTTAGGCAAAGCTTTGATTGTGTAACAATCTAATGTCGTTTGCTACTACTAGTTATGGTTATTGAAGTCCTTCACTTGATGAAGCTCTCCCAAGCACTGAACAGCAGCCACAATACTATATTGCGACCACATTGTTAACAAATATTTAGACAATCAGCTCTGAGTAATATTTGCTCTTAGAAAATACCGTGAATTTGTATAACAGCAAAATTCATGCACAAATTCATAATATTATGAGCACTGGACCGCAAACCACCAAAGTTAAAACTTTAATTAAACTAAAATACTGACAGCAAAACATTAAATGTCTAGACAAAATATCATTGTGCATTTAAATTGAGTCGTAGAGCTTATTATGCCACACCACATACAGGGCCGAGGTACAAGCCTTGTGGCACGCCTAACATTCGCCGTAGCGTGGTACTATTGTTTACGTAATTCAGTTTAACAAACGCTCTGGATTCATTATACAAGCTCCTACAACGTATTTTCGACTCAACATAGGAACATTCTCGAAGCAAAAATGTGATATTTCAATAAAAAAAAAAATGTAAATGCGAACCTATTCAAACGCTCGTGCAAAGTTTTTAATGAGAGTAAGTAATTGAACTTAAGTGAAAAGGTTCACAGGTAACGCTAGCGGTTGGATGTGTTGTTTTTATAGAAAAATAAGTGAAAAAGGGTAGGTTTAAAGTTTCTTTGAAAGACGGAGTTTCCTACTTTAACTTTATAAGTTGAGCTGAAAAGAATTTTTGCGATAGTTAATGCAGTATTTGAGGCCCATTTTGAAGCTTAAATGCCTATAAATGTAAGTGATTATACCGAAATAAAGCATCTATTTTGAATGTTTGTGAAGGTGTCCCTAAAAGACATTAGTGAGATGTAAAGAATATTTTTTACTGGTAGTTGATACCAACCAAAAATAAAAAGCAAGTAGAAACTTAAAATGCACGAGCTCCTTCTTGAGTTAAACGAAGTCATTTATTTTTTATATCCTGATGTTTTCCACTGCTGAGCAAAAGTTTCCTCTATTTTCCTACCAAATCTCTTTGTTTTAAGATCGTCACAGCACCTTCGCCGTAGTCTTCCTCGACGGCGATTTCGATGGTAAAAAGATACTTTACAAAAAAATTGGCACCAGTTAAAAATATCAACAGTGTTCTCAAATACCGTCATAAAATAAGTTAGAACTCACTGAAGTTATTACCCACTACATGACCCCGAAAACGGGACTTGCTCATCCATCAAACATGACTTGAACTCAAGCCCACGCTACAACGCCCGCGATCGCAATATCAAAGGAATAATAAAATATCGTCAAAAAATAAATATGAAAACGCAAAGTTCTGCATTGACATACCAATAGTATTGAGGTAGTCTATAGATGATGTTAATAAAGTAGAATCGCTTATCGGTATAGCGTTAGGTAACATGCTAACTGACGCCCTGAATCCTAATAATTATGTAACACTTTCGGAATGACAATGCTTTCCATTTTGACAATACAACAGAATCGATTGCTTCCTCTGATTGAAAGTTTTACTACTCTATAGCAAGTATAACGCAAACGATATTGTGGAATTGTCAAAATTAAAGGGATTTTCATTTCGAATGTGGAGGACTTTTAATAATTGATACAATTTTGTCTCAGTAAATTCGATTCAAAGTAAGTATAATTGATTTTCGTTTCCCACAATTTTTAAGTGCCTTTGCATAATGAATGTACCCTTTTAGATTCTTTTAAACATTTCAGTCATCAAATAAGACGTATCGAGAACTCTTTAGAAATACTTTTTTAATCCTCTTTTTTTTACACTGTATCATTATTTTTAAAGAATACCAAAGAGAAGAATCTTTTCTCGACGTTGTCACAGTAAACACACGTAGGTCGTTTCAAAAAATTGTTTGTACACATATTTGATCTGTATCTAATGATCATTATCCAATCCTTTTTGTTCTTGCACGATCATAACTCAATGTAGAAGACGTCCAGTGGGCGACTTCTCTAATACCTTGCCGCCATT
Organism: Agrochola litura; assembly: GCA_949152395.1. Taxonomy (NCBI): domain Eukaryota; kingdom Metazoa; phylum Arthropoda; class Insecta; order Lepidoptera; family Noctuidae; genus Agrochola; species Agrochola litura. Next base: position 8,462,707 of record OX424510.1, on the reverse strand, counting down.
TTAACTTATAAATGACTTCATATCAGAACTCCTACCAGTGTTTTGATCAAAGCTTCCCTGACCTTTGTAACTTGTTCCTAAAAGCGTAGGCGTCAGATTGCAACAAACACAGTACTGGCAGATAAATTATTAGCTAACCACCCGTAACTACATGATTGATGTGTGGCCTTTAATTAATTGGAAGTGATGTCGAATGGTTAAATCCTTTGTCTGAGCACAGCTCTTTGTAAAATCATTGAAAGTCAATCAATCTGCCTAGCCTTTTCCCAACTATGTTGGGGTCGGATTCCAGTCTAACCGGATGCAGCTGAATACCATATTTTACATGGAGTGATTGCCTATCTGACCTCCACAACCCAGTAACTGGGTAACACGATACCCCTTTGGTAAGACTGATTGTCAGACTTTCGGACTTCTGACGACCTGTAACGACTGTCAAAGATCTACGAATGACAGCCGGGACCAACGGCTTAACGTGCTTTCCGGGGCACGGAGGAGTCTCAGAATGTTAAGATGGTCACCCATCCACAGACCAACCTCGGCAAGCATGTAAAATCATTGAAAGTGAAACATATAATAATATTCATCTAGTTCTTTATCTGTTTGTAGCTATAAATGATAAGTGATTTTATTTATGTAAAAAGGTTTGCAAAAACACTTTTACACGTCAATCATATTTAAAAAACTAAATGAGGTCGGCATTCCTATCTGAATACTCTGAGAAGAAAGGCCGAAACAAACTCAGAGGTCACAGTCTGTTTTGAAGTCCAGACTTAACATGTTAACTGTCCCCATACAATATTTTTCGTTAACTCCATATGTCCAAAAAAAATTTAAAATTTTCTTTCTCAAAGTCCTGTTGACAAGTCCTGGTATCTAAGATGGCTTTTGAGAAAAGAACCTTTTGATTGAGTGGACCTGTCCAGTCGGTGCACGCATTTGTCAGTAGGTAAGTAGTCGTACAGCTCAACTCAGAACTTAAGGAGCTCAACGATTCGACGAACAATACCAAAAAAGAACATTTGGGTAGGTCTTAAACTATTTTTTTTCGTAATGTATTCTACAGAGGCACTTTTAGGAGTATTTGAATTAGCATGAGCATTTATGTGTACATAGAAATTGTGGAGTCCATAGTCAAATTAAATCATTTGAATAAAAAATCGAGTTTTGTAAAAGAAAAGATTATCCTGTTGCTTACCAATCAATCTGCCTAGCCTTTTCTCAACTATATTGGGGTCGGCTTCCAGTCTAACTGGATGCCGCTGAATACCAATATTTTACGTGGAGCGACTGCCTATCTTACCTCCACAACCCAGTAACTGGGTAATATGATACCCCTTGGTAAGACTGGTTGTGAGACTTTCGGGCTTCTGGCGATCCGTAACGACTGTCAAAGATCCACGAATGACAGCCGGGACCAACGGCTTTTAACGTGCTTTCCGAGGCACGGAGGAGTCTCAGTATATAAAGATGGTCACCCATCCACATCTTGTTGCTTACCAACCTATTTTTATCTAGCTATTTTATCTTAGTGCAAAAGTGATAAAAATCAACAAACAAGCGTCAGGTTTCCAAATTGACCGAGGTCAGCGACAGCCCAGTGTTAGACAAAAAAAAATATAAACGACATGTACTTAGTCTTCATAAAATTCGTAATTTTATGAGACAAGAAGAATCCCTAGTTACCTGATATTGTGACATATATTGTAACTCATTCTTTTTACTTAGTTTATTTGGCCCTAAAATAATGAAGAAAACTCAGGTAAATAAAATACGGCTGTTATCATTTTTCCAATTGATGTGTTCAATTGTTGCTATTTTGGACAAAATTAAATATTTAGTTTTGTGAAAGATATGTACTTAATTAAACTTTTCTTCAAAAATAGCGTCCTAGTTATCACAATTCTAAATAAAAGACTACTTTTAACACTGAATTTAAAGTTCTTCTCGAAACTGCAGTCGATTCGATCATGTAAATGGTTTTGATCTTATAAGCTTTCATACTATCCATCTTACGCTCAGCGTAGCATAATGTATTCCTTGATATAAGTTTACGTTATGTTTTCTGAAAATGGTGAAATTTTAAAATGCTTACAAACTTTGAAAGCAAACTGAAAAAGGCTTCTGATTATGACGTAATAAACGTAAGCAGTTTGTTACTCGTAAAACTCGATGTATTAACATATACCTACAGGGTGTCCAGTAAATAGCACGACATACTATAGGGGGTGATAGCTTAGGTTAGGTTAGGTTATAATACCTACAAAACAACATACCAAAACAACACAATATATGTTCAGCAAAATCTTACGGATTTACAGTTTTACAAAATTATGCGAAAAGAAAATCGTTCTGTGAAAATTTAAACAAAAAATACAATTTCTTGGAAACATTCTTATTTTTGATGGAAAAAAGACTTATCAATGAGTAAAGTAACTATTCACGAATAATTTGATGTAAAAAAAAACTAGAAAAGAAATTTTTCATTACGAAATACTTAAAAATCTGTTTCAAGGTAGAGATTTTTCGAAATTTCGGACAGTAATTGACAGTAAAATAAATCTTCGAAATCTTAAAGTGTTCTTGTTATTTGTAGGAACTTGAATTATGCAAAAGAAATAACATATTATATTGTTCTATACTGTGAAGGTCTTCTATTGTAGCTCGTTGCTAAATAATAAATAATAATAGTGGTACAGGTCGATTGAAGGTTAAGCTACGCTTGCCGAGGTCGATTTGTGGATGGGGGATCATCCATTACATAGCGAAACCCCTACATGCTTCGGAAAGCACGTTAAGCCGTTGGTCCTGGCTATCATTTGTAAATCTTTGTCAGTCGAAACGGATAGTCGGCGGACCCGACAGACGTTGTCCTGTCCGAACAACGCCTCCTACTGGATCCAATTGTATTTTTAAACCATCCAGGGATCCACTCAAATATACACACAAAATTTCATCCAAATCGGTCCAACCGTTTAGGAGGAGTTAGGTGACAAACACATTTACAGAAATATAATTATACATAAAAAAAAAAAAAATGTACACCATCATTTCAGGTTATTGGTTTGTCCTCGCCTGCAATACCAAAATTCTATAGATTATAATGCTTGTTTTTCTCTTTTCAGTTATGTGTTTTTGCAGTCGGGTTTTTTGTTATTTAAATAATTTTTTTTCAAGCTTTTTAGTTTTATTAAAATTATATACATTGACTCATTACTAGCTTTTATTTAATGCCAATAATTTTTTTTTTTTTTTAAACCTACCCTTCCCTTTTTTGTATTTGCAGATGCAATATAATATTATATAACCTATGACACTCCCACAATTAAGACGAATCTAACGACACCTCATAATTATGTTAAAATCCATCAAGCCGTTTAGGCTACAGAGCGTGCCAAAGAAATAGCCATACATACATACATACATACTCTCGAAAAACATTACCCTCCTTCTGGGGCAGTCAGGTTCTCCTTCTGGGGCAGTCGGGTAAAAAGATAGGCCGTCTTTTCATATTTTTTTCGAAAATAGAGTCACTTCTACAAAATCGGGAAAAAAAAATTAAAAGAAGTCCCTTGGTAGTGCGATTCATTACAGCACAGGCTGTCGTCACTTAAAACATGTTGTTGAAATAGAATGAAAATATTTTACATAGGTACTTTCACTCGCTAAGCAGACTCTAATTAATTTGTTTGTTTTAGTAACATACTAAGGAATTTAATGAAGACTTTTAGGACAAAAGCGGTGTTAAAATAAATATTTTTGGAACGAAGTTCTTTAACGCGACTTGTAAACTTTCAGAAATCGTCACGCTAAAAGTGTCAATACTTGCGACTGTCTTCTTCTAATTCAAAGAAAACGAAAGAGAGAGAGAGCGAGAGATAGAACGCCGGCAGATAAAAAACAAAAGAAAAGAGTAAAGTGATTACAGTGTCGAGGGATAAAATTGAAGTACACTGCATGTCGGAGAGAGAGAGAGAAAGTGTGAATTCGGTCAAAATGAAAATCTAAGATGGCGGCTCTAAAAATTTTCTTATTTTTCATCATGGGTATCGTTTTCATGGTTTTCAAGGGTGCAAAAGCCAATAGTGAGGTCAAATGTAAGTCCAAGATGGCGGTTCTGAACATTTTAAAATTTTTCATCATCGGTATCGTTTTCATGGTTTTCAAGGGTGTTAAAGCCGATAGTGGGGTCGAAATGTAAATCCAAGATGGAGGCTGCAAACATTTTGTTTTTGTTTTAAATCATTTGTGAAAGAACTTCGTTCCCGACCGATCATGAAAGTGTCGCTCATACATTTAAGATACCAGCATTAAATCCAAAGTGCCTTTAATGTGATGATTGTGAGTTTCAAAAGTGATTAATCTGGTGGATATTTTTTGTGAATAAAAGAAAACAAAAGCAATATAAATAAAATCTATTTAAAGCAATTTTCCTCAATGATCGGTAGTAAATATTGCATTACAAATCGAAGTGTAGTAGGTACTCAAATACATTGACTTGACAATTTTTTTTCCATACCATTGTTTAAATTTCTCGTATAAAGGAGACAAGAACCAAGGCAGCCCGAATTAAAAAATACAATATCTCATTCGAATATAGTATAGTAATTTACAGAAATTTAATTAATTCATTCAACTTAAATATAACACTAAAATATATAAATAATGGACAAGTATATCATCATCATTCATCAAGTATATTTATAAAGGAAGAGCTCATTGGGCATAAAAAAATTCGTCCGCATCGCTGTCAGTGGGAAAAGTGCCCAAAAGGCTAGCAGCGTTGCCACGTTGGATGGCAATGCCGATTATTGTACCAAAAAATTGGCCAGCTCTCTGGTCACGTGAAGAGTCGACCAACCGCTTGGCGATGTCCCGAAATACTCGACGAGGACTCGGACCTAATGATAAATAAATGATAATGATAAATGATTTTATTTCTGTAAGTAGGTTTGTACAAACACTTTTACACGTCAATCATATTTTAAAACTAGATGAGGTCGGCGTTTCCTATCTGACTACTCTGAGAAGAAAGGCCGAAACAAACTCAGAGGTAAAAGGTCCTAGTGTTTCTACCCCGAACGGCTCAAAAATACCTATAGCTACCAATAAGGTTGTTATTTTCCCTATTTGTAATTTGTATGAATCTCTTCTCTTAACGGTGATTTCACCCTTGTCGCATAGCCTCATTATAACTAAACAAACAAATACGTAAGTATCCAAAACCGAACGTTTCCTCAAATTATTTTATATAGGTAAACGTGGTTATAGGAAGTCGAGCAAAAACATTTGTGTTCACTAATGACGTAATATAGGGATCATTATTCGCTTGATAAGAGGCTTAATACAGCCAAATCTCTTCTTAATCGTTCGTTATAATGGTGGAAAACGCTCGTGATTAAAACAACAAACGTTATGTAAACAGATTATATAAGAATGTACAGTGTAGTAACGATAAGATTAAGTAATTCAATGATACCTATTTATGTTACGCTGTGCTTATCGCGTGGATGGTTGGCCATCTTGACACATACCGAGACCCCTCCTGCGTATGTGGATCGCCCAGAGGACACGGTGGAGCATACGGTGGAGGTCTGCCCGGCTTGGGCGGACCATCGCCGTGTCCTCCTGGAGGCGATCAGCGGCGGTGATCTCTCGGTGGTCTCGGTGGCCATGGTACGGAGCGAAAGGAAATGGCATCACCTCCTTCTGCGAAGCGGTAATGCTCGCGAAGGAGGAGACGGAACGCTTAAGGTAGAGGCAAACTTCGCGCCCTCACGCCCCTAACTGCCGCAGGAGGAGATGCCGTGGGCGTCGGGAATCGCGAGCCGATTTCCGGCCACCGTAGGCGCGGGCTTGCGGACGATGAGCAATGGGTACCTCATCGCCCGATAAGGACCAGGCCCGGGTCGACGGCGCGTTGTGTTCCACGCGCGCCTCTAAGAGATGTCAGCAGAATTGACCGGGTCCGCTAGGGCCGATGCCTGCCGGAGTTGCGAATAAGGCCGAAAGGGAAATCGTGACCCCCAGCAACATGGCAACTGAAGGAACATGGGTGGGTTTTAGTCAGTAAGAGTCTGACACGCCCTCCCGTTTCACCCGGAGCGGGAGATTTGATAATTTCACACCCAAAAAAAAAAAAGACCCCTCCAGCCTGCCTCGGAAAAAACCCGTCTTTCATTCGCGGATCTTTGTCACCCATCCACGGACCAACCCCGGCAAGCGTAGCTTATCCTGATGGATCAACCCATGCGGCTGATATTTTAAAATGTATGAAATAAAAATATAAAATGTCAAATGACTCGAAAATTGTTGATATTTACATAGGAATCAAAAGCGGTCATTTGGTTATTAATGACTTCTCCTACATCCCCATATCGGATTGCCGACGTATAACCAGTAACCCTGTATATCCTAACAACATTATTTATGCCCTAAATAGGCTTCGATTCGACTACTGGCTTGGAAAGAACACGAGTGTTCTTTAACTTTCAGATGAGTATTGACTGTATTCTATTATCCTGAAAGAAAAGTTAGTTTCATGGATAATGTGGCACAGAATACCAAATGAGGGAAAGTTTTTGGTCAAGGAAAACCTTTTTAATAAATAAACTCTGCTTATTTTAGTCTTTTCACTGTAATTGATAAGTAAGATAATATTAGTAGAATTATAAAAATAGAAATAAATAGCTGCGTCCCGTCCCTCATTATCAGCCTATAAATGTTCCCACTGCTGGGACACAGGCCTCCTCTCTGTGAGAGGGAGTGGGCCGTAATCCACCACGCGGGCCCAGTGTGGGTTGGTAGATGTCACATGTCTTCAAATTTTCGGTTCTAGGACATGCCGGTTTCCTCACGATGTTTTTCTTCACCGTTTTGAGAGTAGTGGTGATGAAATAATTTACACAAAGTAAAGCGCCTGTCTGGGTTCGAACCTACGACCTACAACTCGTAAGTCGCGGCCGTTACCACTGGGCCACCACTGCTCCTGCGTCCCGTGGTTTTACCCATTTTAAGATTGCCACGGGAACCGTGCACTTTTCTGGTATAAAAGTATCCCATGTCAATCGGAAATAATGTCGCTTTTTTAACCGACTTCCCTAAAGGAGGAGGTTATAAATGTTCGTAGCGTATGTTTTTTTTTAAATTTGTCATCCGATTTCTCCGTCAACTGCGGACCGATTTTGAAAATTCTTTTTTGTTTGAAAGGGTATGCTCTCAAAATGGTCCCATATAAATTTAATTAACTTTGCTTGGATAGTTTTTGAGTAAGCTTCAATAATACGTATTTTTTTCCACTTAATATGTGGATGATATTATGATAAGTTCCTGTCACTGGTAGCAGGTAGCGGTATTCGAATTGGTGTTGGGTAGGTACCACAACTAAAATGTGAAAAATAAAAAATAAATTACAAAAGAAAAACAACCAACTTCCAAAAAAATAACAATACAAAGCGAAAAATAACTTTAATTTTGGAAGTCGGTGGCAAAAAACAAAAATTCAGAACTAAAGACTTCTGAAATTAAAGTAATTTTTCACTTTGTAGTGTTTTTTTCTGAAAGTCGGTTGTTTTATTTTTGTAAACAAAAAGTTTTTTGTCGGTGAAAGAAAGAATGTTTCTGATCGGATCAATCGTTCTAGAAACTACGTTTTATAAAAAAAAACATAGCTACAACTTTCGTATAGATGAAACTTCTTTGATATTTTGGTCAAATTATATTAGCAAGCGGAACTTGATGACATTGTTTTTGAGGCAATGACCGTACGTAGTGTGAAATATTTGTTTAAGAAAACAGTTTTTTTTCGTGTAAACTTCACAGACGTTATGGTTCTCGATATGTTATGAGAATAAAACAAAAAAAAAAGATTTTACTGCTACAACTACAGATAGTTAATTGATTCAGGCGTGACCTTGCGGAAATCCATTATAAAATACAATAGACGTGGATATATTTAGTAACCTGTTCCGCTTAGCTATTTCTAAAGAGCCATAAAAAAACCCTGAAAGAAATCGACACGTATTTCTTCACCTTTTAACGAGGCATCCTCAGAATGACGATTGACTTGTCGCGAACTCGAACACGGCGTGTTGCCACACCGAGCGCTGAACGCGGAGCTCTGCGTTCAGCTCTGCGTTCATTCAGAGTTTATTATGGCTCTTTAGAAATAGCTAAGCGGAACAAGTTACTAAATATATCCACCTCTATTGTATTTTAATACAACTACTTCAAGTAACTACACTGCTAGAGGTCGTTGAACCCAATAAAAAAATCTTCGAATCATAATTTTTATTTTATCGTGTTTAGATAAATAACGACAGTCGTCACGACTGCGGAGTTTTTCCAACTATTTTAATTTGACCCTGTAGAAGTAGATTGAAAAAGTCACAATATATACTGTCTCAATACCAGCCTTCACATTGTAAAATTTCATACAGGCTTAATATCGCCAGCCTTGATATTGGTTGCTATATGTGTGTAATAAGATTTAAAATTGTTATTGTTTCAGGCTGTTGTGTGCTCCTGTATCGTTCACAATTTAGCTAAGTGATAAAATTTAATTGTTTCCTTTTGCACGAACATAATAACATTACGTATACAGAATTTTAATCTGTAGGATTACGTTTGCCTTTGGCAGAAAATTTCCGGCAGTTTCTGGAGTTCTTATAACCGATCTTTGGAACTGTGCCATAAAGGAAGGAGATTTTAAATTTAGAAAATACAACAGTAAAAATGTAAGCTTACGTCGAACGTAGGTATACGTCACGTGAACTCAGCGCAAACGTGACGTTTACGCCACTGCTACGCAACGTATAGATAATGCCATCCACAAAGACGCGCCCCACTCCGCTCCGCTCCCTACTAACAGCTTACAGTACAGTATAATCGCGGAGTGGGCCAAGTCTTCGTAGATGGATCTGTAGTAGGTTAGGTAGGGAATTTATTCGCAGCATGTTTGTGCTAGTGCTTGTGTCATGTAGGCATCTACGAACGCGGCTTAAACGCGACGTCAACGCTACGCTGCTGCTGGCTGGACACACTCAGTGTGGAGACACTAACAGATCCTAGTTCAACAACAAAACAATCGTCTGTGACCTGTTAACTTACTTAACAAAAAAGGCATACCTAATCTTTCAATACAATTACGTGACCTTGCCAGTCTCCATAAATAAATCAAGCCAATCGATTCCCAATCGGAAATGTCGGGTGGTGACAAATTAAATTGAATCCAAAGACACCCTTTATTGGAAGCTTTTGTGTAAATTGTATTAAAGGTTGCGTTGTAAAAAGCTGATAATTTCACATTGGAATTGGGTTGTTTTTTACCCGATTGCGGCGAAACCAAAAAAGGAGGGTTATGTGTTTGACCTGTATGTATGTAGGTATATCCGTCTCTATGTTCCCTTGTAACTGCTAAACTGCTAAACCGATTTTGATGAATAATATTATGTCGTTAGATTCGTTTTTATTGCGCGAATGTCACTGGGTATATTAAAATTATAAAAAATCTAAATGGCGGCAACAAACAAAAGTTCCATCATATTTCAGGTTATTGGTTAGTCCCCGCCAGCAATACCAAAATTCTATAGATTTATAATAAGTAATGCTTGTTTTTCTCTTTTCAGCAATATATTTTTGCAGTCGGGTTTTTTAGTATATTTAATTACTTTTTTTTACGTTTCTTTTGATATGGGATCCGCTGAATTCAGTGATGTGACCTTTGCTTCAATTAATTTAATTGGATCACTGGTAGGGTAGTCTTTTGATTTGTGTTGTGTGAAAGCCAAAACTAATTGGATTGGATGATTGGCCTGTAACATAAAGGCTAAATTCCTTTCAAGATTGTTGGCGATCATTTTCCGAGTTTCAACTGAATGGCCTATTAAACGATGCGTCGAACGGTTTATTTTAGACATGGGACGGGTACCCGGTTTGGATCCGGTACCCGGCGGCGGCGGATCCGGGAACTTTTTGTAATTGGTAATTGGTAATTTTGTATTAATTGAAAAACTATTTATCAATAACCAACCATAGAAAATACAATGGCAAGGAAAATACTAATGGTTGTATTATTTTATTCAATATTTGTAAGTGTTCAAAAATTAATCCTGTTTTAAAAAACAGGCGTTCGCTGTAAATAGAACTTGCAGGTGTTGGTAAATATTTAGTTTACCAACTTTTCATAATATCAGATAGTGTCCTACAATTTTCTATATTTTTTTAATCAATTATATTTGTTACAGCTGTACTGGCAATCATGTCATTTGGTTGCTTTATTTTTATTATTTTGTTTATCCTTTATATAGATTATTTTCTTTTAGATTTTGTGAATGTGAGAATGTTGTAGGCTGTAGACTTGTGGACCATTTTCTATTTTACTAAGTACCTGGTACTTGTTGATAGGCCTACACTGTAATTTGAAAACATTGTAGAAACCATTTATTTTGAAATGAGTAATCGTGGAGTTTCTTGCTGGCTCTTCTCCATAGGAAGCAACCAATTGGAACCGTGCACCCAGCTTCTGACGTTTCATGAGTGCTTATGTAGGTTTATATGAAATAAAATATTTTGAATTGAATTGAATTGTCCTTTTTTAGAAGCCCAGCATGTGTAGGGATTTGTATCTCTTCCAACCCTTGCCGAGCTTATAATGATCTAATTCCGATGAGGCAGAATTTTTGAAAATTTTTTTTTTTTTTGGCTTAGGTGAATGTGTGTTTCATGATATTTTTTTTGTGTAATGTGCGTTTATTTTGTGCAGAATAAACAATTTTTCTTTCTTTTTTCTTCTTCTTTCTACTTCTTTTTAGGGTTCCGTACCTCAAAAGGAAAAAACGGAACCCTTATAGGATCACTCGTGTGTCTGTCTGTCTGTCTGTCTGTCTGTCTGTCCGTCTGTCACAGCCAATTTACTCCGAATCTAATGGACCGATTAAGTTGAAATTTGGTACACATATGTATTTTTGTGACCCAAACACGAATGAGTAACGTAAATTAATTAATTTTGAATATAGGGGTCACTTTTGGGGCGCAAACAAAAAAATTAAAAACAAAAGTTTTGCTAACAGTACCGTGTGACATATCAAATGAAAGGGCTTGTTGCGAGGATCTTAAATATATTTTTTATATAATTTTAAAATAAATACTTTTAAAGATATTTAATAAATTCAATGAAAATTGACCATTCCCCCCCCCTTATCTCCGAAACGACTGGACCAAAAATTTTGAAAAAAATACACAATATGGCTCTTTACTCAAAAATTACAGGAAAACCTATAAGAAGTCTATGGGTCTTAAAATAACATGGTAAATCTCTCAATATTGTGCGTACAAACTTACATTTCGTCGCTCGGCATCCAATAGCCCATCTCTCTAGCTACTATAATATCAAAATATCAAAAGTGTTTGACCGTTTGCTTAATACACAAATAAATAATACTGTAAATGTTCATGACAATCAATTCGGGTTTCGGCGTGATTTGTCAACAGAAAGTGCAGTGTTGTGTCTTAAGCATACTATCACATACTTACTATACACAGCGTGGAACGCCGATTTATGCTAGCTTCCTAGATTTATTCAAGGCTTCTGATCTGGTTGCTTATGAAGTATTGTGGAGAAAGATGGAGAAGGATAAGTTGCCAACGGAGCTTATAAACATCTTTAAATAGTGGTATGGTAACCAGATCAATAGTGTACGATGGGCTGGAACTTTTTCCAGGCCATACAGGTTGGAATGCGGGGTGAGGCAGGATTGGCGAGCTCAGCAGCACCAGAGTGGGTTGCTATATATATGGTATTTGTGTAAATAATATTAGCTATGCACATGATATGGTGCTTCTGAGCGCGTCAATCTGTGGTCTCAGAAAGTAATTGGTCGCCAACTGTGAGCAGTATGCCAAAACACACGGTTTGATGTATAACTCCAATAAGTCGGAGATCATAGATTTTGAGGCTGGGGGGGTAGACAGGGTTATGTACCACCTGTATTACTCAATGGGACTCCACCACAAAGAGTATTTACGTTTAAATATCTTGGTCATATATTGACCCCTGACCTCAATGACGGATTCGATATTGAGTTGGAACGAAAGGCGTTGTCGGTAAGGGCAAACATGCTGGCTCGCAGGTTTGCACGCTGCTCACTTAAAAAGTCAAAATTACTCTGTTTCGAGCTTATTGTACAACGTTTTACACGTGCAGCCTGTGGGCTAGATATACCTAAAGGTCGTGCAACGCCCTTCGTGTCCAATACAACAACGCTTTCTGGGTATTGGTGGGGCTGCCCCGTTTTTGTAGCGCATCGGGAATGTTCGCGGACGCACATATTAATTGCTTTTACGCAACAATCACTGGTGCGCAGAGTACGGGCCAGCTCCAACAATATCCTAAAAAAGATCGCTAGCAGGCTGGATTGCATGTACATCAATCACTGCATTGCCATCTCCCATGGGGTGAAATAAATTTAAACTAGATTACGTGGGCACTCAGAAAGTTTTGTGATACTAGAAAAAAATATACTACAGGTTATAATTTTTTTTATTATAATCTTTTCAAAGAACTCTCCATTGGCGTCTATACACAGTTTTATACGTCTAAACCAATTTTCATAACGCATTTTCCAGTCCGCATCAGACACCTCTCCAATCTCCTTCTCAAATGCAGCCAGTGCATCTTCTGGTGATGAAAACTGTTTTCTTTTGAGTTGATTTTTTATTTTGGGGAACAAGAAAAAGTCACACGGAGCCAAATCGGGACTGTAAGGAGGATGACAAATTTGACCGGTGTGCTGTCCAGAAAGTCCCTTGTTTTGAGCGCCGAGTGATCCAGCGCGTTGTTGTGGTGAAGCAGTAGCCCACGGAGGCCAGTGTTCGGTCGCTTGCTGCTTGCAGTAGTAAAAACTTCTGGCAAACATTTGGTAACATACCATTCAGCATTGATGCTCCTTTGATCTCGTCAGGGTACTGACACCAGATAATCCGGCAAAAAAAAAACTTGCGATCAAAATTTTGCCTGCACTTCTGGCTCGCTTCACTTTAGTAGGCGTTGGTTCATTTTGAAACAGCCACACGGTCGACTGACGCTTCATTTCTGGATCATATTGATAAATCCAAGATTCATCACCCGTACCTAATGATATCTTAAACGCGTCGAGACGAGCCTGCTACAAATTTTGCTATCATGTCTCGGCACCATTCTATTACCCGAACCTTCTTCTGAGCCTGCGTTAGATTTTACGGTACCAGCGTGAAACTATCTTCCTTAACCGAAGATGCCTGTGTAGAATTTCATGCACACTTCCCGATCCAATCGGCAGTATATGCTGAACCTCTTCATATGTAATTCGCCTATTCTCTTGAATTAAATTTTTCACAGCCAGCACGTTTTGTTACGTAACAACCGTCATAGGGCGGCCACTTCTTTCTTTGTCCGCCAAAATTACTCGACCACCCATAAATTCGTTGAACCAGCGAAAAACAGTCTCTTTAGAAGGGCTTTTTTCTATGAACACCATTCGAAGTCTTTCAAACGATTCTTCTGGTTTTAGTCGACATTTGAAATGGTATAAAATCATCGCGCGAAAATGTTCTCGTTGTAAATCCAGTTTTCAGTAAGACAGAGAATTTTGATTTTGCTCGTAAAAAAATGTGGAGGGAATTTCGAATTTGAAATGTTATGTTTTTTTGTAATAAATAGTCATAGTTTTAATTGACATCAAAACCAGCCAGTATCCTATAATAATATAACAATAACTGTTAGTCGCAAAACTTTCTAAGTGACCTAGTAAAATAAGTTAACATATTTCATAAGTTTACTAACACAATGAGTCCTTGTTACTTGAATAAAGAAAAATATCTGGATGACCATTTTTTTTTGAACGACTTTTTCTAAAAATGAAACCTAGCTAGATCGATTTATCGCTCCCGAAACCCCCTGCATACTAAATTTAATAAAAACTTTTGGAGCCGTTTGCGAGATTCAGATTACATATGCAAATATACAAAAATTGCTCGTTTAAAGAAGATTTACATTATTATTATATTAATACCGCGAATGTGATTTTTTTAACGAAAATCTGATTTTTGTTTTATTTGATTCTACACGTTCAAATAAGTGATACTGCAATTACAAAAAAAACGTAAAAAATGTCACATTCGCGGTATTGGATGCCGAGCGACGATTTGCAGTTGGAATGTATGGGAGAACATGTTTTTCAACTACAATGTTAAGTTTGTTCTTGGGATAAATAAATTCATTTCAACTACGGAACCCTTTATTGTGCGTAGTCCGACACGCACTTGGCCGGTTTTTTATTTATTTTTTTCTTAACTAGTTTCAAGCAGTGGTGGCCCAGTGGTAACGGCCCCGACCTACAAGTTGTAGGTCATGAATTCGAACCTAGGCAGGCGCATTACTTTGTGTAAATTATTTCTTCACCACTGCTCTCATAACGGTAAACATCGTGAGAAAACCGACATGTTCTAGAACCAAAAATTCTAGACATGCGACATCTACCAACACGTACTGGGCCCGCATGGTGGATTACGGCCCACTCCCTCTTACTATGTTATGTCATTTGGTTCACCACTGGTTAACTCGTTATTAGCATTAGAGGCATTTTTTTCAAAATTAATCACGCACACGGCTTAGTATGTCAGCACTGCCGGGTACCCGGCAAATCCATTACCCGTCCCATGTCTAGTTTATTTACAGAGCTTAAACTTTTAAGAGACTGTGGTTTGCACTCAGTTTGAACATACTTTTCTGATTAAATACTTGTAAGTTCTTTTATAGGTAGGACTGTTGTTAGCAGTATTATAAAAAAGTGTTTTTTTGTAACCTACTGCCGCAGTATAAATATGGACAGTATGGAAACTAGGTATATTTGTCGAAATAATTACCTACACGGCTCGACGCGGCAATGGCTTGGGTTCCCATCAATGAGCGCGTCTATGTGATTGTGGCGTTTCGAACGTTTACTATTTAGTTTCTATACTGTTCAATTTATACAGTGCAATTTTTTATTTTTTTGGTTGGGAAATTATCAAATAATTTCTCCCGCTCTGGGTGGAGCGGGAGGGCGTGTCAGACTCTTACTGACTAAAACCCACCCGTGTTTCTATAGTTGCCATGTTGCTGGGGGCCACGATATCTCTTTCGGACTTCCTCGCAACCCGCAGCAGTGCTTCTGCTGTTTTATGTTTAAATAAATACACTGTTATTTCTGTAATTGCGTCTGTAAAGCCGGGTCCGCTGCGCTATGTTTTCGTGTTTTATAAACATCAAATAAGACCTGATTTGGGGGCGTGGTTTAACAAAAACCACACACAAAATCGGTTCGTGTTTGATGTTTATAAAACACGAAAACATGGCACAGCGGACCCGGCTTTACTAAGCGAATTGATGTTTGTTTATTTATAACAAACATCAGCTCGTTTAGCAACTGTAACAACTTTCCTACATGGTAACATGGCGACCGATAAAAAATAGATAGACACGACATAACCGCAAACAAATCGTATAAACCAATAAACATACAATGAAACCACAAACTGTCAATTCAAGTCGATTCACAATAGATTTATTCACGTAAACAGGGTGATGTCAAAAACAGAAATATTACGTACATTGACCATTGTACTGGCGTAGATATAGGCTGTTATGGGCGAATGGACATGTCCAAACATTATGACAGTCTGGGGAAAACTGATAGGCGGATTTTACTCATTGTAGTACATTTGTCATAATTATTGGGCCGTTCACTTTATGACTGGATGGTGAGAAAGATAATGACAGTGTTATGTGACGGAAAAATATTTTCTATTTATGTCTTTTGCTATCCTACCAGCAAGTTTCTGAATGACGAAAAGTTCGATTGACATACTAAAAAAACAGAGGAGAAATGTGTAAAAAAGAAGTTGGTGAAATCATCATCTACCAAGTCTTTTCCAAAGTATTTTGGGGTCGGCTTCCAGTCTAACCGGATGCAGCTGAATATTAGTATTTTACGTGGAACGACAGCCTATCTGACCTCCATGACCCAGTAACTGGTAACCTCTTGGTAAAACTGGTTGTCAGACTTGCGGGCTTATGACGACCCATTACAATCGTCAAAAATCCACGAATTACAGCCGGGACCAACGGCTTGACTTACTTTTCAGGGCTCGGAGAGGTCTTAGTATATAAGGATGGTCACCCATCCACGGACCAACCGCGACAAGCGACAACAGTGTCACAACAGCTCATTTTTTTATTTTACATTTCCTTATTTCTGGATTACTATTTATTCGCAGTTTTAAAATCTTTATAAAATTAATTATTTATTTTGTTTACGTTAAAATCTTATATTGAATTATCAAAAAAATCCTAATAAAAGACAACAAAAAAAGTGTCCTTTGACTGTGACTTTGTTGCACCGAAGGTGCGCTATGTTTTTTTTTTTTTGTGTATTTGTTACGCGATTACTCCGCCAATTGTGAATTGATTTCAATGATTCTTTTTTTTTGTTTGGTAGGTCATACTTCAGAGGCCATCGCATCGCGTCCCATTTAATTTTTTAGAGCTTTGCATGGGTCGTTTTTGAGTTAGCTTCAATAATACGTACTTTTTCCCACTTAGTATGTGGATGATATGTTAAGTTCCTGTCACTATTATTTACATAGCAGGTAGTGGTATTCGATACCACAACTAAAAAGTGAAAATTAAAACTTTTTGTAAAAAAAAATAAACCGACTTCCAAAAAAAACACTACAAACTTGAAAAATTACTTTAATTTCGGAAGTCGGTGGCAAAAACGAAAATTCAAAACCAAAGACACTGACTTCCGAAAGCCGGTTGATTTTTTTTTGGAAAAAGTTTTTTTTCGTTTGGTTAGTGACGAACTTGGTGTCAGAGTTTTTATGCCACCCATGGGCCTCTGACTTAGCTTTACATGCCGTCAAGAAATATCTATTAGGCATGGCCGGTTTCCTCACGATGTTTTCCTTCACTGTTTTTTAAGCAAGTGTTATATGTATGCAATACGCACATAAATCCGAAAAGTCACAGGTGCGTGCCTTGGGTTTGAACTCGAGACCTATAACTTGACAGTCTGACGGTCACACCATTAGGCTATTACTACTCCCGTAAAATTTATATTTCATAGACCACAAAAAATCATGAGGCGTAAAAGCAAGACTATTAAGTAATTAACATTCACTTTCACGTTAATAATATTCGGAAACTTGAATCCTGGAAATGAACCCACAGCACATTAAATTAAAATACCAATAAAAGCGGTCTCCACCAAAGTTTACTCCATTAGCAGTATCTTTAAAGCAGTTTTAACCAAAGATTTAAATCATTAGATTCGCCCTCACCGTACGAAATTGCACAAAATAGTGTACATACTGAGAAAAGTGAGCTCACATAATAATATTGGCGTTTCCATGAAAATCAAGTCAAGTCTTCGCGACATTGTGTACGACATTATGTCACAAGTGTCAAAACAATACAGAAACGCGACCATCTTTTGACGCGGTAGGGCGAATCTACGATTTTAAATCTTTGGTTTTAACCTAATTTACTTCTAATGTCTCAAATTACTTCAGACATTGTCTAATGGCATTAACAATTTAATTGTAATAGTATACATTTGAATGAGAACTCTCAAAACTTATGTAATTGCGACCATTATTCTTAGTTAGCGCAAGTTGTTCTGTTCCACGACCTTATTACGAGATCTGGAGATTCTCTTGTGTTAATTTATAGTTAATACTTCTACGAGTTTGTTATTCGGGACGATAACTTGTTAATAGTAGGCTAATTGTGATGAAAATATAGTTTTACACACATACATAAACTCACGCCGTCTTCCTATGGGGTAGGAAGAAACAAGAGAACGCCACCTGCTACGATCCTTACATACATCAAATATTAATTTATGTCTGTCAGTTGTTGGAAGTTAGGACAGAAATTTTCATTATTATACTTAGAATCTTTTACAAGCCACCTAAATGCAGTAAAAAAAAGTCAGTACCTACTTACTTATCCCGCGCGCAATGAAAAAGTAATTGAAAGAGATTACTTAGCTAACTTTCTGATGGAATACAAGGGTAACACTGAAAGTTTTTAGAACTGACTGGTTAGAAACAAATCCAATGAAAAATTTATTAAAATTTCGAATTTAGACCTCTTTGGTAACCTGATGATGTATATTGAACTGGTTAGTAACAAATCCAATGCAAAAAAGATTTGAATTTCGAATTTAGAACTCTTTGGTAACGTCATGATGTATATTAAATTCATCTGTCGGTTATTCCCATAAATTGGCGGTAATTTGAAATGTGCGGGTAGCGCGTCAATTTGAATTTAAAATTTTCGCTCTGTGATTTATTACAACTTTAGTTGTACCTAGTCTTAGTCAACAACAAAGTTATGATAAACTTCGATTAGCCTTTCATGATGAAGCCCCATCCCGAGCCACTGTTAATAACTGATTCAATGAGTTTTAGCATGGTCGTAGTAATCTTACTGATTGACCTGTGTGAGGGACGTCCTGCAACGGTGACAACTGACGGTAACATTATTACTGCTTAAGCATTGATATGAGCGTCAGGAAACTATGTACTAGATCAGGGATTCCCAACTGGTGGGACGCGCTCCTCTCGGGGGGCGTAGAGTGAGCAATGGGGGGACGCGGCGAAGAGATGGTTAAGGCTAGTTCTCAAAACTCAAATATCTCATAATATTGTAGGTTGGTACTGTTAAATGAGCTTCAGCATATCTGCATAAGTCGATAAAATAAGTTTTTCTACTTCTGTATGAATGGACTAAAGAAAACCGAACCTATCCAAGCTGGCGTGCTTCCAGATTTCGAGCTCACTTTGCTCGCTCTTCCTTCCCTTGTCTTGATTTTTCAACTATTCTGCATAAGTCGACAAAGTAACTCCTTTTTCTGTATGAATGGTCAAAAGAAAAATGTAACGAATCCGAAATTGTACAACATTTTTCGCTCTTACAATATGAATTCTCATTATTCTTGAGTTTTTCTGCAAAACTCGACAAACTAACTTCTATTGCTGTTTGAATGATCAAAAGAAAATGTAACCTATCCAAGGGGGTGCAAACATTTTCGACCTCACGTTCGCTTGTTTTTCATTCTTACGCTTTTCTGCTTATGTCGACAAATTACCTCAGGGGCGTAGTGATTTTAAAAGAAAGTTAGGGGGGCGCGTATGTTAAAAGGTTGGGAACCCCATAATTGGACCGAAGACCAAAAACGCCTTGAAATGGCGTGAACGTTTGGTCCGTAACTCATTTTTTCCATCGAATGCAACGTTACTTAGAAAGGAATGGAGAATATTTCAAAAAACAGCAAATGTATTAGCAACTTTTTAGAGGTATGAGGAACAGGGTGTAAAGTTCACTCATCCTCTATAGAAAAGGGAGGATCCTCCGACCAGACGGGTGTCGTGTCTGGCGGGCAACTGCCCAACGATTGATGTCAGGTAGTCATATAAATATCGTTCGCGCGGTAAACTCTAATTGCGAGATGCAGAATTTGTGTGGTGTCAGGATTTTATGTGACGTCAGGTCTTTGATGCGTAGTGGCAATGTAGATGCCGCCACAACTTAATGCTTCATTCAGATTGATAATTTTTTCGCACATTATTAACCAATATTAATAAATGGAAAATAACCTAGCATTCTAACACGTTCTTTGTCAGAGGTTATTTATCTTATTTAATTCCTTTCCCGTTATAAAATATTTGTTTCATGATAGATGTCTGTTTTAGTAAGTAGGTAAATGTCACCCCCTTTTTTTTTTTTTTTTTTTTTGGGTGGGAAATTATCAAATAACTTCTCCCGCTCTGGGTGGAGCGGGAGGGCGTGTCAGACTCTTACTGACTAAAACCCACCCGTGTTCCTTCCTATGCCATGTTGCCGGGGGCCACGATTGGCACGTCTTTTATTAGAAAATATTTCAACTTTTACGTCATGATTATTAAAAATATGTTTTAGTTCGAGGACTGAAACAAAACGGTTCGCAGAAGTGATTAATTTGGTCTAGAGCACTGAAACTAAACCTCCCAGGGTCGTAGCTAGCTACAACACAGGTTATAGCCTATGTTACTCAGTGATAAAAGCATTCTACTGGTGAAAGAGTTTTTAAAGTGAAAACTTCTTTAGGCGCGTTGGGCATTTTTGTGATGGGACTAAATAATTGATTTCGCGACACTGTTACGACACCAGCTATTGACCATTAAAAAGACGTCAACGCGCGATATATTATTTCCTGCACGATAAAATTGTTCAAGTTTTCACTTCTGTCGGCACTCCCGGAGTGCCAGTTTTTTTTTTAATCGGTCCAGTCGTTTTTGAGTTTATTCATTACAAACAAACATACAAAAATCAAATCTTTTCTGTTTGTAATATTAGTTTAGATAACACAAAAAGAATAAATACTTACCTGTTCTATTTAATTGAAATATGAAAACAGCAATTTAAAAAAATTGGAACAAATTTCTAGAAACTGTTTGTAGTTCCACAGTCATGGGTATGAAAAGAGGGCTTGTGGCTAAGTAATAACAGCCATACGAGTCGATCGACTGATCGAACCTGAGTTAAGCTACGTTTGTTGCGGTTGGTCCGTGGATGGGTGACCATCTTTACATACCACGGCCCCTCCGTGCCTCGGACAACACGTCAAACCGTTGGTCCCGGCTGTCATTTGTAGATCTTTGATAGTTGTTACGGGTCGTCAGAAGCCCAAAAATTTACAAATCTTACCAAGGGGTACAGTGTTACCCAGTAACTGGGTTGTGGGGGTCAGAAAGACAGTCGCTCCGTGTAAAATACTGGTATTCAGCTGCATCCAGTTACACTGGAAGCCAAAGCCCAAAATAGTGGGGAAAAGGCTAGACAAATGATTATTATGAGTCATGGGTATGAAGTCAACCCACAACCACTCTCAATTATCAAGAGCAACAAAATCACTGTCGACTAGTAAGTGTACCTAATCAAAACCTTTTTTTGCAAAAAAAAAAAACGATATACAATTTTATCGCTGACCATCGCTAAACTTACAACGGTTTCAACCAATCATAAGAAGAAAAATGTAAATACTCTTGACTGAAAACCTCATCAAAGCAGTGATCAAAAAGAACATCCACATTAAGGCAGTGATCAAAAAGAACATCCACATTAAGGCAGTGATCAAAAAGAACATCCATAACAAAGCAGTGATCAAAAAGAACATCCACATTAAGGCAGTGATCAAAAAGAACATCCACATTAAGGCAGTGATCAAAAAGAACATCCACATTAAGGCAGTGATCAAAAAGAACATCCACATTAAGGCAGTGATCAAAAAGAATATAAGTACTTATTAAACACAAACAATATTCGCTTACCATCAAAGATTGCACAGAAACATATATAATATCAAGCCTGTAATCCCCGAAAGGTTAGGTAGAGATGTGTCTGTAGTACCTACACCCACATTTCGCCCGATATGTTTAAGTTCTATGTAATAAGGGGCAAGCCTATTGCCATCATCATCATCATCAGCCTATAATGTTCCCACTGCTGGGACACAGGCCTCTTCTCTGTGAGAGGGAGTGGGCCGTAATCCACCACGTGGGCCCAGTGCGGGTTGGTAGATGTCACATGTCTTCGAATTTTCGGTTCTAGGACATGCCGGTTTCCTCACGATGTTTTCCTTCACCGTTTTGAGAGCAGTGGTGATGAAATAATGTACACAAAGTAAAGCGCCTGTCTGGGTACGAACCTACGACGTACAACTCGTAAGTCGCGGCCGTTACCACTGGGCCACCACTGCTCTAAGTGAAACCATCAACCGGGCTTTAATCCGTACACCGGGCTGCTACTGAGAAATCAGATAGAAAACCCAATATAACTTTGCCCAACCTGGGAATCGAACCCTGGACCTCATACTCAGCAGTAGCTTGCGATCACTAGACTAAAAAAAAAACAGTGGCACTCCGGGAGTGCCGACAGAAGTGAAAACTTGAACAAGATCGCCTTGGTGGAAGAAAAATACTTGTATAGAACATTGGTCTGTAACCTTATCTAAATAAAGAGCAAAATCGCGTTTACAAAAAAAAAAAAAATACTTCAAAAACCTTTAAAGTAAAAATACTTGCATAGAAAATTGATCTGTGACCGTAACGTAATATAAATAAAGAGCACAATCGTGTTTACAAAAGTGAGGTTTCGGTAACGGTGTCGCGAGTTCAATTGTTTTTTCCCATCTCAAAAATGCCCAACGCGCCTTAAGAAGTTTTCAATTAAAAAAAGCTAAAAATTATGCTTCTATATTATTTAAATCATTAAATATTCTTCTTTATTATTTAAATTCTAATGTGCTTATTCTAGGTCTTAAAATTAATAACGTAACAACGAAGTTTACACCCTCGTAAAATTCAGAGGGTCGTAAAAAGTAATATGAAATCTTTTTTCGGTGATAAAATAGCACATTACTGCCGTGGCCTGCAAAATGGGCATTGATGGACGATCATGAAAATGTGGGCCTAGGCGAAGCCGAGGCGGTCAAGGCTTGTACCGTACTTTTCTCAAATAAGGCGCAGAAATTCAAACTGAGTAAATTAATAATAAATTCCAGAATCAACGAAGAACAACAATAATTACACGCACCAATA
Organism: Agrochola litura; assembly: GCA_949152395.1. Taxonomy (NCBI): domain Eukaryota; kingdom Metazoa; phylum Arthropoda; class Insecta; order Lepidoptera; family Noctuidae; genus Agrochola; species Agrochola litura. Next base: position 8,440,045 of record OX424510.1, on the reverse strand, counting down.
TGTTAATTAGTTTATTTTTAATTTTAAACAGCTCTATTTGGAAGCTAAATCGAAATAAATAATCTTTGATAAGTAACTTCTGTGGTTGCCATGTATCGAAGTAAAAAGTTCGATCCATTTTTAAATTATACGACAGAGTTTTAGAGAGACATGAGTTTTCATAGTAAAATTGCCGGCCGCCTGATCGCATGTATTTGACCAGTACAGCATTTTTGATTTATCTCGAAGAAAGTTGTCAAAATAATGCTTGAATATCGAAGCATGTTTGAGAAAACATTATTTTGATTCGGTCCATTTCGTTTACTTGCTACGATTTTTATCAGGAATGGATTCCATACACAGTATTTTATTTTTATGTGGGTACCCAAATAAATTTTTGGATGTCTACCTCAGGTGGCTGTGAATTTATGATGTATGGTTTATATTAAAGTATTTTCTCTGAAATACATATTAATGTATATCTTATTTATAAAGCTTTATTTATCTAACCTTCTAGAAAACTATTTTCTGTTTCCATGTTTTTTCTTACGAGTTTTGCAGAAGTAGGTAAATACCTACCTGCCACTAAGTGAGCCATTTTCGTTCTTAGATTTTATTAAGTTTCTAGTATAGATACCGAATTAATTTAATAAAACTCCAATTTAGCTTCAGAAAATTCTTGATAAGATTTTTAGGAGAGCACTCACTGCCACCTACAAAAATCTATTGTCATCCGGCCAGACACGCCATATTTCGCCAAAAATGTTGACTCCCTATAAACACAAAGAATAACTGTAATTTAAATCATCCAAACTTTTTTACGTCACAACAATAACGCCCCTATACCACCCAGTCATTAAAAGCATACCTCCACACATAATTTACCAGGACTGAGTTACAGAACAAATGGGACTCACAGAGCTTACATAATCACAGCCAAATGCAGTGTAATGAAGTGTCACAGTGCATTCTTTTGGCAGCTAAACAACGTGGGTGTTACGTCACTAGAGCTACGAAAAGATTTTTGTTTCATTCAGTGGAACTATAATTGCGGCACCGGTTGTTGTGAGAGTAAGGGCGTACAACGGTACACTAGCGTCACTCCTTTAAAAAATATTATCTCGTGACTGAGAAGAAATTATGAATAGCGGCTAATAAGGACCATCGATAAGTGTGTCTAGAATTTTCTAATCTATACTAATAGTATTATAAAGAGGAAAGATTTGTATTTTTGTATGTAACGAATAAACTTAAAAACTACTGGACCGATTTGAAAAATTCTTTAACAATGGATAGCTACATTACCAGCGAGTAACATAGGCTATGGCTATGGCGTTATTCATATTTCCTTCTCAGTCACGAGATAATATTTTTTTAAGGAGTGGCACAAGTGTAGCGTAATACGCCCTCTTAAATTAAGTGGATGGATGAAACAATCTTTCTGTGTATCAATATACACAGAAAGATTGTTTCATCCATCCAATTCTCAATTCTTCAATTATCTTCTGTCCTTTTCTTAATGAAATAGAAAGAAAAAGATGCAGTGAACTTAAATTTAGTTTAGTTTGTGAACAAGGGAATCGGCACCAATAACTATCTCATAGTTACCAATAACTATTTTTAAAAAGTATTGAAAATATCTTGGATTTGACATGTTTACAGATACGATCAGTACGAGTAAGAGATGATACGCGGTGTCCAAACCGCACTGTATTGCGTAATTTCTGAGTACACTCAGCCGCGGTGTCCAAACCGCACTGTATTGCATAATTCCTGAGTATGCTCAAACTCGGTGTCCAAACCGCTCTGTATTGCATAATTCCTGAGTACGCTCAAACTCGGTGTCCAAACTACACTCAAAATAACCCGTTATAGTAAATCGAAACCACACTCAAAATAACCCATTATAGTACTGTTTACTATAATGGGTTATTTTGAGTTGGCTAGCTAAACTTTACAGATGCGATGGGTAACGATATCTAAACATGACCAAATATAAGAAATCAGTATTTCTCAACTCATACTTCAAGTAACAACAGTGACAGGGGTGGATGACGTCTCAAAAAAAAAGTGTTTTAATTTTTCATTTTATCGTGTTTAAATATCGATATCCACGTCTGCGGAGTTTAGGTAGCCATTTTAAAGTAACCTTGTATAATTTGTTTCGTTTCATTCATTTAACTCAAAGCGCTGAATGAAAAGTGTTTTTCTTTTTGCGAGTGTTTCAAGGTTCTGGAAATCAAGTGGGTGTACTACCATTCACTAATTTTCCATTATGCTTTATAACATGATTTAATTCTAAAAAGGATTCGTATTGCCTTTAAAAGAGCTCCATTTATAGCTTAAAGTATTAGAAGCCATTGATAAGACTACTTCATATAACTTTATATCAATAAGAAATCGAGGAGTTTATTTATAAACGTTGCTTAAAGTTAAGTACCTAATGATAAGCGAATATTTAACCATAAATTTTGACGTTTTAACGTCACTTATCTTTAAGCAACGTTAGTAAATAAACCCCTGAATGAAAAGGCCGGATATGTCAAGGAATTCTGTTAAAATCCTTGACAACTTATTGAATATTACTGTTCCATCAAATAAAATCCGCATCAAAGATTGCACGGACATTTTCCAATTTAAAGGAATGTCAGAGGAAGCAATCGATTTCTTAATACTAGATACCTGGCACTTGGTATAATATTTCCATAAAATATCGCATTAGAATATTGAGTTTTTGGCGATATGCTAATATTTCAGGTTAACGTAGATCGAATAATTTTCGGAAAATATTTAAGGCCTCCACCTGGTTCCAACCTTGCTGAGTAAGTCTTTTCATTACGACCCGAGATATTCTCGTGTTACTCGAGCCGTTACGAGAGAAGCCTATATCAGTGCACGAATTAAAACAAATGATTCTGCATAAACTGTAGTCAGCAAAAGCTTTAACGATGCCATTAGATATTAGATACTCTGAACTGATAATGATAAAGGAATTTCGCTTACTTTATATTACATAATTATGATCTACACTCCTGTAAACCGGCTTAGGGTTAGCCCGGAGACTTCAGAACATTGCAAGTCGGACATCTTTGCCGGCGGCACGTTTAGCCGCAACATGTGGCGTTCACAGTTAGGGATTGCCAAGTGTTCGGAGAGATTGCATGTGTGTTTCGATTTTCGAATAACTCAAACATATTATCAGTGTTTGAAATGGACGAGGACGATAACAGTGTTCGATAATAATAGAAAGTTCAGCTCCAGTTTGTGGAGTTATTTTCAACAATAATAACTCCACCACTTCCAAAATATGTTTGAAGTATTCGAAAATCGAAACACACATGCCATCTCTAACATTCATGTCATTAACCAGTACCAACTTTGATTTATTGAATATTGTTGGACACATAATATGTAAACAAGACACAATAAAAGCAAAGAAAAGCAATTTATCCAGTACAGAGATTATTATCAATAACGTTATTAATAAAATACCTAAGCTCGGGAAATTCATTTAGTAGCCTTTGCGACGTCTTCAAATTATCTCCTCAACTAATTTCAAGCATTATTCCTGAAGTATTACTATATCACTCTTGGTTGAAGAAATTTCAAATTAGGTGAAATTAGGCAACATTTACCAAAAACATTTTAGATAATACCTATCTCACAGTTACCAATAACTATATTTATACCTTGCATAATTTCCATTAAAAGTATTGAAAATATCTTGGATTTGACATGTCTACATATACGATCAGTACTAGTAAGAGGTGATACGCGGTGTCCAAACCGCACTGTATTGCATAATTCCTGAGTATGCTCAAACTCGGTGTCCAAACCGCTCTGTATTGCATAATTCCTGAGTACGCTCAAACTCGGTGTCCAAACCACACTGTATTGCATAATTCCTGAGTACACTCAAACTCGGTGTCCAAACCGCACTGTATTGCATAATTCCTGAGTACCCTCAAACTCGGTGTCCAAACCGCACTGTATTGCGTAATTGCTGAGTACGCTCAGCCTCGATGTCCAAACCGCACTGTATTGCGTAATTGCTGAGTACGCTCAACCTGTCTAAAATAGTAAAATATACTTATAAAAGTCATTAGCTAAGAATTTTATTCCAGACAAGCTTCTGCCCGTGATTTCGTCAGCGTAAAATTTCACCTCGTCGCATCGCATAGCCTGCTTGCGCTATTAATACGTTTTCGCTTAGCGTTCTTTCCGAATTTTTTTTCTTTTTGCTCGGCTTCTAAGGGCCCTAGCGTGGTGTTAAATATATAGCCTGTAACCTTCCTCAAGATTTAAGCTATCAAATTCAAAAAAAAATTTTTTTTTTTTTTTAAATCAGACTGATAGTTGCAAAGATTTAAACAAACAAACAAACTTTATTATACAAATATCATTTTTGAAATAAAAAATTGATTTCGAGGAAACCGAAAGAATGGAGAAAAATAGCAGATAATATATTTAAAAAGATGACAAGTACTGAATTGTCATGGATCGATGAATAGCAAACACGTAAAACTTTGTCCTCCAAGGACATGTGGAAGTGAATATTACAACTACAAACATTATTTCAGTATTTCACTCTTTGGCTTTAGTACATCCTTACTACAATTTTTACTCTAATGTGTAGTGTTAGGGTCGAGGGTTCAGATGCTGGTGTCTTTAGTAATTCTGCATTATTATCATCATTATTTCAGCCGAAAGACGTCCACTGCTGGACATATGCCTCCCCCAAGCATCGCCACTTCAAGACGTTCTGTGTCCCACAGATTCCTGCGGCCTTCACAAGGTCATCGGTCCACCTTGTGGGAGGCCTTCCAACGTTACTGTAGAACCTTTCTTCTGCATTATGCAGGATGTTAAAATGATAATGATTTGAATTTACAAAATATAAAACCGTTACCCGGAAGGTACGTACCAGTAGAAACCATAGTTTTGTAATGACGTCATTCGATGAGAGATGACCTGTACCTAAATTTTAAGTAAAATGTTAATTGTATTGATAGCCCACAAGCTTTGTTTGTGGACTGCAAAGACATGTGTCGCGCGTTCAAACCCGAGCGTCTTTAGAATCGTCTTTTTGTGATTCTCATTATTTAAAAGATCATTGTACGATCTCTCATAATCATAAATCTATTACCGATATTGTTCACCACTTCTGTGGCGAAGACTCACGCCAGCCGGCAGTGCTAAGGACTGGAAGGGTTCCCTGCTCCTACCGTCACCTGTCTAAAACCCTCCTGGCGCCCTTTTTATTTAGTGTTAAGTTAGTATTCATTAGTTAAGTTGTGGTGCCACGGTCACTGTCTCTTAGGCTGGCACATCTTATAACTATTTTAATAAAACCGTGTTGGAATCATGCAGTAGTTTCACTGTCGAACCACCCTCGACTAAGGTCGTAACAGTTTGTTTTGGGTGATGACACTGTTCCATTGCAAACACATAATTTAATATAAAAGCTTATAATGGTAATCACTATAAGAAAAGATTTCGAAAGAGGGTTTTTAACTATCGTGTATGTCGAGGGCAAAGGGTAGTTGAAAACATGTTTGGGAAGGTAACAAAAAAAAAAGATTTTTCGTAAAACTGTTCAGCTAATGTCAGGAAAAGCGTCTATTGTAAAATTGGCGTTTATACATTTATTCAATTATTTGAAACGAACAGAAGAGATGAACGAGAAGTCATTCCAGGTGAATGGCGTAGAAATCCACATGAAAGTTGTTTAATTAACATGTCCAGAGAAGACAATGACCTCGGAAACAACAGTGACAACTGAGGATACAAGAATGAACTTGACTCATTATTTTCTTTCTAATGTCGTAAAATTAGAATTTCAATATGAACAATAAACGCCTCTTAATCGAACAAAACTAAAACTATCAATATTTTAAAATTATTTAATAGTTCCAAATAATGTCCATTAAATCATACCACTTTGCTTGTAATTCGAGTAAAGTTTTTAACAAAATGACGAAACCAATACGGTGCCAAACCAATTAATGGTAAGTAAATGTTATTAATTTGTACTATCAAAGGACATACACAATATTTTCAACATCTTGGCTACTATTACAAGAGAGTAAGAGCTACGTCTCCAACAAATGTGTCTGTTAAAGATACAGAGCCACAAACAACTATATCTTCGTTACGAAGGTAGAATTGTTTGTGGATCTGTGTTTGGTTGGGCTGAGTATACAGGAGATGTTGAGTGCTTTGTAGAAGGGCTTAAAGCTGTCTGTTCTGTATACTTTCCCGGATGGCTGTGTGAACTAGACGGCATTGGAAAATCTGGAAACATATCGGCTCGGTAGCCAGTTTCGGCTTCAAATATTATATTGTTGATCCGATGTCTCACAATAGCTTTTGTTGACTGATCCATTTTCCTCAACTGACCCGCAATATAATCTCCAAATAAACCGTCTTCATCTTTTTCTTTAGCCTTATTATTTTGTCGTTGGGAGATATTCCTCATAATACTTAATGCTTCGGATACCATCTCATGATTTGGATTATTTTTAGGACGTTTATTTAGTTGCGAAGTTGTATTTTCTTCCGACATCTCTGATAAATCGTTTTGCTTTGATTGTGAATCCTGTTGTGAATAGTGCCTCTCCAGCGTGTCCTGTGAAAAAAAGACGATAAATATGGTTCATAACGACAGCCGTTTTTAAAAATACTAAGAATTACGTTAATTACGTAACGTACGACATGAACCTGGATCGATTTATGAAATAGAAAGAAATCAAATATTTTCTATTTCTGAGAAATGTTCATGCTTGACCAAAAAATCGTTTTCACAGTTTCACATGAGCCAAATCCGCTGCGCCAATTTTCGAAAAATATTTTATTAAAATTGTTAGCAAAACAGCCAGTCCGCTGTGACTTTTGAGTAAACAATGTTTTCACTCCTCTTGCTAAAAAAGTCCGTCATTCTAGCGTACCAGGGCGGGGAAAAAATAGCATATCTAGGGAAAAAAGTAATTTTTGTCTGTAACCAACGAACCTACAAAAACGAAATAGTAGATTGTTATACGAGGGGCTAAAATAACCCATTCTATCGAGGTAGCTTTACTCCCGAGCTTTAGCGAGGGAGTAAATAGAAACCGAGTTATACCTAATGGGTTTTAGCGCCGTGTGTTAGACTCTACTTTTCACTACGATTGCGAGAAAATAAAATAATCCAATACAATATTAAATAGTTTATTTTATTTAATAAAATATACAATTTGTTCAATCTGAATTTTTAAGGAAACTTTTTATCCCGGTATGCGGTAATAAAAAGCTAGTTTTACATAAGAATAAAGACTTTTTCATATGTATTTGCAGCAGGGCGTACAGACGCCAGCACATCAAGCTACTACAATCTGTCAAATTTATTTAATAGATTTTCAACTTTATCGCTGAAGCATAAGGTTCAAAGTTGATTGGAAAAATTTGACAGTTTCGGGTAGCTAGATGTGCTGGCGTCTGTACAACGGTACACTAGCGCCACTCCTTTAAAACATATTATCTTGTGACTGAGAAGATATTATGAATAACGGCTAATAACTCTCGCCGGACACTCGGTAAGTGTGTTTAGAATTTTCTAATAAGTTCCTTTTATAAAGTTTCATATTGAGAACCGAAGCAACAAAATACGACGTAGAGGAATGTGGCCGCTTTTCTTTAGATCGAATTTTACTATGTTCGCATTTATGGTTTCATTCATAATATAATCACTCGTCGTGAATCTGGCAGATCAGCAGAATGTTATCAGTAAGTTTTATTTATTTTATTGGATTGCATCTGACTGTCTGTAGGGTGAGCCGTCGGTGGCATTATTTGTATGCCTGGCTACTTGTAGGTAGTGCTGGCAATCAGACCTGTTGGTGGAATCTTTTGTGAGTCCGGCTGTCTGTAGTTAGATGTGCTAACAATCGGATCGAACACATCATTATAGTAATGCATTAAAATAAATAATCACAGGTGACTGTGGATTTTAATATTCAGAGTAATAATTTTGTTATCAGAATGGTCGCTCATACTGGAGCCAGATCTGTTATCATTATTTTCTATTGCGTATTTGCATAGCAAAGTTTGGATGTCCAGTGCTTTATAAAATTGGATATAGTAGTGGAATACCTTTCCACTCCTCAAGCACCTCAGGATATGTTGCTCCCTTACCTCTACGTCACTATGTGCTAGCGACAGTTTCCAGGGGCTCATTATTGAGTGTACAAGTCACCCCCTGCCATTTCATCCGTGTATTTACCTTTTTAGTTGGGGTTGCAGCTCTTTCGGTGTGTTTAGAACTTCTAAGGGATAGTCTTGTTTCAAATAGTATGGGGACTTTTCGAAGCATTTTCCGTTCTTCTGGATTTTTAATTTTTGCCCCATTGTTTTGAACGTTAATACTATCGGTCTGACTTTGTCGCTTGTTTTCCTAGTCTTTTGACAGCTTTGATGGAGTTATTCTCATATTGGAAGCCAAAATGCATCTTGATTATCTTAGTTATATTTTTTCTAACTCATGATATGATTTAGCCCGTTCTTTGACCCCGAATATGATCAAGTTTTTACGCCTTAAATGATAAATGATAATGATTTTATTTCTGTAAGTAGGTTTGTACAAACACTTTTACACGTCAATCATATTTTAAAACTAGATGAGGTCGGCGTTTCCTATCTGACTACTCTGAGAAGAAAGGCCGAAACAAACTCAGAGGTCTCAGTCTCTTTTAAAGTCCAGACATAATCTTGGTCAGATCATGTGAAGGCCATGTGGATTGGTGTCTGAAGTGGTCTTTTGAGGAAAGCACCACACAGATTGAGAGGGCCTGTCCAGTCAGTGCACGCATTTGTCAGTTATCGTGCAGCTCAACTCAGAATTTAAGGAGCTCAACGATTCGACGAACAATACCAAAAACAGGACATTTGGGTAGGCCACTTAAATTACTCAAACTGTCAGACCATGATTAGAAGTAACTGAGAAAATATTAAAAACAAAACAAAAAGGAATCACCCACAGAGTCTTCACATTCACAATAATTAAAATAATAAAATACTTTAAAAGTAAATATTCATGTCATTGTTTATATAAAATTCATTAATGTCAATGTGTATATAAAAACCAAGAAATAATCTTGGTCAGAGCATTTCATTTGAGGACCATGTAGATTTGTGTCTGAAATGGTCTTCTGAGGAAAGAACCATACAGATTTGAGTGGACCTGTCCAGTCAGTGCACGCATTTGTCAGTAATAGTGTAGCTCAACTCAGAACTTAAAAGGAGCTCAACGATTCGACGAACAATACCAAAGAAGGGACATTTGGGTAGGCCGCATAAAGTACTCAAAACTGCCAGATTATCATTAGAAGTAACTGAGAAAAAAAAAAATAAATATATAAATGACCCACATAGTCCTCACATTCACAATAATTAAAATAATAATAATATTATACTTCACAAGTAAATATTCATGTCATTGTGTATATAATTTTAAAGTTTGCAAAATAAACAAAGTTCCGAAAGTAAAAAATAAAAAATTATAATTGGAGCAGCTCAATCCCAAGCCTTTTTGTCCTCAACGTAATCTTTAACGGTATAAAAAGCTTTCTGGCACAACTTACGTTTAATGAATGATTTAAATTTATTAAGGCTTAGATCTTGTACGTGGCTTGGAAGTTTATTATAAAAGCGTATACATTGACATCTGAACGAGCCACCTATTTTCTTGAGCCTTGTTGTAGGTACAACAAATTTGTGTTTGTTTCTAGTATTTATGTTATGGATATCACTGTATTTTTTAAACAATTTTATATTTTTATGGGCATATAAAAGATTATCAAAAATATACTGAGAAGGCACAGTCATTACATTAATCTCCTTAAATTTATCTCTGAGAGAGTGTCTCGGACTTAATTTATAAATTGATCGAACAGCTCTTTTCTGCAAAACAAAGATAGTCTGAATGTCGGCGGCATTTCCCCACAACAGAATACCGTACGACATTACACTATGAAAATAGCTAAAGTACACTAAACGGGCTGTCTCTATGTCAGTCAAATTACGAATTTTTCTAACAGCATATGCTGCGGAGCTTAGCTTTTTTGACAATTTATCTATGTGTGGGCCCCACTGAAGCTTAGCATCCAAAGTTAAGCCCAAGAAAACTGTGCCATCTTCAGGATTCAATTCTTCGCCCTTTATTAACACACTAGTTTTCACCTGTCTAACATGAGGTAAGGTGAACTTAATGCATTTGGTTTTTTTTTCATTAAGGAGTAAATTGTTAACATTGAACCAGTGAACTACTTTTGAGATCGCGCTATTTACATCGTCAGTAACCAGCTGCTGACGTTTAAGTTTAAACAAAAGTGAAGTGTCATCCGCAAACAACACTATATCATGGTTATCCTTTATGAGGTAAGGCAAGTCATTAATATAAATAAGAAACAAGAAAGGGCCAAGAATTGAGCCCTGAGGGACTCCCATTGTTACTATAGATCCGGGAGATCTTTTTCCATTAACGTCAACGCACTGAATCCTATTACTCAAGTATGAAATAAGAAAATTCAGAGCGCTGTTCCGGATCCCATAGTGGCGGAGTTTCCTGATTAATGTTTCATGAAGAACGCAATCAAACGCCTTGGACAAATCACAAAAAATACCCAAGGCATCGCATTTATCTTCCCATGCATTATAAATATGACCTAAAAGTTCAACACCGGCATCAGTAGTTGAACGACCCCTTGTAAAACCGAATTGTTTGCTATGTAATAATTTATGTCTATTAAAAAATCTTTGCAATTGCTCTAAAATTAATTTCTCAAAAATTTTACTAAAAGTAGGTAGGACTGAAATAGGTCTATAATTTGTGGGGTCTGATGTACTACCTGATTTAAACAAAGGTATTATTTTACTATTTTCCATAAGGTCAGGAAACTCCCCACAGTCGATACAATTATTAAATATAAGAGCTAAAGTAGGTGCTACAATGTCAATAATAGACTTGGCAACTTCTACAGAATTACCCCACAGATCTGCAGTCTTTTTTACATTTAAAGTGTGAAAGGTTTAAATTATGTCTCTACAGGTAATATGTTCAAAAATAAAGTCCGAATCGCAAACATTAACATTTTCCTTTAGCAAAGACTCAGCAACAGAAGGTGATGAGTTTAGGGATTTAGTAGTTGAAACGGGAATATCTGAAAATAAATTTTCAAAGGCCGCGGCGACTTGTGAGTCTGATTTTATTATGTTGTCATTAATAGACAGGCTGTAGTCAGTATTTCGGTTATCAGACCTTCCCGTTTCACTATTAATAATATTCCAAGTCGTTTTAATTACATTACTACTATTTTTAATCTTCAAACTCAAATAACGCGACTTGGCCATACAACAAACTTTTTTAAATAATTTTGAATAATTTCTAACATATAAATTAAATTCAGCTGTGTTTACATAAGTCCTTTCATTGTACAGCTCATAAAGCCGTGTTCTACTTTTATGTATACCAATGGTAGCCCAATCACTAAAAGATGCGTTATTATTAACCGAGATAGTCTTGGGAATAAAGGTGGCATTAAATTGCTTACAGTATATATTAAAGAAATCATCATAAAGATTATTAGGGTCAGCATGTATAGACAAAACTGGTAATTTATTAATGAGTTTAACTTTAAAAGTTTCCAAGCGACTTGCAGTTTTGGGGTTAACCGTGATATCCTTTTTAGCCACTTTGTTGTTTTGGTTTGGGATAGTAATCCTCTGCCCGCAATGATCAGAATCTAGTAAATTAATAATTTCTTTGTGGCTTGGTATAACATCTGTATAAATATTATCTAGGCATGTGGCACTAGTAGGGGTTATTCTTGTGGGCTCCAAAAATAGGTTTACAAGATTGTAGGACTGAAACAGACTTACTATTTTACTACAAGTACCTGAGTTTTCTAATAAGTTAACGTTAAAATCACCGCCAATGATAATGGACTTATTTGAGTTACAAATCTTGTGGAATACTTCATCCATTACCTTTTCAAAACAGTCATACAATCCTGAAGGGGGTCTGTACACACTTAATACAATAAACTGCTCCAATTCTATACAGGCTATTTCAACTGTCCGCTCAACAGATAGGCTCACAATATCCTTACGGTCTTTAAATTTAAGCTGGTTACTTACTAAAATTAATGAGCCACCATGTATAGCGTTAACTCTGCTGAATGAACTACCTACCTGGTGATTATTAAAGTTGAACAAGAACTGGTGGCTTTTAAGCCAATGTTCTGTTATACAAAGAATACTATTAAAATTCAAAAATAATTCTACTTCTAAATCTTTGTTCATAAATCTTTGAATATTTTGATGCACCAGGTTAATACTATTTACAGATTTTAAACTTTTATTTGATTTTATTTTGCAATTCTTTACACTATTGCTAGAGGTTGCCTCTGTTGTCTTAATTTCTAATTTAAATTATTATCAATGTCAATTTTTGATACCAAATTATTGGCTGAATTATTTAAAATATCATAGCATTGCTCAATAGAAGCAATTTGTTTAGCCAAATTCTTGGCTGTAATAAAAAAGTAATATGATAGCGACACAGCTATCTGTCTTTTACAATACTTTGAAAGATAGTACCTATCCATACAAAATCTATCTTTTGTCAAATAAAAGTGGTTACCAACATAATTGTTAGTGTCAATTAAATGGAATAAATTATTATTACTAGTCAAATTATATAATGTCATATTAATTTCAGATCTAAAATTATTTTCTTCCTGTGGCAAACTTTGGCTGTATGGGAAAGTGAACATCACAATTTTTCTTAAATTTAGGTTGCACAATGATCTATAATATTGGAGTAATTCTCCTTTGTTCACATTACCCCTATTACCAACAAATATTAATAATGTACTATCCTGGTTAAAACTGCATTTCATAACTTTTTTCATTATGTCAAATAATGAACAACCAGGCATACAGTAGTTCATTATTGAGTGTCCTGAATATTTATTTGTCAACAAGTGGCCTAGATCCTTTCCAATTTCATCACAAAATAATACTATTTCTTTATTTACACTCTGTTTTGGCAAACAATTAGTAATTGATAATGGTAAACTGGCACTAGACTGCGGTATGGTGGTGTCACAAATTGTCAATGAATGGTCCGGTGTGGGTACAATAGATGGTGGTTGACAATGTTCACATTTGTTAGTTTGTGAGCTTACCAGCTCATTCATTGCCAATACATATTCCCTCATTTGGTTTTCAGAGGCTGTATATTTGATGGTCATACAAGTAAGTTTTTCCTGTAGTTGGTCAAGTTCATACTGCAAGTCTTCTGTGTCAATTTGGTATTTCCTAGTACTTTTTTCTAAGTTAAATGAATACATGTCTAATTGTTTTAATAGATGCAACCTTTCTCTGTTAAGCTTAACATTTTTGATGAAGAACCTTTGTTTTTTGATCATTTTCTTAGTTTTAACTATGTATTTGTTAATTTTTATGTATTTTTTTATTTTATTTTTACTAGTAATGTATCGTTCAAAGTTGTTGATAATTGATAATTATGTTTTGTTCCTCCACTTTTGTCTCCAAGATATCGTTTTATAGTTGTTGTTTATTGTGCTTATCTTCTTTCATTTCCGACATGTCCGTCTTTTGCTGCCTTATTTCTTGTTGCATATTTTCCAAAAGCTTTTTTTTTCATCCATTGTTAGGTATGTTATTGGGATGAATGTTTAAAAATTTTTGTATACCGCGCCTTCTTTTGCTGATCAGCTGCTCTATTGAACCAGTTTGCTTCAAAGGTAGGGTTTACTTACTTGAGTTTATGAACAAGATTAATAATATTTATAACGATCTTTGGCTCCCTCTTTCTTATGATAATGCTTATGACGTTTTTTAGATGAAACTGGAACGAGCTCACTTTTATCGATGTTATTGTTTTGAAAATTGAACGATCACTTTTTGTTTTGGCACTTTTTTCAATTGTTGGCACTGTTTGAGTTATAAGTTCATTGCAGTCTTAGGGCCGATTTTTCAGTACTCATTTAAATCGTTGAATAGTCATCTAGCGTATAAAATTATCTGGCTGTTTATGAGGCGAATAAATATTTTAAATTTTTCAGTCGTATAATAACTGAAGAATAGTTATCTGTGGTCTTTGTTAACCAACTTCACACTACCATGTGCAAGCAAGATGCACAGATATAGTATTCAACGTGTTAGATAAGAATAGAAACAAAACGTATGTTTGTCATTTTGACGAGATTTCTTATCTTTTTTTTTGTTGTTGTTTGTAGCTAAATTGATAGGAGTGGGCACGTATTTCCCTAAAATGGATCAGTTACAAAGAAATTGGCTGTGTGTTAACTGTGTTTTCGACTTGGTATTAAAAGTTGAACCAACTGGTTTAAAATAGTTAAATAATGTCGTCCCGAAAACGTAAGAACATTAATATTTTTCGAGCTTGCAAAGCAATGTCGTTTTTAAAGTGCTTTGAGTCGCTTTATTGTTTATAAGAAGTCCTTTAGTAAATCACTGAGACACACACATAGCAAGGTTTTTAAGTATTACTAAGTTAGCATTTCGCTTTGCAAACGATAAGTCTGGACTATCAGATGTTTATAACATTAATTATGTAAGTAGTTTTATATTATGCTTCACTTCCAATTTATATTTCATTAAGTAATTACAGTTTATTACAAAAGAATATCTACCACTTTAAAAATAATAACTATTCATTTATTCCAGTCAGTCAGTAATTTTTTTTTTGTTTTTATTTATATTTGATATACTTATTATGTTTTAATTCCTTCTACTATTGTTCATACATACAGTACAAAAAACATAATTAAACTTTTTATATAAAACACTATTATTTTTTACTCATGTGCTAAGCTAAATATTATTAAATTAAAACTTGAAACGTAAACAAATACGATACGTGAACGCGTACGCGCGCAGCCCAGCCAATGGCCGAGCAGGTATAAACCGGTTTCTCTAAATATAGATAGGGGACGCTATCACATTTTGAACTCGCTCAAGTTTAGGTATCTGAATCGCAACACAACAACAATACCTGCACGCACACATTGAAATCGCTGTCCACTCGATTTTATATGTAACTTAACTAATCTTCGTACTTGAAGGTATTATTTATTAATTTTATTGGTACTGATTAAGTAAAGTGAGTTGTTGTAAGTTTGTAATCGAATTTGGTAACTATTACTAAGTACTATCTGCGTGATATATTCATGTTTTTTGTATCTTTAAAGTTCATTAGTCATTACGTACATTACAAGTGCTGGCCATATGGATTTAATACCATATTCTTACGGAAACTAACCATCTTGACATTTGACTAATACAAGGAACACCTACGATTATCCCCCAGGCTGCTGATAGTTTGAAAAAATGTAAGTACCTACTTAAAAATATTATATTTTATGACAATTGTCGGCGCATTACATAATCAAATACTAGCCTGGAAGTTTATCGTAGATCGTTGTGATATTTAAAAAATAATCACTCTCTTAAGAAAACAATAAGTATTTTATTCACCGAGACTAAATCCATAGTCAGGTAAGGAACATTTAAAACCTTCCGTTATAATTGCAGCTTCCATTGCAGTTGATGGGCCTTTAAATTTTTTTAAACATGTTTGTTCTGGTGGCTCTATTACTTTATTTGCTGAATTGGGAATATATCACACAATATTTATTTTTCGCTCCACAGTAAAGAACTTTTTTGCTGTACTATCCAACAATTGCCGCAGCCAGAAGCAACATTGTAATTTGAGTCATATGAACGATTACTCTAACACGCTGCAGATGCGTAATAACGGCTATCATTGGCACTCCTTGAGATGACACATTACCGATAAGTTTTGCATGCTCGACTTCTTCTTTCCCTGCCTCAGTCATACAATGGTGCACCATTTGTTCCGACCATTGGCAAACTCGATCGTGTGTTAGTTTATACAACCGACGAGATATCAGTAGGATATCAGCACGGGCAAGGACAGTATTAAGTTCCCAGCTTAATGACCCTGATTAATGTCCATTTTATCGTCTTTGCGTACTGTTTTAAGCTTAAATTTCTCACCAAACATTTTGCAAAGAAGCTGAATTTTGGAATGAATGTCAGCTCTTTTTTCTTTAATCATACTGAGATACTTCACGCTGCAATCAAAAAGAGAAGGTGGCTACCTATATATGGATTACCTGTTCAAAAAGGTAATCAATCTCGATTTTTCTTCTACCTTTTGGTTCATAATCTGTTATTGCGTATTCCTGCTCCTAAAAATAAAAAAAACAACATTAGTAGGTACTGCCAGCAACCTTAGGCATGCTCAGTTTAGAAAATATTTCAACAGAAGCGCAGCTAGTAACAGACTACAGAGACAATATGCATTTGCACGTAACTTGTTTCTTTTTGACATATTATGGTCAAAACGCATGCATCGGGCGATCGAATCATGAGCCGTGCTATACGATTATCGACTTAAAGTTGAACATGCGAAAGTTTGCCCAATAGTACTTACCTAAGGTAACTAACCACACGAAAAATAAAGAACCTTAGGTAAATCAAATAAAACAAATTACCATTAGAGGTTGATATAACTTACAAGTGAAATTTCATTTTGCTCATCATCGCCTACGGAGACATCTAAACTGCCCTCCCTGTTAAATAAAAAACCTGTAATATTTTCTAATACAAGACATAACAAAACTCCAGAGTAGATTTGTGATTTCTGAATGAAAATACTTACAAAGTCTCATTACTTTTATTTACTGCTACGTGTGCAGTTTTTTTTGCCCTTTGTCCGAATTTCCGAACTCGTGGCATCTATAATAACAAATATAAATATTTTAGCAATGCACAACACAAACAAAAACCATACTTGGTGTCGAAAGTTAAACAATGCGCCTGTTTGATTTTCAAATGCTACATCTGCTATTCTGAATTTATGAATTGACAACTAAGTCGATTTATTATTACAAAAAAAATACATCCGCCATCTTAACGTATATTCGTAAACATGACTTTCAACACCTCCACAATTGATATCAATCTAGACTTTTAATTTTTAAAAATACACCCGCCATCTCGAATAAAGAAATAGATGATAAATTCGTTATAACCATCCCCAAAAACCTCAAAATCGACAACAATGTCGAAGGTCTCAAAAAAAAACTGTTTCCCCATTTTAATTTGATTATAGACAATAAATGACAGCTATTTATTTATTTCTAAAACAAATTCCAATAATCGTACTTACTTTTATTTCGGTCCGAAAAGTATCAACGTTGTCCAACCACAGTATACAACACGGCACTCACTTTTTTGCATAGTATATTTTTTTTTCGAGAAAGAGATACACCCATGCTTCCACAAGCGCGTCTGAGCGCGAAATGACGAACTTCGGAACTGCAAGTGTCCGCGAGTAGAAAATGTATGGAGAAATATAAGAGCGTATCTTATTTGTCTCTTAAATGAAAACATTATTTATTTGTTTACAAAATATTTAGCTATTCGAACAGAAGACTATGCTACAATTTCTTACTATTTTTAAGTTTATAATATGCAGTGTATTTTAGCTATACTGGTTCTGGTTCTTATTCCATTTTGTATGGGGCTATACAAATTTTATGGGTCATTCTGGAGATGAATATATATTATCTTTAATTTGAAACCAAGATATCCTCGTAGTTCTGACTCCTTATTTATTAAAATGGTACCTGAAAAGCACTGATATTAGTGGAAAAAAATGTGATAGCGTCCTTAAAACGTGAAACTTATACAAACAAGACGCGTGACGCGAAGGTACGCGGGCAGCCCTGAGCGGTACCAAAATGGCCGATCCGGTATAAACCAATTTCTCTAAATATAGGTCGATAACTATACTCTATTTGAAATAAGATTACACATTTAAACAAATTTTTTTTTACTGTTCTTTCAACCGATTTTAACTTCTATTCCGTAGCCATAAGGATGGCACTAAAAGCAAAAAATTGGTAACAATACCAACTGTTTACTGCAGCTGCCATTTGTCATGCCACCAAAGCAATAGAAGTCAATATCGGTTGAACGGACTGTAAAAAAGGTTTATTTAAATGTCTAATCTTATTTCAAATTGAGTATAGGTAGGTAAGTATAAAATAATTTCAAGTGAGTAGGTACTTAACTTACCGGATTGTATTCAAAATTAAATATCGAATCTTGAGGAATATTGAAAGACATTAGACTTGACATTTCCTGGTAAGCGAACCATTTTGAAAAATAAATGTCGGCTGCTCCGCTACCCGTTTTATGACCGGTAACTTTCTTCTTTTCTCTGTTGTATTGTCCCCTGAGACTCGTCCATTTTGAATGTACATCCTCTTTTGTAATTCCTATTGTTTTTGAAATCTCCAAAAGGGCATCTTGCTTTTTATGTTTATTTTTATAATCAATTGATGTAGCGTCCCATAGCACTGGTCTTTCTCGAATTAATTTTATAAAAAATAAAGTATTTTGTTTATTCCACTCCATCACTGTACTTTAAACTTAAAAAAATGTAACGAAACGTCTTCGTCTGGAGAGCACTGAACTCGGAATGAGTGACTTTACCCCCCCGCAGGCGAACGCGGGTGATGTTATCCGTTCGTCGCGGCTAACATGTTATTGTGTGTTAATAACAAACACACTGATGCCACGTCCCGTTTTGGTTAGCACACAATGTTTTATGTTTGTACAACACGAACACATGGCGCAGCGGACCCGGCTTTAGAATTGAAAAAATAAGTATTGTTTCTGGCATTGCTCTAATTCTTTTACAGTTCAAAAGTCGTCCACCCCTATAATTAAAAGAATGGGCCTGTATTTGAATTCTAACTGCATTGTACAGTCGACGCCAAATCATCCGTAACAGATTCAGACAAAAACCATTTCTATAGCAACGACATAATTACGGTCTATGTTACGCTTGATGTGGCGTCGACTGTACACAAACATATTACAGAAAATTTAAGATATAAATCCTTATAGGTACTTACTAATAAATTTATCAATATATTTTATTCTTACTCACAGTATCGGAAGTTCCAGGAGGCGTATTTTTATTTCGCAGAAAACTTAGTGATTTGTAAGCAAACCATTTACTATGATAAATATCGTCGGTCGCACTGGACTTAATTGAACTATCAATTTTTTTTTTCTCTCGGTAATAATGACTAGTTACATTTTTTATCTTCCTCTCTACTTCTGAAAGATCTATTGACAATTCCGTTGCAATTTCATTAAACGCGTCGTAACGCCTTGGCCGGTTTTTATAGTTGCTGTCTTGTGGGTTCCACAGTAGTTGTTTTGAACGATAGAGGTCTATTAGTTTAATAACTTTTTCATCGTCCCACTCCATGTTGATAAAAAAGCTCACGATACCACAGAATAAATAAACGACACGTAGCTACTCCACGAAAGCCGGTGGGCAACTGAGGACTGAGTGAGAGGAAGTCTGAGGAAGGGCGGCGTGCCGCCGGGCATGCCGCCGGGTAAGCCCATGTTCCCACGACCGTCGGGCGCAAGCCGGCATGATCCACAGAGTACCGGCCTTGCCGCCAGGCAAGCCGCGCCGCGGTGCGCCCGGCTTGCCGCACAAAGGATCCACCAAACAAAGGAGTGCCGCTTGGCAAAAGCCGGCGCGCCCGGCGAGCCCGGAGTAGGGATGCAAGAATTGCCAAAAAGTATCGATATTTAATAAAAATATCAATCTCAATTTCGATATTTCGAAAAACTTGGTACTTCTTGCATTACTACCATAATATCACCTTGAAAAGGGGAAACGAAAAAAAAAATGTACGGCTCTGATTCCCAGCGGTTTTAGTCAGTGATGTTGCTATTGGAAATACCTATATCAAATTTGATACATTTTCGATACTTGATATTTTATATCGGTATATCGATATTTCGAAATAATTATTGTCTAAAAATATCGATATATCGAACAAAAAATATCGATATATCGATATTTTTTCTGCAAGCCTAGCCCGGAGGCTAAGCCGGCTTTCGTGTGTATCTTTACATAGCAAGACCACCACAACTTACTTTATGCATACCAGCACATGACAAAGAAGTGTACCTTAGCGTAGCGCTACATCTGTCGAAAACTACACGACGGAAAAGCCGCTTGCTCATTTCTATGAAAATTACGCAACGTAATTTGGGCTTGCTGTGTCATAAGTCTTGTACCTACCTAATCTAAAAATCATTGCAGGCGTAAAGATGTCGAATTATCCGCCGCGCAATTTCAACAGTAAAGTTGTGTTAGCTTGTGCTGCTACACTTGCATACGGTTAACCACTTTTGTGTCTAAATCCTTTTGCCTGCCATCTGCCTTTTGTAGTCTGCTTAGAGCCTCTACCAAGTTATCTCATCCTCATTCTTCAGTCAAAATCTGCCTAGCCTTTTCCCAACTACGTTGGGATCGGCTTCCAGCCTAACCGAATACAGCTGCATACCAGTATTTTACATAGAGCGACTGCCTATCTGACCTCCACAACCCAGTAACTGGGTTATACAATACCCCTTGGTAAGACTGATTATCAGACTTTCGGGCTTCTGACGATCTGTAACGACTGTCAAAGATCCACGAATGACAGCCGGGATCAACGGCTTAACGTGCTTTCCGAGGCACGTAGGAGATTCACGGACCAACCCCGGCAAGCGTTGCTTAAACCTGTCGGATCGACCTGTGCGGCTATATTATTTAGCCGCGAGCTCTTCCTTCCTCTCATCATCATCATTCTTTAATGTTCCACTTAAAATATACCCCCACAATCCCGCATAATATTTATTAATTCGTATCATCTAGCTAGAAGAACGCGTCCATAGAATTAAATTTCTCAGGTCACAGTCTAACAAATACTCCATACAAAAATTCCAGAAACAATCAGTTGAAGAATTGCACTCCTTGAACGAAAGATATTGCAGACAAAGACGTTCAGGAAGGTAAGATGGCAGAATAATACACTACAATATAATACGTGTGTCTGTGTGTGTGTATATAGCTTCAATTCTCTATTAACACACAGCTTTGTACTGTCATTTGCAGAAAGTTTCCGCAAAATTATTTCTGGTTGGTCTTTGATAAGTGTGCAGGATACGTCGGGAAGATGAGTAAACTTTTAATTGCTGTGCGGAAATCTTCGTTTTTATTTTTATAAAAAAAAATTACACAAAGTTGAACGTTTTGATAATTTTGAGAAATAGATACCTATTTACAATATTTTAGGCTAGCTGCTGCGCGCGGCCTCGCCCGTTTAGATCCTTCTAAATTAAAAGTAGTTACTCCTTATAACATCAGCTATCTGTCAGTGACAGCCCCGTCAAAATCGGTCCAACCGTTTCGGAGATTAGCCGGAGCAAAAATACAGACAAAAAAAAAGTTTTTTTGTTTTAATACATTTAGTAAAAAGCTGTTATTTTGAAATTACAAACAAACTCTTCATATTTATTTATTTGTATAGATCAACTAGCTGACCCGGCAAACGTTGTTTTGCCATATACATTAATTATGTTTGGGGTGGACCACCCTTACAACATAGGGATATGAAAAATAGATTACGACCGATTCTCAGACCTACCAAATATATATGTAAAATTTTATAAAAATCGATCAAGCCGTTTCGGAAGAGTATGGCAACTAACATTGTGACACGAGAATTTTATATATTATACTCGTAGATAATCGACTGGGTGCGAGAAGCACAGGTCCGGTCGATGTGGCGAGACTTGGGGGAGGCCTATGTCCAACAGTGGACGTCTTTCGGCTGAAATGATAATGAAAGAAAACCTTTGGGCAACTGAAGGTTTATGTTAAAAGGATGAGTTGTTAAATCTTCAAAAAGACAATATACCTAAACCGTTTTGCCATGTTTAATACGAATGTTTTAAAAATAGATGGCGATTGCGAGATTCTATGCAGCATATTTTAGAACTTGAAGTGTTATGTAAAACTGCAAATTAAAACGCTACGCTAAATCTAACAGAAATACCATTTTAATAAGGGAAGCCAAACCACTTAGACTCATAAATCCTTTGCAATTCATTTCAGATCTCACTAGAAAAAAATTTCCATTCTAAAAATACAATGTCAGTAGGTACTAAAAATACAGTCCCACATTTTCTTCTAAGAACTTGATAGAAACAATTCCTGTGACATCTTGTTATTCACAGAAGTTTCAAAAGTTCATCGTTCAAAGGAAGATAAAAAGAAGTCTTGTCAGAAATTTGAAATTTTGTTTTTTTTTTTAATTTGTGACATATTATTATTTTAAATTCCAATGCATTTCCTTCAAAAGACTGTCAATATTCAATAGAATTTCGAAACAGTTGCTACCCTGGGAACACTGTCATCAGCTGGCAACATTCTTCAAATTACGTCACAGGGGAATTCCCTTTCATATTTTGAAATTTGAAGAATACGAAAATATATATAAAATACCTATGAATGTATATGGTACATATAAACTACTGAGTAGGCAAACTATATTCGATTTTCAATGTATTTCCTTGTATTGCTCACGGCTTTAGATTGCTATTTGTAGAATAGGCAACATTTATTTAATACTAGCTGCACCCCGCGGTTTCACCCGCATAAGTTTCGATCCCGTAGGAATATCGGGATAAAAAGTACTCTATGTGTTATTCCAGGTTATAAACTATATGTGTGCCAAATTTTATCCAAATCCGTTCAGCCGTTTGAGCGTGAAGAAGAGACAAACATACACACGCACTCACAAACTTATCACACTAATATTCACACTATATCTCACTAATATTTTAACACTCTCCCTGCAATGCGAATCGCCGGCAACCACCAAAAAAAAAAATTATGTTCAGCAGACCAAAGCACATACGCAAGAGAAGTATCAAATTTTCCATAACAGCAGGCCAGTAGTTGTAAAACTATTTGAATTCGGAAGGTCAGGGCGGATCCCACGGCGTCCTGTAAGAGTTTTTATTTTCAACCCGCTGGCGTATCCCACGGCCTCTTGTAATAATTTTGACTTCTGACTCACTGCGTTCACAAGCAGAAACTGGGATCCGCCGGCAGCCTCCATGGCCTCCTGAACTTAAATAGTAGATTATACAACAAGTGAAAAAAAAGGAAATTTAATTCGAGGGACTAAGTTGGATCCCGAGAGCAGCGAAGGATTCTGGAGTAGAATCACGAGCGTAGCGAGGGATTTTAGATTAGAATCCTGAGCGGAGCGAGGGATACAAGGACCGAGTAATTTTTTTTTTCACGAGTTGTTTACTCTACTTTTTACCATTGACTGCGAGAAAATAAATAGTGGTATGTAGTATTTTATAATCACATTTTTGGCGACAGCAAAATTATCTACTATAATTGCTGCTTTAGAGAAGCCCGTGGCTAAGTAATAACAGCCGCACGGGTCGATCCATCAGGTTAAGCTACGCTTGCCGGGGTTGGTCCGTGGATGAGTGACCATCTTTACATACTGAGACTTCTCCGTGCATCGGAAAACATATTAAGTCGTTGGTCCCAGCTGTCATTCGTGGATCTTTAACAGTCGTTACGGGTCGTCAGAAACACGAAAGTCTGACAACCAGTCTTACCAAGGGGTATCCTAATACTCAGTTAGTGAGTTGTGGAAGTCAGACAGGCATTTGCTCCATATAAAATAGCGGTATTCAGCTTCATCTGGTTAGACTGGGAGCCAACCCCAACATAGTTGGGAAAAGGCTAGGCAGATTGATTGAATTGCTGCTTTAGAACGAAATGATTCCGAAGTAAGTATCTCATTTTCGTTACTGGAAGAACTCATTTTATTATAATTAATTATATATAGATTTTCCAATAACATAAAACAACCACGATAACAGATAGAAAATAACACAACTAAAATTGGCAGGATAAAAAAATAAAATAAAAAATTGTATTGCTCTATAGCTCCATTTACCCAGCCAGTATGTACTTTCAGCACGTTTTATTCATCGTTTGTATATAATTCGTAAAATTCGTGCTTGTTCCAAATTCAAAATGTTTTTATTCACTCAGTGAGTAAAAGAGAGTTATTTTATTGATGAATAAAATGCCCTTTTTCGAGTGGCAATGGTAAAAAGTTTTTTAACTGTCGGCAGGGAGAGTGTTAAGTATGCATACACACGTTACATTATAATAGGTACTGATTTACATCCGTCACATCACACTTTTAGGTCCAGTTGAAAACCAGCGTCAGGCACTTATTGTTGTATGACATTTTTGCTGAAGGGGCCTACCATGCACTCTTATAGCAGTTAAATTTTCGACGGAAAGTGAGCCGTCGGGCTGTTTTGTACCATGAACACGTCAAATAACAGGTGAGCCAGCAATCACGTGACTAAAACCGGTCAATGGTCACGTGACAGCATTTCACTGGTCTGACCTGCGATAAGCTGTACCATCAAGTCCATTTTGACGTATAAAACCTTGAAAACTGAACTGCACTGCAGTCATAATAAGCAGGCGTGTAAAAGTAACTTTTATTGAACTGTTTTCTTTCCTTTAAAACAAAAAAAAAACTTACAAAAAAGGAACCCTGCTTCTGAAAGGGGTCTTAAAAATTCTGTGGGGCTACTAGATAGGGTATCATAATATTTGCATATTCTTAAACATTTTTCTTTATTTTTTTTAGGCCGCATTGTTTTCGACTTTTGACGAAATATTAAAAAAAAACTGTTCCTCCCATTTTTTCAGAAAGCATCAACAAAAATTACATTAGTTCTACTATCGGTCAAGAGATGGCGCTGATCTAAAACTGCAATATTTTACACCACAGCAGTGTGCAGTGTTAAAATTCTCTGTCGAATATAGGCCTCGCCGATGAAAATTTAAAATGATACGGAACCCTCGGTGCGCGAGTCCGACTCGCTCTTGACCGATTTTTTTACTACCTAAACTAACGGAGTATAAGTCCAACTATGTTTTTGCAAATAATAAAAGTCATATTTTTATATACCTAACAATTTTGTGAATTACAATGTGTTTTACCTTAGTGTTGAATTAATAATGTGCACTGAAACACAAATAAAACACAACTTTCCTTCATAACAACCACAGAAAAGCCGCAAATATCGTCACAGTGTCGCTTTAAACATGAATCAAATTCGAACAAAACTTCATAAAAAAACATTTCATTGAAAGCGAAACGTATTCACGGGTACTTGTATAGTCTGTTATGAAGAGTTTGTTTATTCATGAGCCGGGATGAGTTAAAACTCACAGCGCGTGAGAAACAAAAGAACACGAGTACAATGCTACTTGTCATATTTTCAATTTTCTGACGTGTTCCTAGTTAGCAATTATACTGTAGCGGTTACACCGCCACATACGAACTACGCATCAAAGACATGACGTCACACAAATCCTGCATCGCGCAATTAGAGTTTACCGCGCGATCGACTTAAGTGCGGCCAACCCGTCATACTTTTCATACAAACGCTCGTACGTGATTATGGCATTGTAACACATCTTTCTTTAATTCTTTTATACTAATGGGTATCTTGTGCACTATATCTAAGTTTCTATGAAAGCAAAAAATCAAAATTTGGCGAAACAAATTCAATATAAGCCTCTAAAAATCTGCTTTTTTGCACAAATGTTACCTCAACTTTGACCGTTCATAATGTACTTATAAATTTTAAAAGTAAAGAAAACATCTTTATAGAAACCTCGCACATGTAATGGAAATTCTAAATGACAAAAAAATATTTTACAAACTTGTAAGGCGTATTCAAAAACACGTATTTCCTGAAACCAGTTATTTTTCGTACAATGTTATCGCGTTCTCACTTGCTTGTTAGCAGTTTTCACTTGCGCTGGATGAAACAACAAGCTTTTCGACCATGCTCGCGTTGACGATAGACGGATCGGGAAGGGCCCTCTTAAATTCAAGATTCCGATTTCAACCGTCGGGCAGTTGCCAGCCAGACACAACACTCGTCTGGCCGGAGGATTCTCCCTTTTTTATGGTGGATGAGTGAACTTTACACCCTGTTCCTCATTACACTAAAATACTAAATGTAGTTGCCATATTTATAAATACAAGTGAGCTTAAAATGTATTGTTTAGTATAATTTTTGCTACAATTCAATCTATGTAAAGTTCAGAGTTCGCAAAACTCTCTGTGAAGGAACAAACCTAACCACTTTGAAAACAAAATCCCGTGCACACGACCCTTTTTTTCGTAGGTAAGCGATACTATAGCGGCCGAGCGCTGCAAACAAAAATAGTCCTTACAGTGTACAGATATGCATTTCTTCGATAGTTCTACTCTTTGAGAAGAGATTGCCACCTTCGACCTACTACCTTCCTATTAGGCACCTATTAGGCAAACTTTCGAAAAGAAAGCAACTCGATACACTAAGTGAAAATCGCCAAAACGTAAAGAGAGACCTAAGTCCTGCTATAACCATACCTTTAAACTCTACCGGCCAACTCTATTGCATTAGTGTTGTGACCTGCACCTTAATTACGTCACACATGATCAATCATAATCTGAATCATTTTGAAGGATATTGATAATCCCTTGCTTCGTATATTTATGTTCGAAAAAACTGCTCAGCAACGTAAATAACTAGAGATGGGCCGAATGTGGTTTGAACCGAATCCGAACTTCGGTCGAACATTCGGTTAAAATGAAAAGTTCGCACGAAGTTCGGTAGATGGTAGATCTGAACCGAATTTCGGCGGAATGCCGAAGTTCGGTTCAAGCTGCCGAAATACGGTTGAACCGAATGTGAACCTAATTTCGGCCCATCCCTGTAAATAACACAATGAATGTTGTAGAACTGTCACAATAAAACAGATTGTGATTGGTCGTGTGCGAGTCATAATACGGCCACGCTAGGAAATAATCATTTCAAAGGGTCGCCGGTATCGAAATCGATAAGGAGGACTATATATACCTACTAGGCGATGGTTATAACGGCTGCAGTGACGGCTGTCATGAAAATGATGGCAGCGGGGTTTGATTTTATACGGAGTCAACGCTCTCTAGGAAAACACACCAACTGACTTTAACGTTTCAATGACGTCATTCCGCGGTAAATTGCGGACGCTATGTGGCAACCACCGCAGTCTTAGGCAGGGCTCGGATAACAGTATATTTTTCGAAACGTTTTCGTCTTAAAAACCTAAGAAACGATTTGTTTCGGTTACGTTCGAATGGAGCGTTATAAAAACGTTTTTGAATAAGAACAAAATTTCAATAGTTTTCGGTTAATAAAACGTTTTTAACAGGTTTTTTTTTTTTCATTTTTGAGTGGTCGTTAGGAAACTCGCAACACAATCCTAATCAATACGTAAGCGGCAAGCGCATTGGAATCAATGATGTATTAATACAATGAAGATAAGGTACAATTTAACTCAACAAGTTCATACTTGTCGGCGCATGCCCCGCGCGCTGCTGCGTCCTGCAGAATAATCCGGTTTTTGAATATGTTCTCATTTCGTTTTCGTTCCGAACAAAATGTTGTACAAAGAAGAACGAGAATTGTTAGAAACGTTTTAAAAACGTTATTTTAAATAACGTTTCCGTGCCCTGGTCTTAGGAAACCCTTGGTTATCAAACGACAATCTGTCACCAAATGTCAACGCCGCCGTAGCATATAGCGTTGCTATAGTAACCGACAAACTGCGGTTGACTGATTGTACTTCCTGAAGTTCACATTCCTCAAGCTTGTATGGTTCACCTATTGGATCTCGTCTCTCAACGATTGAAATACGTATTTGATGATGTATTATTCCAAGTGAGTTTTTACGTGGGTTTAAATCAACTAACATTTCACAAACACTTATCCCATTTGTATTAAATCATCACTACCGTGTGAAAGAGATAGAACATAAATAAACAAATGTGAGAAATCGAATGACCTAGTTATTTCAACAGGAATCTTATTTATTTATTTACAATCCTAATATATTTAATTTGGTTTATGGAGGTGCGGGATAGTTGCGTAACATACAAAAAATTGCATTGCCTTTAATTTTGACAGTTTGACAACATTAATTTCGTTATTTACGTTGTCGAACAGATCAATTTTTCAAACTTATTATGAAACAATGGATTAGGAACCAATAATTTTATAATTTTTTTTTTTTTAAATCCTTCCCCTCCCTTTTTTTATTTGCAGATGTAATACAGGGTGGCAGGGACATCGACGCGAAAACTGAAACCATGGATTCAATACATGATTCTGAACCCCACTGTGTTGAAATTTTTCGTCGCTTATTTAAAAAAAATCTGCTGTTTCATAGAAAAGTGCAATACCTACGCGGTCAAAATGTATGAAACAGCAGATTTAAAAAAAAATAACCGACGAAAAATTTCAACGCAGGGGGGTTCAGACAGAGACAGGCACCCAACAGCAGAGACAGACAGGCAGGGACAGAGCTCCGGCGGGATCTCATGGCGTCATGGAGAGTGCGATTGTCGCAACCCAGCGGTGGGCACGCCACAATTGCGGCGATAAGACCTTTCTTCGAGTAGTGACTTGAGAGGCGCCACGGCGCCCTCACCTTCCGCCTGACGCAGGTCCTCACCGGAGGACACGGTGGAGCATACGGTGGAGGTCTGCCCGGCTTGGGCGGAGCATTGCCGTGTCCTCGTGGAGGCGATCGGTGGCTGTGATTTCTCGCGTCCGGCCCTGGTTCAGGCCATGGTACGGAGCGAGAGGAAATGGCAGGCCTTCACCTTCTTTTGCGAAGCGGTAATACTCGCGAAGGAGGAGGTGAAACGCGTGAGGGAGAGGCAAACTTCGCGCCCTCACGCCCCTAACCGCCGCAGGAGGTGACGCCCTGGGCGTCGGGAATCGAGAGCCGATTTCCAGCCACCGCAGGCGCGGGCTTGCGGACGGTGAGCAATGGGTAGCTTACCGTCCGATAAGGACTAGGCCCGGGTCGACGGTGCGTCGTGTTCCACGCGTGCCTCAAAGAGATGTCAGTAGAATCGATGGGGTCCGCTAGGGCCGATGCCTGCCGGGGGCGCAAAAAAAACCGATAGGGAAATCGTGGCCACCGGCAACAGGGCAACCGAAGGAACACGGGTGGGTTTTAGTCAGTAAGAGTCTGACACGCCCTCCCACTCCGCCCAGATCGGGAAAAGTTATTTGATAATTTCCAACCCAAAAAAAGGGGGGTTCAGAATCATGTACTGAATCGATAGTTTCAGTTTTCGCGTCGATGTCCCTGCCACCCTGTATATAAATATTATATAGCCTATGTCACAATAAAGACGAATCTAATGACACCTCATATGTTAAAATCCTTCTGAAGGATTTTACAAAGAAATAGACATATCTACATATTGCATACATACATACGACTCTCGAAAAACATACACCCTCCTTCTGGGGCAGTCGGGTAAAAAGAAAAGTCTTTTGAAAATTAAGCTTCCTCTTTTTACCACTGCAAACTTCTGGATGCCCCAATTTTAAATGAAGAAGTGAGGACAGTGATCTCTCAAACTGGGAAAACTAGAGACAAGTGCCAAATGGGCACAGCACTTACCATAATAGGCATATTCGTGTCTGTTGTGTTGTTCACTATAACAACTAAAATTAAATAGCAGTTTCAACATTTGTCGTGCACATCCCTAGCTGCAATTTTCTGGAAATAAAATTTTCAATTTAAATTCTCATTCCATGAAACTTCATATGTGTTTATTAAATTCGTAAATCTAGTCAGTAAGGGGCGAGGAATGAGATGTAACAAGGAATTCAAAGTAATAAGATTTAGAGGAATTCAGTTAACACGACTTGTGGAATTTGATGCATTATCTGAGACGAAAGGAACTTCGGGCTTCATGAGACGGAACTATCTTATTGAAAGAAGAGATCTATTTTTTTGTCTCTGACGTAGAACTGTATCCTAATTACGTAATACACGATCAATCACAATCTGTTTCGATTTGAAACAGATAGCTAATCCATTGCTTCATGAGTTGGAAAAAAATCTACTCAACAACGTAAATAACGCAATTAATGTTCTTGAACTGTCAAAATGAAACAAATTAGTCATAATCGTTTATGAAAATAAGTTAAATAATTAGGGTACTGGAAAGATTTCGTTGATAAACTTCGTCATAGTAGGAATACTAATAGATTTTTTTTCGTTATGATGGTTCTTGCAATGTAACTTTCATCCAAAAATAAAAGTACAACCTCAAAAAAAAAAGGCTGAAAAAGTTAATCTATTATAAACACTTATAGATCTTCTATAAGTGTTTATAATAGATTAACTTTTAAGTTAACAATGAAGTTAAACGTCAAAATCATGATAATAAAAGCCTAAATTGTCCCACTGCTGGGAAAGGCCACTTCTCATACAGAGAAGGCACGAGCATTGATCACCACGCTTGCTCAAGACAGCTATAAATAATTAAGTCCAGCAATCTAATTAACTAATCTGTTACATTTTGACAGTTCAACAACATTAATTGCGTTATTTACGTTGTTGAGCAGATTTTTTAATTGAAAACTTCTTTAGGCGCGTTGGGCATTTTTATTAATATTCTAGTTCGCTAGTTAGCCACATTTCTTATTTTAATACAGTCATATTGCCAAATTAATCAAAACAGCGAAATATTTGACATCTATTTGCGACGTTGCCCACTGTCAGAATAAACGATCTCTTAAGTGAACAAAAACTTCCTGGTTAAAAGAAATCAGAATATTCAAGTAAAAAGATGAATAGTAAAAAATATTACTTGCACACTATTTCATTTTTAATTAATAAAGCTATTCCAGTTTTCTTAACTGGCAACGCAAAACAAACAAGTTTATAGTTTTGCTCATCTTCTAGAGATTTTTTAAACTGTGTTAATTAATTTTTATTAAAAGTTGAAGACAGAGAGGGTTCTGTTACTGGCGTTCTAGTAAATCCTGTTTATTTTGTAGGGAAGCATCTTTTAAAATTATAATGATAATCCGATGCAAACAACCTTTATTTTTTTTGGGTGGTAAATTATCAAATAAGTTCTCCCGCTCTGGGTGGAGCGGGAGGGCGTGTCAGACTCTTACTGACTAAAACCCACCCGTGCTCCTTCAGTTGCCATGTTGCCGGGGGGCCACGATTTCCCTTTCGGACCTTATTCGCTGCCCCGGTAGGCATGCAAACATACCTGAGAGCAGTGGTGGACCAGTGGTAACAGCCGCGATTTACGAGTCGTAGGTTCGATACTAAACAGGCGCTTCACTTTGTGTGAAGTAAGTATTTCATCACCACTGCTCTCAGAACGGTGAAGGAAAACATCGTGAGGAAACCGGCATATCCTAGAACCAATCATTCGAAAACATGTGACATCTACCAACCCGCACTGGGCCTGCGTGGTGAATTACGGCCCACTCCCTCTCACAGAGAGGAGGCCAGAGTCTCAGCAGTGGGAATATTACAGGTTATTGTTAAACTACCTAGGGCAAGATTCAAAAATTGCACTTTGAATTTACTTTGCTGAGTAAAGATAAAGATAAAGATAATTTATTTGTCCAAAACATGAGTATACACACACATGGCATGCAAGATGTTACAATAAAATTTTACCACAGTCATGTTTTGCCTCAATGGCGTACAAATATAAGTAGGTACTCGTAGGTTATTACATTTAATCAAATAATTATAAATTTATCCATTATTCAAATAATTAATAGTCCAAATTAGAATTTAAATATTTAAAATGTTCTACAGAATAGAGTCAACAACTCGTAATGTATAATAAAAATTAGTCAAAGACAGCTTTCATACGAATATGAGCCTTATTTTTTATCAAATAATATGCTTGTTCACATGTTCATAGCGAAGTGAGCTAGTGTTTTATACGAATATTTGTTTACTTATGAAACCTAACAAGTAAAAAAAAAACAACCGACTCCCAAAAAAAAAACACTACAAAGTGAAAAATAACTTTAATTTCGGAAGTTCTTGGGTTTTGTGTTTTCGTTTTTTGCCACCGACTTCCGAAATTAAAGTTATTTTTCACTTTGTAGTGTTTTTTTTTGGGAGTCGGTTGTTTTTTTTTTGTAAAAAGTTTTTATTTTTCACTTTTTAGTTGTGGTACCTACCCCACACACATTCGAATACCACTACCTGCTACCAGTGACAGGAACTTATCATATCATCTACATACTAAGTGGGAAAAAAATACGTATTTTGTAGCTAACTCAAAAACTACCTAAGCAAAGTTAATAAAATTTATATGGGACCAATTTGGGAGCATACCCTTTTAACCAAAAAAATAATTTTCAAAATCGGTCCTCATATGACGGAGAAATCGGTGGACATAAATAAAAAAAATAATAAAAAAACAAACATACGCGACGAACATATAACCTCCTCCTTTTTGGAAGTCGGTTAAAAAATAAAGTTCAGATGAAACGCTAACTTTGCAAAGTGAAGTCAAAGCGTGGTCTGTGAATCTCGCTCTGAGACTCCATAGAATCCCACTTCTGGGACACCTGAAATATTCACGATAGTCTAGTATTGAAGAAGAAAACTTAGAGGATTACCTACTAGAATTCGGGTTAGGTACTGTAAAACTTTTTGATTCCAAAATATTCCTTTGATATTGTTGCCAAGAGCGAAATCTCAAGTGTCATTAAGATTTTCGCATGCGATGTTTAAATACATTAAAGAACATCTCTTTTTATTTAGAAACCGTTCGTAGATTTTTATTTCTTTTTATTTATTTTTTATTTCAGAATGGACCTGCTCTTGACCTCGATCTCGCCTGATTGTGTTTTGTTATGATTTATGTTTCCAATGGTTACAAATAGCGTTGTTTTTTTTTTTTGCTAAAAACTGATAATTTTATTACTTTATTCATCCGTTGCTAAAAATATAGAGAAAATTATCTGTATTTTTTGCACGTTTACACTATGAACAACAGAAGACTAATTTTCGTTGTGAAAAAAGTTCAAATTCAAGTTGCAATCTCATCACAGAGAGAATCAATGTCAAAAACTTGTAAAAAACGTGAATACGGCAGTTGCCCCTCAGGTTCCTAAGGGCACATGTGGCGGGGAGCGCAGCGCAGAGCATTTTTTCACTGCTAAACTATTATCGACATTATCTTCATTGAAATAAAGTTGAAAATAAATAAACTTCCATTAGTTCGAGAGCGCGTCGAAGCGGAAAGATGCGCGCATCTCAGGTTATTGAGCAGTAGGGAAACCAGCACAGTGTACAAAAACAGACGCCTCCCGTCATTTCGACCTCGCCACCGAGGTCCTTTGCGATCGCGACGGCGTCCCCGAGTAAATGATACTCCCCCCCGACCCTTGCTCGATAACGAGGTGCCAGCAGTTGTTGCAGCTGAGCATGTAGCTTTAAATTCCCCAACTAATAATCATGATCAAAACTTTGATCCAGCCCGTCCCATCCTTGATGTCCTCCCTCCGGTTAACGCCCTAAGCCGAGGTTCGTATCCCACAGGGGATGCCCTTAGCGAGCGTTCACCTAGTTTTATTTGGCATAGTTGAATAACTGCTGGCTGGAGGTTTTAAGTGTAGTAGCTTAAGGCACCCACAGGAAAGCCCGGTTAAGTAGTCATGATCTCAGAGGTCAATTGTGTCTCATGTCATTAATAACAGTTGAATGGTTTTTAAATGCGGGACTAATATTTATGATTGTAGATTGAAAAGTAGTCACTTGTGTTTAGACAAATCCCTCCTTATATTAGGATAAGGAAGGAGTTTTAGAAACATTAAGTATCAATTCTTGAAATTAGCTTTATGTCATTGTGTATTGGCATTTCAACAATAGGATATTTAATTTAATATTCCATAAATTATTGCTTTCCACATGTATATTAATTGTAACAGCGATAACAAGGAAAAATTTATAGGTATAATATTGTTGTTACGCACTAGCAATGTAAGGACATAACTAACTTTATTAATTGGGAAATGTACTAAATAAGGACATAGTACCTATATATTTGAGGGACAAAAACTCATATAATTTTCTACAAACAAAATGTACGCAAAATTAAAATAACACAAGTGTCTGTATTCCTTAATATTAAATAATTTAAACGGTGTTATTCATTATTAAAAACATAATTTATTAAAATTAAAGCTAATTATTTACATTGATTCTGACTTAATAAATGCATTTAGCGCTAAACTAATTCTAAACCGTTCTATTTCTGTCAATCGTTTGAAGATGATAATGATGTTTTAAATACGTTTAGTGATAAGAGCGTTCATTCTTTAAGTTGGCAACGTCGTAAATAGCTGTCAAATATTTACCAAACTGGTTTGATTAATTTGGCAATATTACTGTAGGGAAATATGAAATAGGTATCGCTAAAGACTTAAAATATTAATAATGAATAGCAAATATTATGTTGTAACCGTTTTAAGTGTAAAATGGAAAGTTTCTAAATACTTTTTTTACATCTAAAACGAAATATTCGGTGTTACAATATTAGCTGTTGCATTTCTTAATCACTATTTTAGTTCACTAGTTGGCGACATTTCATATTTCCATACAGTAATATCGCCAAATTAATCAAAACACCTAAAGATTTGACAGCTATTTGCGACGTTGCCCACTTTCAGAATGCCCTCTCTTAAATGCATGCATTTGCTCCACAAATGACTGGGCCTTAGTCTACTCCAATTTTATTACTTCTACAGTACCAAATATACAATGTTAAGACGACTGTAAATAAATCCTAACATAGTTTTTTTTACAAACAAAATAAAAGTGACTAAGGATTTTGCTAATCGTCCGACTAGCTTTAATAAATAAACTGTTGAATTTACCTATTTAATTGAATTTTTGTTTGCAGACTGGAAACGTCATTAGATATACAACGTTTAATTTACTGTCATCTCCACCTTGTTGTATAATATAATAGATTAACTACATGACATTAAAACATTTACATATGTCAATAAGAGTCGACACATTGATTTATTTTTTCATTGCCATAGTTGGCATCAAACTGATTAGGTTAACATTAACAATTTCCCGGTAAATGAAGCAGGTATTACAGTTATTGTTAAATTTGATGCAATAAATACAATAAGTACAGTATTACTCACAAAAACGGACTTTTAATTCAGTGATAACCTTTAAGGTGGTGGCAGTACTCATGAACACAAACGAGTATAACTATGGGAGACACAACATCTATTTCATCCAAAAATGTGCTATAGGTTTACTTACCCCCACTAAAGTCAATGAAAAAGATGATATATCTTATGCCACTTCAAAGTTGATCCCATAGTAAGTGGTTTATATTCATCAGAATTCTTTCAGAGGGTGAAAGTAACCCCCAAAGAATTGCCAATAAATGGAAATTCAGCCCGTGGAACACAAGTGTTGACTATGGCGATTTAAATGACTGTCTCTTGGCGTTTACATAACCTAAATCGGTTTTATCTGATGAAATTGGCATTAAATAGTGACTTTCAGGGTCCATCTGTATCACATTTCTATGATCATCTTGGCTTCGTCTTGTCGGTGGAAGGTCGTAAAGAGGGATATCATCGATATCATCGTCAGTTTCTGCGCCAGACTGCCTTATTTTTTCTGGACTAGCGACGGTATCGTAGGTCTGGTCCAAGTGGTCAGTTTTAGGGCCAGAATGCCTATATTTTATTGCATTTGGGACGGTATCGTACATGCTCTGGTCTGGTTCAGGGCCAGAATGCCTATAATTCATTGTATTTGCAACGGTATCATACATTGTCTGGTCAGGTTCAGGACCAGAATGCCTAAATCTGATTGGACTAGGAACTGTATCATATTCGGTTTCTGAATCGCTTTCATCTTCGTTTTTGTCACTTTCTACTTTATCTACTTCAATTCGTACGTCTTTACTTTCATCAGGTTTTGTTTCGCTTTCAGTTTCGTTTGTTGTTTCATTTTTAGTTTCTTGTTTGGTTTCGTCTTCAATTTCCGGTTTAGTTTCGTTTACTGTTTCCGTTTTAATTTCCTTTTTGGTATCCGTTTTGATTTCAGGTTTTTTGAGTTTAAACAGTCGTGATTCAATATTAAATTCTGCCTTTTCATTTTCTTTTTCAGATTCTTTTACGTCCTCACTCTTCATTCCAAAATTATCGTCCCTTTTTTCAAACTTTAAGAGATCGTTCAGATCCCTGAAACTTGCGGAATCACTTTTCTGCACCTTTCTTAATACTTCTTTACATATTGCGTCCATTTGTCCTTTATGCATTACCGGTCTTATAGGTCTCTTGGAAAAAATGATTTTGGAATCTTCAAGTCGGGTTGGTGTTATCGGATCGCTAGCTCTGGGTTCACTTATTTCTATGATGCCGCTGTTCACAGTTAGTGTGCTTCCATTGTTTTTGTTTTGTTCATCGTAATTGGCACTGTACAATGGTGTAACTCCTGTTGATTCTTGCCTGACATACTGTTTATTGCTAGCATTTAATCCAAAAATCGATTTCTTCTTCCAAGTTAAGTATAAGGCCACCGCTAGAACAACTATGGCTATCAACATGAACAACATTGCGAATCCAATAAGATAAATTGAGTAAGTCGGTAATAATACGCCGTCCTTACAATGTTTAACACTTGTGCCCATATCTCGTTCGACACGAGCTAAATCTGAAATTAAATAAAGATTGTTAATAAAGATAATTATTACATTAAGATTGATACTCTTATCATGAAATTTCTGGTGTATTGTATTAAATTATTTCAATTGTGTTTCCATTACGTTATTGTTAGTAAAATTTATTTATTGTGACAACATAGGGAAAATGAGGCTGTTCGAGTTATTATACTGGTAATATTGCACTTTACTATATATATAATAAATTGAAATGAATAGGTACAGATTTTTTTCTCCTTTGAGGCAGTAAAATTGATGATGGCATTACACCCATGGGCGTTGGATTTCCGCACACCGAAATAAACATAACCCATAATGGACTTGAATTATTTTTTTGACACAAGCAGGGTTAGGTAAACTTGAGTGGGTGTATTGAGAAACAGTATCAGTATAAAAAATATACTTGGGTACTTACTTTGTGGAACTTCCTTAGTTACATCGGGAGACATAATATTCAAAGCCTTAGAACTAGCACTAGTTAGAACACTTATAATAATAAATATTATAAAACATAACTCCATTTTGCTGAATAACGTGTAAATCCGAGCATATTAGCTAAATACTGAGCTTCATTATTCCTGCAGTGACTCCATTAAGGAAAACCTATTTGGTGACAATAATAATAACTCTGTGAAAAAGGAAACTTTGAACACTGTTCAGTGGTAATATGGTTGAAAATGCTATGTTTTAGTAATTGTATCATTACATTATTTACCAGTGAGTGTGACAGTCACATACCTAGTTTATTAAAGTATTTGTGTTGATAATTATGTTTGTTTAGTGTTATTTGATTTGCTAATAAAAATATTTTTTTTGTAAAAACAAATTGTAATGTAATTTGTTAATTTTGTTTTGTTTTGCAGTGCCCTTACAGGGTGCATGTTTGAAACTTATAATCTTATTACAACCTCTGTGCAACATGTTTGCAATAAACTGATTTGATTTGAAATTGTTTGACGGCTGGTAACCGCAGTACCCACACTAGAAACTTAATAACATCTAAGAACGCAAATGACTCACTAAGTGACAGCTAAGTCGCCTGGGTGTCACTATTGTGTGGATCGCCCGGAGGACACGGTGGAGCATACGGTGGAGGTCTGCCCGGCTTGGGCGGAGCACCGCCGTGTCCTCGTGGAGGCGATCGGCGGCGGTGATCTCTTGCGACCGGCCCTGGTTCAGGCCATGGTACACACGGCTACACATCAAGCATTTCCAGTACAAGATGACCTCGCATTGTACGGAAATCCTAAACAATGCGAGATCAGCCTAAACTGGAAATGTATTGGAACATAATGTTATAAGGTACCATTATCTAGCAGATAGTCTATAAGCAATACAAGAGGGCTATGCTTGGAATTTTTCTACGTGATCGAATCAGAAATGAAGAGATCCGTAGGTGAACCAAGAACTGACATAGACCAAAGAATTGCCAAACTTAAGTGGCAGAGGGCACATTGCTCGCAGAACAGATGGCCGATGGGGCCGAAAGTTTCTGGAATGGCGACCCCATACCGGAAGACGTAGCGTTGGAGGGCCTTACACAAGGTGGACCGGCCTTGTGAAGGCCGCAGGAATCCCATGGATGCGAGAAGCACAGAACCGGTTGAAGTGGCTGTGATTGGGGGAGGCGTATATTCAGCAGTGACCACTGCAATGATGATGGTGAAGATGAGTAAAAATATTAGCGATTTAAACCTTTCAAAACTAATTGCTCTAATTATCTTTATCTTAAAGGCAATATTAATAATTATCGCTGATAACTAGGTTTGAATTTTAATCATAGGGAGATCTATGATGAATCCCGTGCCCTCGTATTCACACAGGGAATAGCTAATAGTGTAATTTACTTCGTAATTATTAGTTTCCAGTGCTCTCAAACTAGTGGAATGTGATATCGTTGACAGCTGTATCAAATTAATTAGAGATGTCACATATAATTAGAGGTTTGTCTAAAGTCTGTTTTTTATTAATCTCGTAGACTAATTTGACATTTAAAGTGATTTTTGTTTGTTTTTTCAATTTGGAGTTTGATATTGCACCTGTCAAATTAGTCTATGAGTTAAAAACAGACTAGAATTAGAATTTCAGCTACATCAGGGTTGTGCAGACGTGTAATGGCTGTTTCGCTTAAGAAATAAAGATTGGTATAGAATTGTTGAAGATCTACTGTAAATTAAGGTAATCTATTAGTTTTATTGTTAATATTATGTTAAGTTTCAATATATTAATACGTAATTGTTGGATGTTGGACTGTCAACATCCAAAAATTCAATGTGTCGAAAGTGGCGCGGGAACGTAAGACGTGCTTAGTGGCTATGTCGGTAAAAAGATAGATTGGCATAGGATTGGTTGGAGATCTACTATAAATTAAGGTAACCTATTAGTTTTACTGTAAATATTAGAATACTGAATAAATAGTGATATTATGTGGAGAATAGGAGATGTGATGGTATGGTGTAGAATATTGAATTTGATGTTGGCAAAGTAATTTTAATGAATGACAAAATATCTTGGTGTTTCATATAATTTTCCTTATCCCTGAAATATTGTAAATAGGTAGTTTTATTAGGCAGTTTTAGATTATGATATTGGGGTAACGACTTTAAGATCCATTTGGGAGTTAGTATCTATTTTAAGGTTAAATAATTATATTCGGTATTAAATTAATATTTTAGAGCAAGGCTAGTTTCTTATTCCTGAAATTTAGTTAGTGGGAAAATTGTGACGCTCATCCCTATTGGCATTTTTGACATATCCGTTGCACATACCAGCGGAAGAGAAAATCTATGGAATTTGAAATATAAAATTACTTGTACTATATTCGCGAATTATGTCCAAAAAATCAAAATACACAATCTCTTTTGTTATGGTCTACCCATGTGCGAAATTTCATCCAAATACGTTCAGTCGTTTTCGCGTGAAAGCGTATCAAACAAACTCACTTTCGCTTAAATTTATTATTCATATATTTTATTAAATTCATAATCGCACACAAGTACGTCTAATACGTACAGAAGCAGCGATGTTACGATGTAGGTTATAATAAAATAACACCAGTTAAAAGAAAATGGAAAAGCACAGAAATCTGGGTACCTACAAGTTTTCTTTTTAATTTTGCTGAGCCAAAATTATGTAAAATTCAAAATTACCGGCTACTTAGCCGAGCTAAAAAAAATTCGTAATTAATATGAAGCGGTTGTTAACAGCAACTTGTTACAACTTTTCCTTTGTATGAAACGAATTTTTTTAGTGAAAAACTTCCCTAATTTGATATGTTGAACTACAGTGCTGAAGTTTTTAATTTGGAAGTAAAGCCGCTTCAGCATTGAAGGATCTCTAAAAAATATGAATTTATGCTGAAGTTTAGAAAAATTATTGTTATAGTTATTCAAAACTTTTTATTTGTGATACCCCACACAAATTCGAATACCACTACCTGCTATGTGAATAACAGTGATAAGAACTTATTGTAACATCATCCACAAAGAGTAAGTAGGAAAAATACGTATTATTGAAGGTAACTCAAAAACTACCCAAGCAAAGTTAATAAAATTTATATGGGACCACCGCGCAAGCTTCCTCTACTAAAAGAAGAATAATTATTAAAATCGATCCACAATATTGTCGAAAACATCGATGAACATACGTAAAAAAAACCGTTTTGCAAGTCGATAAAAAAAGTAGATAACATCTTAGCATAGTAATATTATTAATCTTCTCTCATACAGGGTTACATAAAATTAGCTAGCTAAACTCAGCAGATGCGAAGGGTAACGATATCTAAAGGAAATGAAACATAAAAAAAATAAAAAAATTGTGGGCTCGTCGACCACAGATATTGTAATCACTTTAAATATCAGTTTAATCGGTTCGCGAACGGTAAACGAGACACAATATAAATTGTATTGTTATGACGTCCACAGACGCACTAAAGCGTGTGCAGAATGGTTAAAAAATCTGTTTTTTTATGTAAACTTTTTCAGGCGTAATGGGCATCGACATCTAAACACGATAAAATAGAAGAAAACAGTTTTCCTCAACTCATACTTCAAGTTAAAGAATAAAACAAAAAAAAACCTCGACACTTTTTATATATTTTGATCGTGTTTCAAACTCAAAGCATTTATTTCAAATTAACCAATTACAGGTACTTTTGTATTGTCAGGGTTTAGATATCGATACCATAAACTATGATAAACTCCGCAGACGTGATAGTCTAAAGGAAAGAAATACAGAATACTTATACAAGTTTTCTTTCTTTCTTTCTTTTCTTTATACCATCGCGTCTGCGGAGTTTAGCTAGCCTATAAAAAAAAACCTTTTTAAAGGCACGAACTAATAGCTCATGCCGAGGTAAAAATGTTACCCAGTCAACAAGGTGGTAGCGTAGCTGTTTACCCAGTAAAACCCCGGGTAAAAATAATTAAATGCATGTAAGTTAACATGCATTCAACTATTTACCACCACTCGTGGATACCATTTTATTGCACATTATTTAATACTAACTGACAAACGTAACCCTATTACTAAGTCTCCGCGGTCCGTCCGTCCGTCCGTAAGTCTGTCAGCGGGCTGTATTTCATGAACCATAATAAGTAGACAGGGTATATAATAGGTAGACCATAATAGGTATTAACAACAAATAATAAAAAATTAATAAAGTTAATAAAAATTACCCTATACAAGAAAAGTGTTTTTGTAACTCCTCGTGATCGAGTCCGACTCGCACTTGGTCTGTTTTTAATATTAAAATATTTCTGTAGGTAGATATTTGTGCCAGGTTGATGACAGTAGGCTTCCCCCTAAAACATGGTACTTAAACATAACTGGCGAAATGTGGGTGTACTATAGTACACCTCTGCCTTACCTTTCGGGGAATAGAGGCGTGATCTTATGTTATTAATCACGAATCAAATGCTTGGATTGCCTAGTTACCATCGCAGATATTGGCGGTTTTCAACCTTATAACTAAGGGAATAAAGGTGAAAAGTGTTCAACCGCAAATGTTAGCAATTATACCTACTTATCTTTTCCCACTACAATGCGAGAGTGGGCAGTTCAAGTTCTTGACATTTCTTAGTTCTTTTAGAAGGCATATTTTAAGTAGAACTTGAGTCTAAGGGTTTGGATAAATTCGTAAAGTACTCTATTTCAGATAATATACATAATTTCCATGTCTGTTTGGTATATAGGTACCTGTAGCCTGAATGTACGTCCGAAGGATTTTGAAGGAAATTCCTAATCTATTGCTTCATAATATTATGGTTGAACGCAATAAATGTGCGTGTGGGTGTGTGTGTGTGGGAGGAAGTGTGGGGGGGTGTGTTATTACTCTGACAGAGCCTCTTAAATGCGGTAGCAATATAATTACCAAAAAACAAAGACACAAAAAGCAAGAAATACAAGAACATTCATTATTAACCCCGAAATTTTCAAAGCCTCGCAAACCAATATTTCAGAAGCCTTTTGCTTGTCAACTTTATTACAGTTCATTACGTAGAAAAGGCGACAAAACACGGCTTATTGAACCTGTGTAATGGCAGCGGCAGACATATTACTGTTGCCAGTCAAGCTTATTAGATTGGCAGATTGACGTATTTCAGTTTGTTTCCAGATTTTTCGAGGCTTTCTGCTTAAAACTTCGAAGTAAATTGATGATTCGAAGTTCTTTTAAAACAAAATGTGAAAAGAAATTCAGCAAAATGTTAAGGATTTTTTTTGCACTCTCTGTTTGACATTCTTTATCACCAAAATAGATGTATTCAACAAATTATTAAGTTGTAAACATAGCAGAATTTTACCTTTTTCATTAATTAATTTTCATTATGCATGTAATTTTTAATTAGGCAGAAAGCCTCTTGTATTCTAAATTAGCGTTCCGCCCCCGCTTCATTTGAGAAAAGCTGGAATTTTCTTTATTATACATATGTAAGTTTAATATTAATATAATATACACATAAACCTTTGGAATAAATCTTAATGATTCCTGCACACACATCAGTCCCGTCAACGTCAAGTCACAGATCAGTCACGTCAAAAAATATAGTTACGTAGAAGTTGTAAGACGTTGGCTACACACATCAGTCACGTCACTACCGGCGCGTCTCAGTCGACTACGCGTCACCGACAAGTCAAAACTATCGCACGAACGAAACAGGCATTGCTATGACTGACTGACTATCTGTTCACACACATCTCTGAAATTGAACTGACT
Source organism: Agrochola litura (assembly GCA_949152395.1). Lineage (NCBI taxonomy): Eukaryota > Metazoa > Arthropoda > Insecta > Lepidoptera > Noctuidae > Agrochola > Agrochola litura. Next base: position 8,397,226 of record OX424510.1, on the reverse strand, counting down.
GATCGGCGACTTGACGTTGAGGTGATTGATGTATGTGCATACATTTTTATGATGGTAAAAACTGCATCAAAATCCGTTGCGAAGTATAGAAGATTAACGCGGTCACACACACATGAAAAGTGGCTTTTAATTTATAATATTTGTACAGATATCGATGCAGATATAATCATCTCTAATTTTACCGCTTCAAGAAAGAAAGTATCGACTTAATTCTTCACAAGGGACCATTCTTAATCTTTTATGAGGAAAATTAAATGAAGTGTCAGTAATTGCCACTCAATGAATCGTAAGCAGATTAAATGATTTAACTTCATCTTTTACCTCACTTTATCTTAAGTCCGCCGTACGTCTTGTTCGTCTAATGATATCTTGCCAATTCTGTAAGAAAAATTATCCTGTTGAAAATAATGTTATTAACTTATGTTACTGTCGTAATGACGCCCCTAGGGTATTAAGTGAGAATATAATCAGCCTATAATGTTCCCACTGCTGGGACACAGGCCTCCTCTCGGTGAGAGAGATTGGGCTGAAACGCGCCACGCGGCCACGCGGGCCCAGTGCGGGTTAGATGTCACATGTTTTGTGAGAATAGTGTTTGATTATTTTTAGATGATTTTTAGACTATGAAACCCAAATCTTTTGGTTATACGTCGGCAATTTAGGGGGATGTAGGGGAGCTCATTTGCAACCAAATTACCCCTGATGACCCCTATACCAATGTCAACCATTTTAGAGTAATTTGACATTTGATATTTAAAAATGTATGAAAAAATATATAAAATGTCAAATGACTCGAAAATTGTTGACTAGTGTCAAAAGGCGTAATTTGGTTGTAAATGACCTCTCCTACATCACCATAATGAATTGCCGACGTATAACCATTAACCCTGTATATCAGGGTTATTGATTACATTTTATTTCATACATTTAAAAATATAAGATGTTAAATTACCTACTCGAAAATGGTTGTTATCAGGGGTAATTTGGTTGCAAATGACCTCTCCTACATCCCCATAACGGATTGCCGACGTATAATCAATAACACTGTATAATATCCCAATCCAAAAGATTTTAAAGGAAATTCCTAATCCATCGCTTCAAATGTTTGAAACATTTATCTCCTCGGCACAAATTCTCGGCAGTGAAAATAACGCAATGAAAATTGTTAATTGTCCAAATGAATGGCTTTGCCTTTGTAAGTGTGCGACATAATTACCCCGCTGTTTTTTCTCAATAAGACGCTAATTGTGAATAAATAAATACGTATTAGGTACTTCAGGAAATTGATTTGTTTAGTACAAGTAAGAGCAATAGTGGCCCAGTGGTAATGGCTGTGACTTACGAGATGTAGGTCGTAGATTCGAACCCAGACAGGCGCTTTACTTTGTGTAAATTATTTCATCACCACTGCTCTCAAAACGGTGAAGGAAAACATCGTGAGGAAACCGGCATGTCCTAGAACCGAAAATTCGAAGATATGTGACATCTACCAACCCGCACTGGGCCCGCGTGGTGGATTACGGCCCACTCCCTCTCACCGAGAGGAGGCGTGTGTCCCAGCAGTGGGAACATTATAGGCTGATGATGAAGTAAGTCTCTTGCAGATTTAAAGAGGTATTCATTCTTATTTTTTTCGTGTGGTTAGTGACTAAACCTGGTGTCAATTTTAATACCGCCCATGGGCCTCTTGACTCGGCTTCACATGCCGTCGAGATATCTCTCAGGCCGGTTTCCTCACGATATTTTCCTTCATCATTTTTGAAGCAAGTGATAGGTAATTATACAATACGCACATGAATCCGAAAAGTCAGAGGTACGTGCCTTGGGTTTGAACTTGAGAACTATGACTTGGCAGTCCGACGGTCACACCACTAAGCTATCACTAGTGTTAGGTATTCATTGAGAGACATAGTCATCTAAAATCTTAGCCTCTAACAATTTGTTACGTGATTTGAAACGAGATTATCTCGCAAATGTTGAGCCTTTTACTCTTGTAAACGAGAAGCCCGTAACACTGTAATGTCCTTTCTCGGTACTTTAGTTCTATGTTTGAATAAATTACTAGTCGTTGTATTTAAAGGCAAATGTAAGAAACACGCACACTTTTTAGAGCAGTTTATAGCAGGCTATTTCTGAAATTCCTTTTTAACTGCGCACGTGTCTTTTAGCTTAAACTTTTAAAAATTTACATTCCATAAAACATCGAGCCTGTATGCCACAAAGGGTTAGTCAAAGGTGCACGTGTAGTACACCCACATTTCGCCGGGACGAACCTATTGCCATCAACCGGGCACAAATCCAGACTCTGGGCTGCTATTGAGAAATTCCAGATGGAAAATCCCAACAATAATTTGCCCGACCTTTTTTTTTGTTGGGTGGGATATTATCAAATATCTTCTTCCGCTCTGGGCAGAGCGAGAGGGCGTATCAGACTCTTACTGACTAAAACCCACCCGTGTTCCTTCGGTTGCCCTGTTGCCGGGGGCCACGATCTCCCTTTCAGTTTTCTTCGCAACCCCGGTAGGCATCGGCCCTAGCGGACCCCGTCAATTCTGCTGACATCTCTTTGAGGCGCGCGTGGAACACAACGTGCCGTCGACCCGGGCCTGGTCCTTATCGGACGGCGAGCTACCCATTGCTCACCGTCCGCAAGCCCGCGCCTACGGTGACCGGAAATCGGTCTGTGATTCCCGATGCCCAGGGCGTCTCCTCCTGCGGCGGTTAGGGGCGTGAGGGCGCGAAATTTGCTTCTCTCTCACGCGTTCCGCCTTCTCCTTCGCGAAATTTTCCCGACCTGGGAATCGTACCCAGGACCGCGTGCTCAGCAGTAGCATTTGTGACCATCAACGAGGTGGTCCAGTAAAAGAAATACTGCCTGAAAAATTCCTTGTATATTTCAAGAAAAATCTGTAAACTCAGTAGGATTTCTATGTTGCTTTACAACCTTTACCATAACGTTATTGAATTGAACTTTTTGTGCAGAAGTTGTTTCTTAGCGTGTCTTGATGGCAATTTAAATGGACCCGGCCCAAAATTCGGCCACATGTTTGGCGCCATCACTATCGTCCATCAGTTCCTGTAACGTGCAGCTGACAGGACACGTTACCTGCACAATCTGATAGCAATCCCCATATTGAATAAATAATTAAAGGTACAAATAAGGGGTTCCCTCTATTTAGCAGAATCTTGATACTCCGAAACGTATTTGGCATAATCTTCTTTACACGAATATGTTTATGGCATAAAAATTATTTAGTATCTATAATTATTATATGTATGAATTTACAATTATAGCGTATTTTTCAGAAGGCAAAATTACAAAAAAAAAACAACCGACATCCAAAAAAAACACTACAAACTTATAAATAACTTTAATCTCGGAAGTCGGTGGCAAAAGACGAAAATTCAAAACCAAAGACTCCGAAAGTTTTTTCGAAACAACTTCAGTATTTGACGTCATGTAAATTTATCGTTGAAAATAAATATTTGACAAGCTAATGCATATTTCAACAAACAATGTTATGCGCCTTATGATTTGTTTACTTGTTAAAAAGAAGTGCAGCTTTATGCAATAAGCTTATTTTAACACAGATGTCCGATAAAGTACGTGGCGTGGGTACATCAGTCTGTAGGCAGAAATTTACGCGATTGAAACCATTGTTGGTTACCATTTAAAAAGGGTATGGCTGCCAGTATATTACAGGAACTCACGTTTCTGTTATATACTGACCTGTATTACCACTTAGGCATCTTTTTGTAATTTAAATATTTATTTCTAGCTGTAACTTCTTTGATTGGTGTGTATAATATTAACATTACGTAAGTAACAACCCACCCCTGCTTTGCACGTATTTTACGACTACAAACCTTCGAGATTTCTCTATTACATATTTTACCTAAGTTAAATAATAAGTACCTAGTCGACCAAGCTCTGCTCGGGTGAAAATAGATAAATATTAGCACATTCCCGAGGCTCTAAAATAGAGAAAACGAATTTTCCCAGATATGAGATCTAGCTAGATCGATTTTTCACCACTATATTGCAACTTTTATCGAAATTGTTAGAGCCATTTTCGAGTACATGATTACAAATACAGGAGAATATTTCAAAGGATATTCTAATGTCAAAGAAGTTCTACTTCTTTCATTGGTAGGTACCTAACTATTTTGTAACCAGACCCGCCTCTATGTTACAAGTAGACGGTTTAGGTCAATAGTACCCGCATAGATTGAAATCGCTTCGATAGCGATACAGCTAGTTTATCTTAGCATCGTTCGTTCGTAGCAGCAACTGCATTAAGGTTAAGAAGATAAATATCTATGTAGTGCACTTGTGGGTTTTGTCAAAGAAAAAATGAAGAGGAAATTTTATACAAAATCAACAAATCGACAGCTTATGGCCGCGCGCTTTGGACACGAATTTGTATCGTACGAAACGTACGATCGAATTGAGTGCGTACACTGAATACGTTTTTCTATGTCAAATAGGTATGTTTCGGTAGTATCGCATTGATTGCACGAAAAATCCCAACAAGTTCAGATTATTTTCGGACGTCGGAACTATCCGTACGTATACCAACGATTAACTCGAACTCAGTCTGCACGCTCTAGGTACTTGGAAGGTCGGGATCATTCGTGCGTGTGCGTACGTGTTCGCACAAGTGAAATTCGTACGAAAATGCGTCCAAAGTGCGCGCGGCCTTATTTTTAGAGATTTTACAATCAATGTGGCCACCTACTGGGCTCAAACAATGTAGGGTCAAATTAAATTAGCTAGCAAAACTGTGATGGGAAGCATTATCTAAACACGATAAAATAAAAAAATAAAATGATCAGATTTTTTTTTTGGTGGTCGACGAGCGCTGGTAGTTTTGTTACTTGACGCTTGAGTTGAGAAAATTTGTTTTCTTTATTTTATCATGTTTAGATATCGAAACCCATCACCTCTGTGAAGTTTACACACTTAAAACAGATTTTTTTAACTAATATTTCTTTATTATAGGTACTCCACAAAAAAAAAACATCAAATTAATTTATTTTCTGTTTTATCATGTTTAGATACATATTACATTTGCGGAGTTTTGCTAGCTAATTTAATTTGATCGTGAATAATAATAATAACAGCCTAAGCTAAGCTAAGCTTGTGGCTAAGTTATAACAGCCGCACGGGTCGATCGATCAGGTTAAGCTACGTTTGCCGCAGTTAGTCCGTGGATGGGTGATCATCTTTACATACCAAGACTTCCTCCGTGGCTCGGAAAGCACGTTAAGCTGTTGGTCCCTGCTGTTCTTGGATCTTTGACAGTCGTTAAGGGTCGTCAGTAGCCCGAAAGTCTGACAACCAGTCTTACCAAGAGGTATCTTATTACCCAGTTACTGCAACATAGTTGGGAAAAAAGGCAAGGCAGATGTCGATGATAAAAATAATCAACCAAAGTACCGTTGACACTAAAACTACCTACAGGTCTTTTTAGTGTCAATCACCCTATTTTAAGCATAGAAATATTAAACAGCCGACTAGTGGAAAAAGGTAACCAGCACGCGTAGCACAATAGAAACGGGTTTTTTCGATGGAAGAATAGACAAAATGGCAGATTGTGATTGTTTATCTGTCATTTTGTCTATTTTTCCGTCGACAAAACCCATTTCTATTGTTCTATTTGCCCGTTTCTATTTGCGTGGCCTTATTTTTAGAGATTTTGTCGACGGAAGAATAGACAAAATGACAGATAAACAATCACAATCTGTCATTTTGTCTATTCTTCCGTCGACAAAACCCGTTTCTATTGTGGTCATGCTAAGTGTGCAGCTAAGTACCTACAAATACTTACAAAGTGATTTCTTTGTCTATAACAAAATGAGCTCAAGAAGCAAAAAATATGTTTTTTTTAAAGCGAAATGTTTGGAGTTGCATTCCAATAAACTTTAATTTCCCTTACTATCAGAGTGCCCGACTATTTAGTTTGTACTTGGAAGATAAGTTAAACGCTATAGCGGAGAAATCGAGATACTTCAACTAACTTTATTGAGTTAGACTAGTCCTAGTCTAAGATAAAGTTCTTCGGATAGAGGTCGGTCTTACAAATTATTTATTCATTTAATCTATTATGTATATCAAAATGAATCCCTATTTCTTCTCGTGGATTTTACTTGAATCTTTACTTAACTAAACAATAAAATTTAATTTAAGTTATAACTGACTAAGCTAAACTGAAAAAGATTAACACCGAAAAAACTGAGAACGCATTTCGAACTAAGGGAGTTCGAAATGCGTTTGAATTCGATGAAAAAATGTACCTATGTACGTATATTCTCAATATTTTGTCGAAAATTTTACTTAACCAATGACTTCCACAGCCATATAAATATAAAAGTACAAGATGTAATAAGTATTTAAATTATACTAGCAGCCCGTCCCGGCTTCGCACGGGGTACACAATTATTTATTTTTGGAAATTTGTATATAAAACACTTTTTTTCACAAATATTTTTATTTATTAAAAAAATATTATTTATTAATTAATTTATGCGCAGTTTTGAAAATAACTCCTAATCGATAGAAAGAAAATGTGCTCTATCTGAAATGTGTTCTATGGAAAAATCTAAATGTTCAATATCGGTAGCGTCCGCTGCGTAAGGAGCCGACCTATCTTACAGACGTGCACGCCCCACTCCTGTATTTCAGTGCCCCCTCCACCCCGCCCGCCGCGATGCCCGGCGCGCTTTTCAGACTGCATCGCAAACAACGGCCACGGCGCTATGGCGGTTTTGTTTACTGTTTGAATTTTTTAATTCGTAATATCTTTTGAATGGAAAGTCCAATTTAAATAATTTAAAAACTATTTTATAGGTAGTTATATGGTCTTGACCATAAAATAATTTATTTGGATAAGGATTAATATAAACACAAAAATAGCATAGTTTGAATTTGGTTAGCATTTTCATTAATGTTTAAAATGAAAAAAGTAGTTGTAGTGACATAACTACAATAGTTGGACATATGCTACCGTGGAGTTTTTTGTAGACATTATGATGTTCTTCAATATTGTTGTACATTATTTTGTTCTATCGCTAATAGTTTCGGCAGCGCATTCGACGAAAGACATTTTAAGACTCATTTTTCTACACCTTCGGTTACATTGTTCAAATTTTACCAAGGATCCCTAATTTTTTTCAAAATGAAATGTAGCCTATGTCAAATTGGAAGAATGTAGCATTCTATTGGTGAAAGAATTTTTTAAATCGGCCCAGTACTTTTTGAGCCTATTCATTACAAACATACAAAAAAAATAGGTACAAATCTTTCCTCTTTATAATATTAGTGTAGATAACTACTAGCGACCCGCCCCTACTTTGCACGGTTTTTGCGACTTGACAAAACATCGATTCTTTTATTACATGTAAGTTTATTACGTTAAATATGTTATACACAAAAACCTTTCGAAATAAATAGGTAATGCTGAAAACGACATCAAAATTAATTGAGTATAGTTTTGAAGAACAACACGGTCACACAGACCGACTCTAAAAACGACTTTTTAGTTATCGATATTTACTACCGGCAATGCTCGCTTGGCAGTCAGATCTCACACAAACACACCCCCACACACTCCCCCACACACCCCTGTTTGTACAGACACCCTTACGAGGACCTTGTTAGTTTTAGAACGAACCGAGGACCCTCCAAAAAACTGGTTTAAATACGTCGTTGGCCTTTTTGAATGAGATAGAAAGAGACAGGTGAGTAAATCTATAGTGATGAGTTTATTGGAATAATGCTATCTCAACATTTTTCTGTATGAATTACGGCTATCATACCGAGGACCTGAAATACACAGCTAAATGTGACCAGCGATGCACATACGAGGACTTTGTGTAGGCCAACCGAGGACCCCTTATGTAAGCCCTGCGACGCCCTTCCGAGGACGTATTTTTACACAATATTTCTTATATCTTGTACAAAGTGCGGACGCTGTGTTAGACTTTATATTACTAAACCGAGGACAGTTTTTCGCGTAGAACTTGTACAAAGCGAGGACATGAAAATCTACCTACCTAAACCATTTTACGTGTAAGGTAACTTATTGTAGAACGTTCCGATTTATTTCTTACACACATTTTCTAAAATAAAGTACCAAGCGAGGACGAATCTTTACGTTTGTCGGCGCTTTCTAAAGTAACGGCTTAGTTACCATTTTATGCTGATGTTGTAGGTCGTTTCTTAATGAAGAAACTCTTCAACAGGAGAAAGAAACTATCATCACTTTTAAATATGGCCAACGCGTTAGGTTTGCGTAGCATAACTGAGATAATAACCAGTTTGTGCCAATGCTGCAGCCAGGGTCGTTTCATCATGAGGACACTCCTCAAAAGCTGATAGTATCGTCTTCAAATTTGGCATACGCATTAGGTTTATCTAGTTACACTCAAATAATTACCAGTTTTTGCTGATACTGCAGCCAGGGTCGTTTCCTTATGATGGAACTCCTCAAAAGCTGATAGTATCGTTTTCAAATTTGGCATACGCATTAGGTTTATCTAGTTACACTCAAATAATTACCAGTTTTTGCTGATACTGCAGCCAGGGTCGTTTCCTTATGATGGAACTCCTCAAAAGCTGATAGTATCGTCTTCAAATTTGGCATACGCATTAGGTTTATCTAGTAACACTCAAATAATTACCAGTTTTTGCTGATGCTGCAGCCAGGGTCATTTCCTTATGACGGAACTCCTCAAAAGCTGATAGTATCGTCTTCAAATTTGGCATACTCATTAGGTTTATCTAGTAACACTCAAATAACTACCAGTTTTTGCTGATGCTTCAGCCAGGGTCGTTTCCTTATGATGGAACTCCTCAAAAGCTGATAGCATCGTCTTCAAATTTGGCATACGCATTAGGTTTATCTAGTAACACTCAAATAATTACCAGTTTTTGCTAATACTGCAGCCAGGGTGGTTTCCTTATGATGGAACTCCTCAAAAGCTGATAGTATCGTCTTCAAATTTGGCATAAGCATTAGATTTATCTTGTAACACTCACATAATTACCAGTTTTTGCTGATGCTGCAGCCAGGGTCGTTTCCTTATGACGGAACTCCTCAAAAGCTGATAGTATCGTCTTCAAATTTGGCATACGCATTAGGTTTATCTAATTACACTCAAATAATTACCAGTTTTTGCTAATACTGCAGCCAGGGTCGTTTCCTTATGACGGAACTCCTCAAAAGCTGATAGTATCGTCTTCAAATTTGGCATACGCATTAGTTTTATCTAGTAACACTCAAATAATTACCAGTTTTTGCTGATACTGCAGCCAGGGTCGTTTCCTTATGATGGAACTCTTCAAAAGCTGATAGTATCGTCTTCAAATTTGGCATACGCATTAGGTTTATCTAGTAACACTAAAATAATTACCAGTTTTTGCTGATGCTGCAGCCAGGGTATTTTCCTTATGACGGAACTCCTCAAAAGCTGATAGAATCGTCTTCAAATTTGGCATACTCATTAGGTTTATCTAGTAACACTCAAACAATTACCAGTTTTTGCTGATGCTGCAGCCAGGGTCGTTTCCTTATGACGGAACTCCTCGAAAGCTGATAGTATCGTCTTCAAATTTGGCATACGCATTAGGTTTATCTAGAAACACTCAAATAATTACCAGTTTTTGCTGATGCTGCAGCCAGGGTTGTTTCCTAATGACGGAACTCCTCAAAAGCTGATAGCGTCGTCTTCAAATTTGGCATACGCATTAGGTTTATCTAGTTACACTCAAATAATTACCAGTTTTTGCTGATGCTGCAGCCAGGGTCGTTTCCTTATGACGGAACTCCTCAAAAGCTGATAGTATCGTCTTCAAATTTGGCATACGCATTAGGTTTATCTAGTAACACTCAAATAATTACCAGTTTTTGCTGATGCTGCAGCCAGGGTCGTTTCTTCTTGATGAAAGTCCTTAAAAGTCGATAGCGTCGTCTTTAAATTTAACATACGCGTTAAGTTTACATAGTTTAACTAAGATAATAACCAGTTTGTACTGATGCTGCAGCCAGGGTCGTTTCCTTATGACGGAACTCCTCAAAAGTTAATAGCATCGTCTTGGAATTTAGCATACGCATTAGGTTGTAAAACTAAAATAATTACCAGTTTGTGCTGATTCTGGAGCCAGTGTAGTTTCTTCATGAGGGAACTCTTCAACAGTTCATAGCATTGTCTTCAAATTTGGCATATGCGTTAGGTTTATCTAGTAACACTAAAATAACTACCAGTTTTTGCTGATGCTGTAGCCAGGGTCGTTTCTTCATGAGGAAACTCCTCAAGTCGATAGCATCGTCTTTCAGTTTGGCACATGCGTTAGGTTTATCTAGTAACACTAAAATAATGACCAGTTTTTGCTGATGCTATAACCAGTGTCGTTTCTTCATGAGGAAACTCCTCAACAGTCGATAGCATCATCTTTAAATTTGGCATACGCGTTAGGTTTACATAGTTTAACTAAAATAATAACCAGCCAAGGTCGTTCTTTCATGAGGGAACTCCTTTTTTTTGGGTGGGTAATTATCAAATAACTTTTCCCGCTCTGGGCGGAGTGGGAGGGCGTGTCAGACTCTTACTGACTAAAACCCACCCGTGTTTCTTCAGTTGCCATATTGCCAGAGGCCACGGTATCCCTTTCGGACTTCTCCGCAACCCAGGCAGGCATTGACCCTATCGAACCCCTTCAATTGTGCTGACATCTCTTGGAGGCGTGCGTGGAACACAACGCGCCGTTGTCGACCCGGGCCTGGACCTTATCGAATGGTGAGCTACCCATTGCTCACCGTCCGCAAGCCGCGCGGACTTGCGGACGGTGAGCAATGGGTGGCTACGGTGGCTGGAAATCAGCCTGCGATTCCTGACGCCCAGGTCGTCTCCTGCGGCGGTTAGACGCGTGAGGGCATGACATTTGCCTCTCCCTCACGCGCTCCGCCTCCTCCTTCGCGAGCATTACTGCTTTGCAGGAGGTGACGGCTTCCCATGCCCTCTCGCTCCGTACCATGGCCTGGACCAGGGCCAGACGCGAGAGATCACCGCCGCCGATCGCCTCCACGAGGACACGGCGATGCTCCGCCCAAGCCGGGCAGTGCTCCACACTGGTGACACTCGGACGTTTCCTCCCGCCTTATCCGGAACAGGAACCGCCCGAAACACCTGTGTGCGGTGAGAACTTGCGTCAGGCGGAAGGTGAAGACGGCGTGGCGCCTCTCTAGCCGCTCCTTAAAGAGGGGACTTACTGCCGCAATTGTGGCGTGCCCATGAGGGAACTCCACAATTGTTGATAGTATCGACTTCAAAGGCAAACGCGTTTGGTTTATATAGTAAAACTAAAATAATTCTCAGTTTGTCCTGATGCTGCAGCCAAGGTCGTTTCTTTATGAGGGAACTCTTCAACAGTTGATAGTATCGTCATCAAATTTGGCATACGCGTTAGATGTATCTAGTGAAATAAAAATAATTACCTTGTTTGAATCGTTTTCTAAACTGTTAAGTAAGTTTTCTGCTCATGTTTATCAAAGATGTCGCTGCAACTTGATTATTATTTCAATGAGTATAGCGTTGGTAAAAGCTAGTTAAATAATTCGTTTCAATTTAGAATAAACCTACTTCTATTTCAGTAAAGTTTATGTTGTCTTCTTTACTACGTTCACTTTCTTTATTTTTTTATACTCTTTGTTTGCTTCAAATCTTGGTGCCGACATTTCACGTAGGAAGGCATTTCTACTTTAAATTCTTCATGAAGAGCACATGCATTCAGCTCCCATGACAATACAATATTTTATGGTTCAAATCATAATGTTGTGTAATCTAAGTAGGCACATACTGCAGAAGAAGCCTCCTTATTCCTTGTGCACCTAGTTGCTACTAACGATTTGCTTAAGGATTCAGTGTACCTTCAATTTTCTCTTCCATAATTGTATTTAAATGATAGCACATAATTCGTCTTGTACACACGAGGAAAACTGTCTAAGCGAGGACTAAAATACACACTGTTCGGAAAATCTAGCAAACCGAGGTCTTAAATACACATTGTTTGGAAAAGCTACCTTACCGAGGTCTTTTGTGTTAAAGTTAACACAAAAGTCCTCGGATAATACAACCAACGTGAAATGAATGTAAAGAGGCTGTGTATGAGGCGACAGTGGCGCCACCTGGTGGATACACAATGCGTGTGTAAGATTATGAAAAATCTTGATCAAACCGAGGTTCAGACCACTTTTTCTTATTAAGTATACAGAAAGGCTCAAAATCGCTTGCAGAATACGAATCTTTGGTCAAGTCAAACCGAGGACCCTCGAAAAGGTCCTCGCTTTGAAAAGGTCCTCGGTCGTGCCTTGTGTATTCATACGCACGTCCTCGGATGGTACTTAAAACAAACACACACCCCCACACACACCCCCACACACACACTATTGTTGTTAAAACTTTATTTTCACTTTGTGTTTTGTGTTCCACGAACTGTGTCCAAATAAATGTTTTTTCTTTCTTTCTTTTCTTTTAATTCACGCCGAGAGAGTGCGAGTGATGCGAGTAATCGCCCGTTGCACTCGAACACTCGCTGATAGCCCAGCGACAAAACTATTGGAACTACACACTCGCTGCTCGCCAACTCGTTGTCAATTGCTAGCTCTACCTGCTACTCGTTAATTACCAGAGGTGGGACAACTGCCTTAATGCGTTTAGTAGCTGTACCCCCAAATAAGCCCCTGCTTGTATGTATCAAATGGAGATCTACACAGTAGAGAAGCGAGTCACGAATTAATGTTAAGGACATTCTAGATAAAAGAGTTGGCTCAACGAAAAAAAAACTGTGCCGCTCCGGGAGTGCCGATAGAAGTGAAAACTTCAACAAGATCGCCTTGGTGGAAGAAAAATACTTATATAGAACATTATCTAAATAAAGAGCACAATCGGGTTTACAAAAAAAAAAGTACTTCCAAAACATTTAAAAATACTTGTATAGAACATTGATTTGTATCGTAATATAAATAAAGAGCACAATCGCGTTTACAAAAATTAGGTGTCGGTAACGGTGTCGCGGGTTCAATTGTTTTTCCCATCTCAAAACTGTCCAACGCGCCTAAAGAAGTTTCCATTTAAAAAAAACACTTATTTTATATTTTTTGATCAGGTTAATACTAACTTTCCTTATAAAAACTGAACACTTTTTTTATGTAGATGTCTAATATAGAGCATTAAATACAATAAAAAAAACCACTCCAGAAGTATAAATATAAAACGTTTCTTACTAAAACGAAAGCGCTGAAGAAGATAACATAATGAAATCCAAAGACAACGTTGACCTTTTAAAAGTTAAGCGAGTGGCTTACTGCACTTAGCGTGGCTTTAATCTCTGCCCGGGACCAAAAAATTGCACAAACCAATCGTTGGGACATTTTTAACTTAAAACATGACACGAGGTTATCAGGAAAACCTTCCTAAATGCTTAAGTGAGTTTGTTTGTTACGCTGTCACGTTAAAACGGTTGAACGGATTTGGATGGTCACATGGGTAGATTATGACCTGGGTTAGGACATAGAATACTTTTTATCCCGATATTCTTACGGGATCGATACTTAAGCGAGTGAAACCGCGGGGCGTAGATAGTTGGATATATTGACTGACTTTTGTTGCTAGACGTACGACTAAACTTAGTCCTTAGTTCCAATAGTCGTCAATCCGTAAGACGTCCTCGTAGAATCAGGTCCAGTTGAAAACCAGCGTCAGGCACTAGTTGTCATTTATGCTGAACTGGGCCTATTTGGCGCAGCCGCGAGGCACACAATACTATATTAAGTGTTGTCCGCTCTTTGTTTTTGTGTGAATATTGGTGCCGATTCTCTTGTCACAAATGCCTCTAAACTAGACTAAACATCACCAAAATTTAGTTTATTCCTGTCAAACGACGATTTCCCATTCTGAAATAGACTAAAGTGACACAACTTAACTATAGTTTAGTTTGACAACACTAAGATGGCACTGAGATTTTAATTTAGTGAAAATGATAATTAATTGATTCAGGCGTGACCTTGCGGAAATCCATTATATAATACAATAGACGTGGATATATTTAGTAACTTGTTCCGCTTAGCTATTTCTAAAGAGCCATAAAAAACTCCTGAAAGAAATCGACACGTGTTTCACCTCTCAACGAGGCATCCTCAGGATGACGATGGACTTGTTGCGAACTCGAACACGGCGTGTTGCCATACCAAGCGCTGAGTGCTTGGTGTGGCAACACGCCGTGTTCGTCGTGTTCTATTTGTATTTTTTTTTAGTGAAAATGGCAATTTTGCTATTCTGAATTTGAGGTTTTCACCTAAAATTTTGATTTTCTAACCAAATCTGACTATTTCTAACCGCGATCAAAAACGTGTGGAATAAAATTAGTTGTCATGAACTTTAAATTCACACCAACACCTCGACTTCAGATGCAAGACAGTACTGAATCTTTTTTTTTCTTTTGCTTGTAATCTCGAAAACAGTGTGTCCAATCGCAAAAATAATGAAAATTTCGATCCCCTATATAAAACTTTTAAACCCCTAACACTCTACAAGTAGGTAAAAAAAAAAACTTAATTTCCATACAAAAAATGAAAAATGAAAAATTCCATATAAAACACGTCGAAGCTGCCCAAAATGCGCGCCCCAGCTCTAAAAAAAAAATTAACGTGGTAAACAAGTACCACATGGACTCGCGATTGTCAAATACGATTTTAGTTGTGTCAAAATTTTATTTTTTAGAGAATTTTTCATCTTGTGGGAGGCCTTCCAACGCTACGTCTTCCGGTACGTGGTCGCCACTCCAGAACCTTTTGACCCCATCGGTCATCGGTTATCGGTGTGCCTTAACCTGGGTTAAATAATTTTATTTTCTTTCTTTCTTTCAATACTTATTTTGAGTGGTAGGTAGTCCTTCATCAGAATATGGTTTTGCACGAAATTGTTCAACAAAAATGTTCGTATCTCTCACATCGGTGCCTCGAGCTATAAAAGAATATCATCTGCACGCTACCGAAGTATAAAGGTTACGTAACCAGCCAGGTTAGGTAGTATCGAGTCTGATTTCCCAGGGCACCCGTGGTTCCCCAAATGTATGTAGGTAGGTAGATATGTGAAAAGTTTAGTATTTGATGCACTTGCACTTGATGTACCGACCTACCCGAGGGACAAGCACCGTGGTACTTCCATAAATGACCACAGGTCGGTGGCAATATTTGCACCTTAAGCTGGTCTAATTTAGAACTTACTTTCAACAGAATGCGAGGCCAGCTTATAGTGGCTAGTCTTCTATAAAATTTAAATAATAGGTTACATCTATTACCTACCTGTTTCATTGATCCTAGATCAGAAGCTAGTACATCAGTCTGGCATGACAAAGGTGAAATCGTGACAAGAATACTATTCTGCAAACGCCACTAAAGGCGTTAACGATACGTTCAAAAGATATTCACCACGTTTTATGCTTCGCTCGGTCCGACTGTCTGACTCAACGATTCCAATAATACTTTTGCCCATTCAGAAAGATAGATTATATATTATAAGTATTTCTTTTAAGTTAGTTTTAGAGTACATCCCTACGTTTAAGTACGTGAATCTGGGTTTATCTGTAACTATTATGGAACTATTTTGTATTACATAAATATTATCTTGTAATTTATCAAGCGAAGGTACCTACCAAATTTATTTATTTTTAGGGTTCCGTACCTCAAAAAGAAAAAAACGGAACCCAAGGATCACTCGTATGTCGGTCTGTCTGTCCGTCTGTCACAGACAATTTGCTCCGAATCTAATGGACCGATTAAGTTGAAATTTGGTACTCATGTATTTTTTTGACCCAAACGCGGACGTGTAACGAAAATAAATGAATTTTGAATATGGGGGTCACTTTTGAGGAGCAAACAAGAAAACTTAAAAAAAAGTTTTGCAAACTGTACCGTGTGACATATTATATGGAAGGGTTTATTGTGAGGGTCTCGATTTTCTTTTTATTAGTTTAAAATAAATTCATTTGAAGATATTTAAGAAAATTGACCCATCTTTGAAACTACCGAGCCAAAATTTTTGAAAAAATACAGAAATGGTTCTTTATTCATAGATTGCAGGAAAACCTGTAAGAAATCTACGGTCTTAAAATAACATGGTAAATTTCTCAATACAAATCAAACAAACTTACATTTGCGGTTGGAATGCATGAGAGAACATGTTTTTCAACTACAATGTTAAGTTTGTTTTTAAGATAAATTCATCCGAACTACGGAACCCTTCATTGTGCGTGGTCCGACACGCACTTGGCCGGTTTTTTATCTAGTAATTTTTGTGGTACAACAAAACTCATTAAAAATAGTAGGTTATGACAGACAGGCCATTTTTTTTTTGTTATTTTAATAAATATTAAGAGCTTAGTAAACAAAAAGTAGATATTACCTATTATCTACTTTAAATATTTACCTTGTTAAAATATTTACTTTAAGTATTACTAAAGTAAATATTTAATATTAAATTAACCTTTGGTTCAAAATAATTTACAACAGTCTCGCCAACACATTGGCCAGACTATGTTTATAATATAATATAATATAATAATGCTTCTATTATTAAACCATACTGTAATATAACCCAAATGTGCGCTAAAATTATGTAATAATGAACCAATGAATGTTTGAATAATAAGACTTAGTTAGGGGCTTTCAGGAATTTTCTTTTGTGCGTCAAAAATAATTGACAGCACTGAAAGATTTTTGAATGGATCCTAGTCTTGTAACCTTTATTTTAATTTCATGAGGTAATTCGCTACGATTTTATTATGATAATAAATATAGAGGTTTATGTATACAGATAATTAAAATTAAAATATAATATCATAACCTAACTAAAAGTATTAACAAACTAAAATATGGCGCCGAAAAATTCCTCCGCATTGATGTCGACTGGTAATGTACCCAAGAGAATGCTAAGCCTCTGGCTAAGGTAAAAGTCCTTGGGTCACGGGAGGTTTTAACAAGTGTTTAGAGATTTCGTTAAACAAACCATGAGCACTCGCACCCCGCGGCCCGAGGGTTTCAACTCTAAACTGCTCGAAAATATAATCACCAATAACGTTATTAAACTTTCGCCGTTTGAGGTTTTCCGCAGCCGCAGCAGCAACGCCAGCACAGCACGCCGAACCAGAAAGATGGGATGGCACAAGATTATCGACACACGTTGCGTCCTTACACTAAAGGCTTCCCCACCTTTCATGGAAATAAAGACGTGTACTGTACATGCCTTTGGTTTCTTGCCATCAGTACTCTGTTGGATTTTCAATGCTCGGCTCAACACCGAGAGTTAACAATCATTTGCGCAAAATTTGTGGGCCGATCCCGGCGGCACTGCAATGCCGGGCCGACCCGCGACGGGAGTGGAGCGAGCCCCGAACATCCCGTCAGCTTACAAAAATCAGTTTAATATACTGGTCCCTCAGTGAGGGAACTTTCAGATATTAAGCTGAAAAGAACAGATACTACACTTTGATCTTAGCCAAAAGGCCGAGAAGCGATACCGAAAAGCTGAAAAATCGGGGTGGTCATTCACGCAAGGAGAATCTTAACACCGCGATTCAGAAACGTGACGTCAGCGCACAGTGACATCTATCGGTCAGCGAAGCTACTAAATATCAAGTGACTGACGCACGTATGGTATCAGTGTTAGCGCAATAAAGATAATGGATGGAAGTGGAATCAATCATCGCGAGGATATTATATAAAATTAAAGGTTCTTTCTATCCTGAATAAAGATTATATTAGTCAGGTAATAAAGATAAATAAGAAACAGGATGGCCGAGAAATACTGAACCTAGCACTGTAAAGGTACAATAACAAATATTTGACAAGTATTTAAGTATGTATTACATAATTGTGATAAAGATACTCACAAGCAAGTTAATATGTTAGCAAAAAACAAAGATACTTTATTTTCAAGAATGAGAATTAAACTAAACTTTGAATACCTACTCATAAAAACTTCAATGAACATATTCTTTCAACGCACTTTGATGGTTTGGATCCCTTTGCGACAGTGAACGCGTTCACTGCTTTGCGATAGTTTCTATTGTGCATTGAATTAAGGGTTTGACAAAAATGGACCTATTGAAAAAAACATGGTAGGGTGACACAAATAACAGTACAACTTGGTTTTTTTATAAATCTTTAAGGTAAGTGGACATTATTAAGACAGACGGGTCACAAAGGATCGGGGACTTTAAGAAAAAATATGAAATGAATTAAAAATAGGTACTGGTATTCGGCTGCATTCGGTTAGAATGCAAATTACCGACCCCAATAGAGTTGGGAAAAAGTAGATGAAGATGGGGTTGCTAAGCAGGGCGGGCTGATACCAATCAGCGGTACGGCGAATGTACTAGTATCTCTCGGGCCCCCGACACAATTATACATGGTAGTAGTAGGAACAGTGGGGTTTAAGTCGGTAGGAGTCCGAAATAACCCTCCATTCTTCCAAGATGGAGCGTATTCATGAGGATTTCCCAAAGGAAAAAAAAAGGTAGATGATTTTAAATTTATTAGCTGAGCTACAGATTTGCGAGACTAGTAAAGTATGGTACTTTAAAAATTGATATATTGAAAAGAAAGTGCTTGTTCTTTATCGTGCTTGTTTTTTGACTATATGGCCTAGATTTGGGAGACTAGTAAAGTGCCAGCCCAGCACTAGAATTGTTACGATAGAATAAAATGATAATGATGGTAAAGGTGCATAATAAAATGATCACTACACTGGAGTGACACAATAGTTATTTATGCAACTGTTGTATAATAAGGGGTATTAAAATACGAATGTGGGTTTATGATAATAGTATCACATGAGAATAATACCTAATTATAACAGTTGCATAGGTACAATACTTTATCTACACCCATGATATGAATCCTCTATAATATTTCTGAAACCATTGGGTGTTTGTAATTCAAGATCAAGAATAAAGAAATTCCCACGAAATTCAGTACAACTGCACGTATGTACGTCGCCTGCAGCAGTACATCACACACACATGCGTGCAGCGGGTGCTGCTGTCCCCTGCTTGAAAGTTGAAATGAGTTGCGTAATGAAATTTTTTACAACATTGTAACACTCATTGGGATGAGGTAATGGTTACTATGACACTGGCTGTTTTAATGACGGCAATAAGCTAACTGCTTCTGAAACTTTTATAGAGTTTTTTATCGCATAGGTGTAGATAAACAATATGTACTTGCTTACCAAACTTAAATAATAATGCACGCTGCCAACTGAAATAATAATGATTTCATTAATATGGACATTAGGTTTAGAAACGCAAAACAAATAAATCGACTCGCCATCGAGTGCTGAGCCGAACGTTTCCGAGGACTCCAAGTCCGAATCAGTCGCAACTTGACGCGAATTTAGTAGTACCGTGTCAAACGCCATACCTACGCTTAAATACTCAAAACGGGTTTATGCGGTGAGTACGGAATAGTTCTTTACGCGTCCATCCAAAAACTTGTTCCAGTATATACGTCTCACCTCTACCCTACAGCAAGAAGTTCAACGTCTACCTGCTTTAAACACAAAGGAGTTCCAGATAAAGGTACATATTATACTTAGCAAGTTCTCTTCAAACTATTAGTACAAACTAACCGTTTAACTACGAGTCCCTCTGAAACATTGTTCAGGGCCAAGAATACCTGAGAACAATTACGGTCTTAGGAAATTCCATTAACGTTACTTCGGATGCTACGAGTACCACCATTTCTTCTAACAATCGCTTTTCTTAATTCTTAAAGTGTTCTAAGCTTTAATAAAATGCTTCTGGTGAAACAATTAAATTAAAATCTGTATGCCAATCTAGGATTTTAAATGAAACGACCTTGTTTGAACGTTTATTAGAATGTCTGTACAGATTACTTCTCAAGTGATACAACTTTACAAGTATATTCTTTTCTATTACAACCACGGATATATGTATACTAAATAATCATTGTGGTCCGGTTTGACCCTTACATATTAGCATTTTTACATTTATTTTTCCTTGTTTGTCTAAACTTCCTTCCATTTATAGTTTATATTTAGTTTTGAAAGTGTAATGTATTTTAAGTATTTATAAGTTTCTACATCTAATTTACTACAGAAGAGTACTGATTTCCAAAATATAGGATACCTAATTTGAATTCAGGAGTTCATATAGTTTTTTAGCCGTCTGCTCACCAACATTATATGTATCCTTAGTAATATAACTAACTAATTTTATTGAGTCCAAATATTTTTTTTTTTTTCTAAATTAGAATGAGTTAATGAACAACTCATCTCATAGCAGTATGACTTTTGGTCATAGGGATAGTAGATTGTTATACAAGGGTGGAAAGGAATCAATTCCCGAGAAGTTATTTGATAATTTCCCACCCAAAAAAAAAAAAAAAAGGTACTTAGACGCCCGAGCGCAACGAGGGCGGCTATAGTCCGAGTAGGAATTGATGACTTTCACCCGTGTTAAACACTCTACTTTTCATTTCGAATTTAAGGAAAGTAAAAAGTTGTAGTTTTTCTAAAATACTAATTGATAATAATAACATGAGTATTCTAGTACCTAAGTCTTTTTTTTATTTTAATTATGGAACACACCGCGTCACCGCCGCGGGTCGTCCCGCTTAGGTATTTTTTTAATTCACTCTGGCTGTTTAGACAATAACAAGACTGCAGCATTTTTTTTTATTCAGTATTTTTCTATAGGGGGTACACTATCATACCTACGGTCACAGATCCATGATCAAAGACATAATTAAATTGTAAAATAGACATACCTAACATGGGTAATTTGTGAGCTTCGTAGATAAGTAAGTATATGATGTAATATAGTATAATATCCCCCAAGGGGAATGTACCCATAATAAATGTCTATTTTACAATTCCATTATATCTTCGATCACAGATCCATGACCACAGACTTGACAATGTCCCCCTTAGTAAAATTTTTCGTAGCCGACTACCTAACCAAAGGAGATGTCAGCTTTTTGTAGGGACGTTGGTTTTTCATTCCGAGAAAAATCTAACCAGCATAAAACTACATCTAAATAAAAACGACAAAATATGGAACTAGGAACCACTGAAATAATATTTTTAGACCTCTCCATTTATGAGAAAAATTCTAAACTATTTAAAGTACAAACATTTTATTTGTTGATGGCAACTATGACAAATAAGATATAAATTGACACATGGTACTGTCATTACTGTCAATCAATTGACAGTGATGACAGTAACATGTGTCAATTTTGACAACTTTACTATTTTATGGGGTGTGTTCACCATATTATCCTAGATAATTAGAAAGGTTTGTTCGTTTTAGGAGTAATTCTTACTAAAATAAAAATCTCAAAATTGGAGGTCTCGAAAAATGTATGATATAGTTAGAACCACTAGTTTTTGGGATGTCTATTCAAATATATTTAACTTATCCTGGTTAGAATTATTGAATAATAAAAAACCATTTTAGGACATGTCCTTTAGTTCTATTTTTAAAATTCATTCCCGCCCTAGAAAGGGAAGCAATTACTATGAGTCTTTCCCGCCCTAGGGTGGGGATCAGCGTCGTCCACCCACTACTTGGATCAAACAAACACTACTTTCCGAGTATGAGAAATGGGAACTCCTTTTATCCTGAGAAAAGCATTAAAAGAAAACATAAGAAAAGAAAGAAAAAGAATAACAATGAAACAAAAAAAAATAAACAGCAGATCCTTGACTACACCACTTCATAGCGAGAAAGGACCAAATAGTTTACTCATAATTGACACACAATAAAAAGTTTAGAGCCTGTCCCTTGCTGCCCTCCCCAAGCGACGCGACGCCCTTAGCATGTAGTCTTTTATTAGTTTTTTGTCCTGGCCGGCGAGTTTAATTTAATAAGACGCAGATATATGCCAGTGACCTTGAGTGGTTAGCTTGCGTGTTCTGTACTGAGCTCACGCAACGCGTCGTACGTCCAGCCAGTACTAGAACTCGCCCATTAAGGAGCACTGTCCCAAATTAGACGCATTATTAATTTATTATACATAAAAAAAGGTATTTTAATAAAACACGTATACTAAAAGATCAATAATAAAATTATATTTAAAATGGTTTCAGAAAAATACGCTTGGTAGATTTTGCGTGATTCTTAGTTTTTATCCGCGTTAGACATAACTTTACAAATTAATTTCACTATGTAATAATATTATAAACATAATCTAAAATATTCCTAATTATTAAAAAAAATATGCAAATTTAACATATATTTATTCCAAATCATTAACACTACTCGTTTATACGTGATCTTCAGTATAAAATCATTAAAAGTCGGTTATCGTCGCCTTAAGGTACCCACAGGACAGCCTCCTAGGTTGACAAACAAGACGCCACAAAAAAAAGGTTAATTTCAGTGCCACAGTTAATTGGCATACAACGTGACATGTTACGTTTGACAAAAGTTTTAGTTTTAATAAAACCGTTTTTCATTGAAAACTTTTCTATTCGACCGTTTTGAATTGTCACGCGCCGCCGCGCCGTGACAACCAGTCGAATTGTGACTTGGCATTTTAAATTCTGGTTTTTGTAACTTTGAAATTGGTTTACAAATTACATGTAACTTTGGTTACCATAATATTTTATTTTTAGTAACCAGTTTTGACTATTATCCAATTTGTTTTTTTATTGAAATGTATTTTTATTCATATGTTTTATGAAATCTATATAGATGTGCCATTAATATGTTATATCATCAATTCATCATCCTTACTAGTATTTATGGCCAAGTAATAACAGCCGCACGGGTCGATCTATCAAGTTAAGCTACGCTTGCCGCGGTTGGTCCATGGATGGGTGACCATCTTTACATACCAAGACCGCTCCGTGCCTCGGAAAGCACGTTAAGCCGTTGCTCCCGGCTGTTATTTGTAGATTTTTGACAGTTGTTACGGGTCGTCAGAAAACCGAAAGTCTGACAACCAGTCTTACCAAGGGGTATTGTATTACCCAGTAACTGGGTTGTGGAGGTCCGATAGGCAGTCACTCCATGTAAAATACTGGTATTCAGCTGCATCCAGTTAGACTGGAAGCCGACTCCAACATAGTTGGGAAAAGGCTACGCAGATGATGATCATCATCCTTACTAGTTTATAAATGTAAAGTAACTCTGTCTGTTTATCTGTTATCTTTTCAAGCCTAAACCACTGCTACAACATTGTTTTAATACCATCCCAGTGTAATTTAGGGGAGCTTGATCAACAAAGTAATCTAAAAAAAAATCACCGTTCAAGAATTATATCGCGCTACGAAGATCAAAATGTCAAAGGACAACAATGACCCTCAAAAAACCTGCAAAATAAAACAATTTACTGAACTAGTGCAGTATAACACAAACTAGACGTTGCAAATACATAGTTATCAAATATTTCGGTATTTTGATTAGTTAAACAATATAAACTAAATTAATTAATGAAATATCGTTCTGTGCTGTACTAAAATATCGATTACTAGCTTCTGCCCGCGACTTCGTCCACGAGCATATAACCTTCCTCAAGAATTGGGCTATCTAATGCAAAAATAATTTTTCAATTCCCACTGGTAGTTCCAGAGATTAACCCCTACATACAAACTTACAAACAAACAAATTTTCATCATCAGCCTATAATGTTCCCACTGCTGGGACACATGCCTCCTCTCTGTGAGAGGGAGTGGGCCGTAACCCACCACGCAGGCCCAGTGCGGGTTGGTAGATGTTACATGTCTTCGAATTAACAAATTTAACCAAACAAATGTAAACAAATTTTACCTTTTTATAATATTAGTTAGCTAGTTTATATATAGTATTAGTGTTAGTGGTAAGCTAATTTAAGTACTTAACAAATTTTGTGGCGGCACTAAACACACATTCAACGAAGATCCATCAAACTACCATTTTACGCTTTAAGTAATTAATTTGTTTGTTTGGCGCCGCCTCAAAAATTGTTACTTAAATTAGTTTAGGAGCTTAGTTACACTAAAGGTTATTTTTAATTTTCAGATTTTTTTCGTCGGTTTAATTTTATGTAAATACGTTTTTTGGGATAAATTCATCCCAACTAAGGAACCCTTCATTGTACGTGGTCTGAAACGCACGTGGCCTGTTTTTTTTTACTTTTTTACGCTCTCAGGCGCGGGTCACACAGAAGAAATGTGAGGCGAGGACGAAACGCAGACGCGGCACGGACGAGATGCTGATGGACGTGGAGCTGTGGACACCAGATCGATATACAATACAATACAATCTATAAAGTTTTATCCGTCATGTCGCTGTCCCCGGCGAATAAAATAGTAATGTGCTATTATTATTAATGTGTTTTAACTTTATTGCATTTTCGATATTTAGAGGTCGGATTACACTCTGTCAATTTTTTTCATTCATTTCATACGGTTATTTCAGAAGTTACGAGATTTTAAGGTGTATTGTAATGAATGTTAAAAATCACTTTTCTTTTAGTATTTGAACAATTCCGCCATGTATATTAGTTAGTAAGATATTCCAGGTTAGTCACTAACCACACGAAAAGAAGAAGTAAGATATTCACAAAAAACTGTTTTAAATTTTGTTTTTACGATTACGATTTTATTCGACGGGGACAGCGATGTATTGATCTACTGCGTAAAAACTTTTTTCTATTAACAGTGATCTTAGTTTGCTATATAATGTCGTATCTTATCCTCGTAAGTCCCGAAAATGCAAGCTTGCCACTCCTAAAAATCACTACTTATTAGCAAGAACAAAATTAGGTCGATGGGCCTTACGAGTATATTTAGATATATTATTAGACAATCATAAAGAAACAATGGATAGAAAACAATAACAAATTAATTAATTTATTGACCTAGATTTAATTAAATCAGTTTTACGGTTTCCTTTCAATCAGGAAGTTTAAACTTGAAGTATTGATGCTGATAGATTTTGTACAGCTTCCCAAGACTTCCACAGTAGAATATAATTGACGCACGAGTAACTTAAACATGTCTTTATCATACTTTAACCACTTCTTCTTTGTCATTGTCTTCCTACAAAGTTGTAAAGTTGCAAGCTGATTTGAAAGGTTTAATTAACTCAAACATACAGTATGGGTAAGGTGTGGGTTTTAGCCTGAAAGCGTAACAAGCAAACAAAATCAAATTCATTTATTTAGCTTACACAAAGTTCTTAAATATACAACCTAAATAGCATGGTATGAAATTCTCACTAACAAAAGACTTAGAATTAGACAGCGGGTCCCAAACTAGGCACAACCTGTATCTTGGTGACCCAAACACTACACAAAGTTAACAACTTAATGCGTTCTGCTAGCGCAATATTATTATTTATAGTTCATATAAAATTTACAATAATTTAAGTATAAAAAACAAATAACATAAATTATACATACAAAAATAGTTAAGGTGAGTGAGTGTATGGTGTGAGTGTAAGTGAGGGTATGTATTCCTTCAGAGAGTGTATATTAATATGTGCTGCAAACTTAAACTTCTGTTTCCTCATAAGTCCGGCCCAGCAACCATTCTTTTAGTTTAGTTTTGGCCTCAGAGTAGTTGTTCGGCACAGTGAACGTTTTGTTTATAGCATTAAACAAACTCACTTTTGCATTTGTAATATTACTACTAGCTGCACCCCGCGGTTTCACCCACATAAGTTTCGATTCCGTGGGAATATTCGGGTAAAAAGTATCCTCTATCCTAACTTAGGTCATAGTCTACCCATGAGCCAAATTTTATCCAAATCCGTTAAGCCGTTTTAGCGTGAAAGCGTAACAAGCAAACAAACTCACTTTCGTATTAATAATATTTATTAGAAAGAAAGAAAGAAAAATATTTTATTTGGGACACGCACAGGAAATACAAACAGTAATAACAACAAAAAAGGAGCATCTAAAACTAACAAAGGAGGTCTTTAGTTAAGATATAATATATATACACCGTGATATTTTAGTCGTCTTACAAAAGCAGCCTACTTCATATATCCAATGACTACTAAATATACATAATAATAAAGAGAGCCGGTATAGACGAAGCTGTAATAGAAAACCGGCCAAGTGCGTGTCGGACTACGCACAATGAAGGGTTCCGTAGTTGGGATGAATTTATCCCAAAAACAAACTTAACTTTGTAGTTGAAAAATATGTTCTCCCATACGGAATGTATGAGAAAACATGTTTTTGCAACTGCAAAGTTAAGTTGGTCAATTATTACTCGTTAACTTGTAGAGCCTACTTAGCTGTGATAGTTTTCCTTTTAATTTCGTTATATAAACTACTGCTGTGATTTTTTTCACACATCCAACCATTTAGCTGGCAGGGGGGGGGGACACTTGACTCTAACAAAAATTAGCACTTTAAAGCTTAATATTTTGCAAACGGATACTTAAATCCAAAAATGGTTTGGCCAAGCTCACAATTTTTTTAAAGGACCTTTCCAATGATACCCCACACCATGGATTAAAAAAAAAAAACACCACTTTACGTGTAGGAGAGGTAGGTACCCTAAAAAAAATGTTTTTAATAATTTTATCTTACCACTTTGTCGGCGTAATTAATATGTATACCTATGCCAAATTACAACTTTCTAGTACTAAGGGTCTCGGAGCTAGACCACGGACAGACAGACAGATAGACAGACAGACAGACGGACGGACAGACAGACAGACGGACATGACGAAACTATAAGGGTTCCTTGTTTACTACGGAACCCTAAATAAAAATGGTCAAGGTAAACAGTTTTTGTTTATGGGACATTGGCTATTTTTGATGTCAATTATGACTATTTATTAGGTACAAAAAAACACATCTCAAATTCGAAATTCCCTCCACAGCGACTATTTTCCGCTGGTTCAACGAATTTAGGCGTGGTCAAGTAACTTTGGCAGACGAAGAAAGAAATGGCGCCCTATGACGGCTGTTACATAAGAAAACATGCTGGCTGTGAAAATTTTAATTTAAGAGAATAGGCGAATTATATATAAAGAGATTCAGCATATACTGCAGATTGGATCGGGAAGTGTGCATGAAATTCTACACGGGCATCTTCAGGTAAGGAAGCTAGTTTCGCGCTGGGTACCGCACAATCTAACGCAGGCTCAGAAGAAAGTTCGGGTAGAATGGTGCCGAGACATGATAGCAAAATTTAAAGCAGGCTCGTCTCGGCGCGTTTACAATTTAATTACGGGTGATGAATCATGGATTTATCATTTTTGTTCCCAAAATAAAAAAATCAACTCAAGGGAAAACAGTTTTCATCACCGAAAGATGCACTGGCTGCCTTTGAGAAGGAGATTAAAGAGGTGTCTGATGCGGACTGGAAAATGTAATGAAAATTGGTTTAGACGCATGAGTCTGTGCATAGACGCCAATGGAGAGTTATTTGAAAATAGTTATAATAAATATTTCGTTGTACTTATTTTTCTTCATAAGAGTGGAATTACAAATCGTTACTATTTATTAAGATTTGATTAACTGCACGTTGGTATCATCTTGCGATACTACGTAGCGCAGTCTCACTTTTGCTTGTTTTTAACAATTTAAACATATTTATTTACTTTGAAAGTATGACATTATACACCGTGAAATTTGAATCACAATTTTGCTAGAACAAACGTTGTTCAGACTATGGTCGACTAACATTCTACAGCATCCAATAAAAAAAAAAAACATGATAAGTTTTTGAATTATGTTTTTTTATTTTATTGGATGCTGTATTATGATAGTAGACCACGGTCTGAATAACGTTGTAGTGTATACATATTTGTAATGTGCTTGTCAAGACTTTTCTTTTGATATCAAACATGTCATGATCATCTCATTTTAATTTTTTTCGAGGTTAGAAATTTACGTGTAAAGTCCGCCATATTAAATTTAGGGAAAATTTATATAGCTTATGTCACCCGGACTATTATTACAAATCTATTGATACTTCATTCATCAAAATCGGTTCGGTAGTTTAGGCACTACGGTGTAACACACGTAAAAACATACATACATAGACTGCTAAAATCATAACCCTTCCTTTTGGCTTTGCCGTAGTCGGGTAAAAAAAAGATTTATTGTAAAAAAAAATACTCCTAGAGGTGTTTTATGTCGGGTACATTGAGTGGCCCTTTAAATATATGTAGCCTTTATTTATTCCTTAATTAAAATAAACATAACAATCATACAATAAATATTTCAATTAACATGCAACAAAAACAATAAAAATAATTCAAAATGTTAATAATTATGAGATACCTATTCTACTTCATCAGTAATATTATTTGATTCATTAATAACATAAAATAATTGAAGTTAATCATCATTTATATAATATAATCCATTTAATATCTATAATCAATTTATTTATCTATTAGTAACAACATAAAAATATTTAAGTACTTTCATTAATAACTCAATTTTTTCATATATTTTTTTCAATAACATTTTTATGACTTTTATGTTTACTGTTTGAACAATTTGATCTAAATTAAATATGTGCTTTGAAAATAAAATTATTTGTCAATTAAGGACCTCTTCACGGTCACAGTCAGCAGAATTGACGGGTCCGCTAGGACCAATGCTTGTCGGGGTTGCGAATAAGGCCAAAAGGGAAATCGTGGCCCCCGGCAACATGGCAACCGAAGGAACACGGGTGGGTTTTAGTCAGTAAGAGTCTAACACGCCCTCCCGCTCCACCCAGAACGGGACAAGTTATTTGATAAATTCCCACCCAAAAAAAAGGACTTCTTCACGAGTAAAGGCCTCCTTCCTTTTCTTCCAAAACTCTCTATCTGATGCCTTGAATATCCAGTCATTTCCTGGTGTTTTATTAATTTCGTCGACCCATCTCTCTCTAGGTGAATGGCCCTTTATAAGACGACAAAATTGTCAGGGTGTTTATATATTTTTTTAATGAATATTTAGTAGTCATTGGATACATGAAATGGGCTGCTTTTGTAAAACGACTAAAATGTCACGGTGTTTTTTTATCTTTTTTCCCTTTCTATTTTTTTCCTACTTATTTTTTATTCTATTCAGTAACAATAAAGGAACCAAACAAAAGATGAATTTTATTGTGTCATCAGGCAG
The DNA here is from genome assembly GCA_949152395.1 of Agrochola litura. Classification (NCBI taxonomy): domain Eukaryota; kingdom Metazoa; phylum Arthropoda; class Insecta; order Lepidoptera; family Noctuidae; genus Agrochola; species Agrochola litura. The sequence goes on along the minus strand of OX424510.1, from coordinate 8,368,079 downwards.
CAGAGGCTAGGCTAGGAATAAAATATGAAGCATCTTTAGGTTCCAGATGCAGGGAAGAATACAATAAGAGTAGCCTTTTATTTTCTTGTTGTTGAATCTTTGCTTTGCCTGCAGAATCTTAAGGGGACCACAGGAGCTTAACGCGAGTTTCATAATGCCTAAAAGAAGTATATGATCCACTGCAGTAAACAAAATAAATCAGAAATATATGATACTAGCAGCGCCCCGTGGTTTCACTCGCATAAATCTCGATCCCGTGGGAATATCGAAATGAAAAGTATCCTATGTGTTAATTCCAGGTTATAAACTATGTGCCAAATTTCATCCAAATCCGTTCAGTAGTTTTTCTCAGAAGATATATTCTAGTAAAATAGTGTGTTGAAAACATACAAATAATTTGATACAATTGAAAAAAAGATACCTCTAAAATTCTAAAATTTATTTGATTAAAAACCACGAACACGCAACATACAATTATTCAGATTTTTTGTCAGATTATTCTACAAGCAACATATTAACGTACTAGATTTTTTTGTAAATGGATAATTGCTTCATATTTTGCAATAAATTACTTGCGTTGTGTCATCGCGCTTCTCTTTCTTTTTTATGCAGTGATCGCGCTTTAGCTGTTGTCGGCCTCTTAAGTTTTGCATTGGTAAAAAGAAGTCTTCTATACTCCATTTGAAATAAGATTATACTTTTAAACAAACCTTTTTTACAGTCCGTTCAACCGATTCTGATTTCTATACCGTAAGCATAAGGATGGCATTAACAGCAAAAAAGTGGTTACAATACCAACTGTTTACTGCAGCTGCCATTTATCATACCACCAACACAATAGGAGTCAAAATCGATTGAACGGACTGTAAAAAAGGTTTAGTTAAATGTCTAATATTATTTCAAATGCAGTATAGGTATGTAGTACAAGGTAGCAGCTTAGTAGTCGTATACTTGAGCGGAGGTAGGTATTCAGTATTAGATTTTAAACTGTATCTTTTGATCATAGCTAACCGTTTTCTCATGAAGGCAAGGCAAGAGTTGAAAGGTCTTTCAACAGGTCGCACTTGCAACTGAAAACAAAAATAAATAAAAAAAACAGTGGCACTCCGGGAGTGCCGACAGAAGTGAAAACTTGAACAATGTTATTGTGCAGGAAATAATGTATCGCACGTTGATGTCTTTTAATGGTCAAAAGCTGGTGTGGTAACAGTGTCGCGAAATCAATTGTTTAGTCCCATGATCCCATCTCAAAAATACCCAACGCGCCTTAAGAAGTTTTCACTTCAAAAACAAAAACCACTGCTTTGAATTTACAAGACAGAGACCTATATAAAGTATAACAATATTAAGTGCTTACTTACACCCAGAGACTGATAAGTACATACTCAAAAGAGTACCTACAGCTCTCAACAAAAGATAACGAGCGAAAATCTAATAATGGATCATAATAAAACTTGCGAATTCAATAGAGTCATAAATCATTCCTCTGACATCGTTAAAGTAAGAAAAAATATGACTGATGTCACTCAGGACATAACACGACCACAGCCAAAACCGATGCGACAGACCAACACACATCTAACGTAGGTAATGGAAATAATTCCATTTCGTATTTATTTTTTCAATGCAAATGGCGAAAATTTCCATACATTATGAGCATAAAGATAAACATGGCAAGCAATACAATCGCAAACGGTTCGGTTTGATGTTTCTATTTGAAAACATTTTGCTCTACGTGATATAAGGGAGATACGCCTAACATTGAAGCTTTCCAATCAATTAAAGCTCCGTGCACGAAAAAAATCCTTTTTCGTCAATAACTTATCTAATTGTAAGAAAGCTTGAAATAATCGAAACATTATGTCTGTATAAGCATAAAAAGTACAGTTTTCGTGGTGCTAAGTTATTTTGTGTCAGTCACAGCACCTGTTAATAGTTGCATCACTTTTGCGCTCTCGAAAATATGGTTTATTTCACCTTTGATTTACTTAATAAAGATATAATATAATCATAAAATAAAACTTAGATTTTATTTCAAGGATAGCGAAGACTAATATGTGATTTTGATATGGTTTGCAAAATAATAGAAAAATTACATTACTGACAGGGTTTAAAAAAAAGGTTTTTCCAACATTTTTTTCTGCAATATTTTGTATGAAAGTTGAAAAAAGTGGTTCCCATATGTACAAGTAGACCATATAATGATGTTGATGATATTTTTTTATTCTCAAAATCAAAAGTAGTTTCTTCTAACGAAACGAATTTGTTGCGAATTTTTGTGATTTTCCATGAATCCTTAATTTATTTGAAAAATCCCTTTCCGCTATGTAAAAGACAAAGAATTAGACTTTTCAAATCACAAATAATTTTGTTAAAATTTTGTTTCCCTTTCTCACAACTAATGAACAAAATTGATCAAAATCAGTCAATTTCGTGCACGGCACCTTAATACTTGGCGCCAAACAGACAAACAAACCATGAAATAAATTAAGATCAGGACGACTATATAGGGAAACGGATGGGCTCTTTCCAAAATCCACATGGAAATCCATAAAGATTTATAGTAATTTCCATAATTACGAGTCTCTAAAGTGATCGTTGTCGTCATGGCAAAGTGTATAAACAATTTGATAATGGACTACAATTCAAAGAAACTCCTGTAGTCTATTATCAAATTATTTCTTCATAACAAGACAGAATTTTAATACCAATCTTGACCTTGGGTTTCCAACATAGCCATGACGTCAAAATCGAATATCGCCAAAGTAGTCGATAAAAAATCCATTACATTGATAGTAACGATAATAATTTTGATGTTTCTGTTATTGTGATGGCTTCTATCACATCTGCTATCGTATTTTGGTAAAATGTTTTAAAATCAACTCAGACTTTTGCAGTCCACAGCTGAACACGATGTGTCTTCTAAGTTGCACCTCAACACCTCGTTCAGTGTCTCAAGTCTTTGACCAGTGCGTGTTGCCGGTGATGACCTATGGTACTGAAACGTGATCGCTCACAATAGGCCTTATCAGAAGGCTAAAAATCACCCAGAGGGCAATGGAGAGGGCTATGCTTGGAGTTTCCCTACGTGATGATCAGAAATGAAGAGATCCGCAAGAGAACCAAGGTAACCGACACAGCCCGAAGAATTGCCAAACTTAAGTGGCAATGGGCAGGGCACATTGCTCGCAGAACGAATGGCCGATGGGGTCGAAAGGTTCTGGAGTGGCGACCACGTACCGGAAGACGTAGCGTTGGAAGGCCTCCCACAAGATAGACCGATGACCTTGTGAAGCCGAAGGAATCCACTGGATGCGGAAAGCACAGAATCGGTCGAAGTGGCGGTGCTTGAGGGAGGCATATGTCCAGTAGTGGACGTCTTTCGGCTGAAATGATGATGATGATGACCTCGGTCAGATCCAAGGTTATCGATTCATCTATCTAGGGATTGGCACCTGCCACATCATCACCAGTTTATCGCAGTCCAGTACTTGAAGTTTATCTATCCAATTGCGCGCCATCTAACTCGATAGGATGTGGGTGGGATGTATTGTGGGTGTTCTACGTACATCTCTGCTAACCCTTCGGGGAAAACAGGCCTGATGTTATGTTTTTAACTCTATTCTTAGAAAATCTCATCTCCTTTCCCAGTAGTCTGTTTGTCCGAAATGCCTACAGATCTATTCTCGAAATTAGTTGTACCTAATTCGCAATTTTCGAAGTCAGTAAGGCTTGACTCGTCTTCTAACGAGTTGGGCTCTAATTACCCCTTTTTATACACAGCGTCTGCGTCTGAACCTTTATTGTAATTTTATGGTAAGCTGGCTGCCAAATCTTCGCCTTTTTCTGAATATCTACCCTTTACCAGCACAAGTTGGAATTGTTAATCACGATTGTATTTGAAGAGATTCAAACATGGTTTCTAAGTTATTTGGTTTATTATTTAGAAAGAGCTGTTTTTTTTAAATCATCTATTTCATACCTATCTTTGAACGTAAAAGTAACATTACACACATGTTACCCAATTTTGGCGACAAAAGATTATTACTACATAGGTTATAACATTTAGCAATTTAATTAATAATTATGTCTTCCTTCCTCATTAGTTCCTGTCAAATTATACAGTTAAACGAGGCCAATTAAAAATAATAATTGAGTTTGGAATGTTTAATCATTATAAGTAAAATATATTCAAACCTTATCATCATCATCGACATCATTGCAGCCAGGATCCACCGGTACTTATCGAAACCACCCCACAACAACATGTTAGTTTTGCCTGAACGGTAAGGCAGAGGTGGGCCTATATACCATACCATATTTCGCCAGTTATTTGTAAGTCCCATGTCATAGGGCACAAATCCTGACTCCGGGCTGAGAAAAGCCTGACGGAAAAACCCAATAGCACTTAGCTCGACCTGGTAATCGAACCGCCCCCAAACTTTATATAAAAACTAGCTTCTGCCCGCGACTTCATCTGCGTGGAATAGTTACTTTGGGCTAACGCTAACTTTAACCCGCGACTTCGTTTACGTAGAAGATGAAAATATTTTTTTTTAATGACTGACCGCCCCTGCCCCTCCCCCTCATGACTGCCCATGACTGCCTTGCACATCATAAATGCACGTGCAGTACTTGATCATTATTTTGATGCGATGTTATTTTAAAACTGCGATATCTCCTAAGATATTCATTAAAATCGAATGATGCAGAGGGCAATTTTATTTTAAATTAAATATTTGTGATGAATAACGTATTTATTTGGATAAGGATTAATATCATGTTTATAAAAACACCTTCGCAAATAATGCATTATTTTAGAACAAATTTGGTTAGCATGAAAAAGGTTATGGTGAGCCAACCTTAAAAGACTTTTATTTAGAACTTTTAAAAGGGAATAATTCTGTCATACATGTTTTTTGGGTGTATCCCATCTGGCCCGGTGACTTGGCCCGGCACCGGGCCACATGGGACAAAAAAGTTTTAACTGGCCCGGTGATATGTTTACCGGGCCAGATGACACAAATCAAGTGCCATCGTCCCCGGAAAGGGGAGAAAAGAGGATACGCCTCGTAATTTGTGAAATACTAACTATATGCATCTATGAAAGGGATTATATAATATGATTATAGGATATGAATGGTAGGTTAGGTTAGGTTAGAACTGTGACCACACACCGCACGAGCCGAGCGAGCGAAGCGAGCGGTGCCGCGGTAGCGGCCGGCGAGTGCCAGAAACCATTTAGGCAAGTTTATCCCACTGCTACCGGCCGCACCTAGTTTTAGCCGGCTAAAACTAGGTGTAGCCGCACTTCGGGTTTTAGCCGTAACATATCGACCACACAAGAATTACGTTTGCCTGACAACTTTTCAGCAAATGTTTCAGCAGTTTGATTTATAAGTTCAATCCCTTTCATAGATGCATATAGTTAGTATTTCACAAATTACGAGGCGTATCCTCTTTTCTCCCCTTTCCGGGGACGATGGCACTTGATTTGTGTCATCTGGCCCGGTAAACATATCACCGGGCCAGTTAAAACTTTTTTGTCCCATGTGGCCCGGTGCCGGGCCAAGTCACCGGGCCAGATGGGATACACTCTGTTTTTTGCGGAACTTTAACCGGTTACGCAGCGCACGCAGCGGAAGCTCTCAAAAGGAAAAAAAAAACCCGATTATGAAACATTCTTCATTGGTGCTCCGCTCCTATTGGTCTTAGGGTGATGATATATAGCTTATAAATGGGCTATCTAACACTAAAATATTTTTTTAAATCGGACCAGTAGTTCCTGAGATTAGCGCGTTCAAGCAAACAAACAAAAAGTATAGATAGATAAAAATTTAATTTCAGATACACCACTTTTATAGACTACGCCTACTCTAAACATAAAATAGAACTGCAAATGGCGTGCGTCAATCAGGTACTTGAAACAGTTGGTGCCCGATGGAATATTGACCACTTGGTTTATTGACGTAGGGATAAGTCTCTGATTCGTTTTTGATTGCCGCTACATCAACACAGACGCGTCAACGAGTGCCATGGGATCGTTTTCACTTCTTATAAGATTGTTAGGGTGGAAAAACCCATCACAACTTGGAGGAAAAGTAGAGCTTGCCTTATACATATTATAAAACAAATTCCCCCGTCACGTCTGTCTGTCTGTCTGAACGCGATAAACTCAAAAAATACCGAACGGATTTTCAGACGGTTTTCACCAATGGACGGAGTGATTCATGCGGAAGGTTGAATATAATTCATTAAGGTTTTATGTAACTTGGCTGAAATTTGACGATTATTGTTGAAGAAGTCGGAAAAAATCATGCCGACTGGGAGCTTTACTGGCGTGCGCTGTCTAAACCGAAAAAGATACATCAAATTTATGTTCTACGGTATTGTTCATCTTAAAAAGTTCAACAAAAAAGTCCGCAATAGCATATGTCTATCTTCTAAGGATGACCCACAATAACCATTTTTATCTTACAGAATTTGATAAAAAAAAAAAAAAATCCGAAGCTTTTTTGACCGGTATAGTATTAATCCTTATCCAATAAAATATGTTATTTAAATTGGGCATTTAATTTAGATTAAAATATGCCTGTAAATTATAATATCATTTGAATGAATAGTTTAAAATATATCACAGTTTCAAAATTACGCGGGCGCAGCGGTAGGAGTCAATGACCTTTTCCTCGGTTATTAGGTATGAAATCTCGGTAGTACGTTCCCGTGGGATGTTTTCCGACATCCACGTGGGCTAAGCCGCGGGCAAAAGCCAACTGCCTCATTGGTCTAGTGGTCGCAAGCACTACTGCTCAGCATGAGATTGAGTTCGCATCGCACGTGCGTTGCATATTTTTCTTGCAAATATTTATTTTGTTTATCATTTATTTTATTTAAAGCTGCAAGTTCAAAAATTAGATTTTCTAAAATATACTGATTAGTACTTGATGCTTTGTATTTTATTTATTGTGTAAGTAGGTACTCGGTAAGCATTTTTCCTTCCTTTTCTCGCACCGTATTCTATTATTATTATAGTTAATTTGGCGGTAAAAAAAAACAATTTTTTACTGTTGTGATTAGTTTTCGAAAATAACTAAGTATAGCCAATCATTGCCTACAACTGACATCAAGCTCGTTAGTAGAATAAATGGAATTGAGTTTAAGGAATCCGGGGACATGTACTGGTACACACAACCTACATGGCATGAGGAACCAAGAAATCCAAATATTACTCCTAAAAACTATATTCACATGGAGCCTAAACCCATTCCAACATTTTATTCGAAGTAACTTCGAATAAAATGTTACATTGTATAAATGTAACACCCATTATTAAGAGTAGTCTTTGGTCGACCTACCCAGAAAATTACGTCCAAATTGCGAAATTTACTTTGAATCCGCTATTCGTTAAGAGTGAAAAAATGTTCGCAGCTCCTGTACCACGAATTCTTTTTGTTTATTACTCCTGCCTTAGTATTTTTATAGACTTTTCCGAAAATGTTTTTGTGAATTTATTCCCGCCATTACTTGGCAGCTACTTATTAACATTATATGCTTACAAATGTGATATTTTTGTACGGCACATAAACAATAAGCATAATCATGATAAAGAACGACGAGCAATATTGCAGTTTAAAAGAAAATGAAGTGACAAAAATTTAAAAGTAGGCTTAAATGGTTTGGTCATGTTGAGAGGATGAATGAAAGGCGACTAACAAAAGGAATTTACAAGACAGATGTGAGTGGAAACGCGGAAGGGGACTTCAAAAAGTTCTGGTACGAGTACTCGTAACCGGTATGCATGTATGACCAGATGGTTCAACGTAAACAAAACAAAAGAATGTAAGGATCCTATCAGGTGGCGTTCTGTAGTTTCTGCCTACCCCCTTACTGCCTTTTTACAAAAAAAAAAAAAAACAACCGACAAAAAAACTATACAAAATGGAAAATAACTTTAATTTCGGAAGTCGGTGTCTTTGGTTTTGAATTTTCGTTTTTTGCCACCGTCTTCCGAAATTTTCGTTCCGTTCCGTTTTTTTTTTTTTGTAAAAAGTTCGCATGAACTAAAAAGTGAAAAATACACACAACACAATCACATAGAAATTCGAATACCACTACCTTTTATGTAAATAAAAGTGACAGGAACTTATCATATCATCCACATAATATGTGGGATAAAATACGAAAAGTTAATTACATTTATAATTAGTTACACCTCTGAAGCGTACCAAACAAAAAAGAATCATCCAAATCAATTCATAATTGGCGGAGTAATCGCGTAAAAATGAAAAAAAAAAAACCCTCGAATTGAGAACCTCCTCCTTTTTGAAGTCGGTTAACAACATCCTATCTCTTTCAATTTACCACCTATCCATTGCTAGACCTTGTTCGGATTTCAGGGTTGTTTGCAAAGCAAACGTGGCAGATTTTTATGCTTCATAGCGTCCGTGGAAAGCCCCTTGAGGGATCAGGAATTGTATAGATCTTTTGTGAAACTTGCAACAGTGTTACAGCTATTTATATACAACTAGATATAAACTGCCAAGGTAATAAAAATAGTTTCTTAGTCGATCGATTTTAGAGGAGAGTTTCATTCGATTTATTTTACTGTGATTTGGCTGCGTAGGTACTTAATGCCAAATAAATACATACCTACCTAATGTACCCACGGAAGATGATTTATATCTGAAGCTTGTAATTATTTCATTCTTATATTCATGTTATAAAAAATCAATCACGAAAGTAATTTGTCCAATACAAGTCAATTTGCCAAGCCTTTTTCCAACTATGTTGGGGTCGGCTTTCAGTCTAACCGGATGCAGCTGGATACTAGTATTTTACATGGAGCGACTGCCTATCTGACCTCCACAGCCCAGTAACTGGGTAATACGATACCCCTTGGTAAGACTGGTTGTCAGACTTTCGAGCTTCTGACGACCCGTAACGACTGTCAAAGATCCACGAATGACAGCCGGGACCAATGGGTTAGCGTGCTTTCCGAGGCACGGAGGAGTCTCGATATGTAAAGATGGTCACCCATCCACGGACCAACCCCGGCAAGCGTAGTTTAACCAATATTGCCAATGCAACTAATAGAAATATAATAACAAAAGAAGAAATTAATGTTTTTGTACTATCCTGTAAACCAGGAAAGATTTTAAAAGTGCGAGTACATAACTTGTATATGTAATATTATATCGCACGCAAAACCGTGTATACTGGCCTAATGGTATCTCAAGTTGGACCCTATAAAGCCGAAAAGCATTAGCGAAATGTGAAAGCCGATATTATTACGAAAGTCAACAACTTGACCAACAAAGATGCTAAAAATAGAAAAAAGGAAGAAGTGTACACGAAAAACGGTAATCTGATCCAAACGATTGTGTCGATAAGATGGTATAAGAAAGAAAGAAGGATAAGTATTTTATTTGGGACACGCACAAGAAATAAAAACAGTAAAAAAGGAGCATTTAAAACTAAAAAAAAGAACTGTGCGAGGCTAAAAAGACTCTTATCTCAGCATAATTCTGTGATTTAAAAAAAATTACAGAAGCGCTGGTATTCTGATAGGGCCCGGTATGAAAAGTGTTACATTTACGAGCGACTTGGCTGGGCTTGGTTGCTGCATCCAGTTAGTCTGGAAGCCGACACCTCAACATAGTTGGGAAAAGCTAGGCAGTTAATCACTAATGTGCGTGTAACGTAGCTACTCCACAGATCTAGGTAGGTCCTTCAAAAAAGTAGGTACAGTACCGACCAAAAGTCCATAAGCAATCTCACAAAGCAATAGACTGACGCTTCGGTTTGACTTACGACCTTCTTCTATAAGTTGTTACAATACTGTAGACACGCACATTACACACACACACTCACTTTGTCTGCAACCAATGACTAGTTCGATAATCATCATTCGTTTTTAGTTTCATTCGTCTTGTTCACATAAATATTAAAGTTTAGCAGGTAGACCACAAAAAACTAAGTAAATTATTTCGATTTCTGTGGGGTAGATGCAGTTTGTTACAAGTATTCAATTAATAGAACTTTGTTGGTTCGTGCCGTGATAATATTGGTGACGAGCATTTAGCGCAGTGTTGTGGTTATTATTATCAAAAGCAGGCATAAAATATATTGAAGAGATCAGATCAGATCAGAGAATATTATTGCGCTGCGTAAAAGTGAAGTGAATATCTAATGAAACCGGACTAAGTGTGAGTGTTATCATTTATATATTTCATATTTTACCAAACATAAATCTTAATCAAGGGTATTGTTGATAGAACAGAGGTATTGTTGAGACAGAAGATGCCTTTATAGTTTTAAATTCATTGTGAGGTTTAATTCGATTAGTGAATAATAAATAATTAGGTATTATGTGTAATAAAAACAATGTTTTTCTTTGTTCTAGAGAAATACTGTGACGGTTAAGAGATATGAGGAAGGGGCTTATTATCGAGTAGCAGCGACGTCAAATGGTGAATGAAACAAATGGTTTCATACCAACGAGATATTTTGCTGAATTATTAAAAACACGTCATTATGAACCGTTCGCCGTGCACTCTGAAGGCTTGCATCACTGAAGACCAGCTAGAAAACCGTTTTTGACCTTAAAATATTGACCGTACCAACTTAATAAACAACAGATTCGTTATTGCATGAATTTATTTATGGTAACGAATTTTTTAAGCACGTTTCAATAGGGTGTTTGTTGCAGATATACCGAAATTGTTTAATATTACTTTAGTAATAGTATTATTTTAGGATTAAAATTTGAGGTTTAGTTTCAATCTTCTTTTCGTAAAGAAAATGAATACTTAAGCTATAACCTCAATACCAACCAATATTTACTAAAGCCAAATAAAGTTTAAAATAATTAATATGAACAACTGCCTTTAACCTTAAAATCAACAATTTTGTCAGTAGATTTTTTTACATTTTAAGTAGTCTAATATTCTTATTTATTGCTTAATTACTTAGACCATGATCAAAGCTTTATATTTATGGTGCAAAAAAATCCATTTAAAATTTAAAACATTTCAAAATTTAAATATGTCAAAATAATACAAATTGCTTCTAAGTTTCTAGACATCTATTTCACATATTATTCAGGTGAAGTAATGATAAATAATTGTAGCAGTTTGATAACTATACTTAAAATAAACATAACGAATAAATATTATTTATTTTTTATTATAACATATCACGCATTTTTTATTCTAAACCCTTTATTGCAATAACAACATTAATAAACAGGCAGGATATTTAAAAATATTATTATTGCAAACAAAAATAATAATATTTGCAAAAACAGCGCTGTGATTTACGAGATTAGAACCTTAGCCATCTTGAATCTAAGACCAACGCTTAACGCCTTCTGCTATCTGCACATATAATTTACTTTCGAATTTTAGCAATGCGATACACTGGCCAAAGTCACGCGTACGAGTATGATGCGTGCTAACAAAAGTTATGGAAATTATAAGTGCGGCGCCCGCGAACCGTGACGATACGATAGTGTGTAGTCCAAAACTGCGTTCTCTGTGGTGTGTGTACGGCACTCACACCACAGACGTCTGACTGTTTACACATACAAATGTACGGACTATACCGCGTGTTCACAGCAATACGACTCTTAGCGTGCTCATGCACTTTTGAGCGCTTACTGTACAGCAAATGCATTTTGCCTTTAAAACCCTCACAGACTAAACAGAATTTCAAGGTAAACATTATTCGATCAATTGCATGCATATATCAAAGGATTTATCGTGTAAAAGCACCGTAAAATCACATCGTCATGTGAAATATGATGCAAGGTGCGATACATTTCAGATTTCAGGTTTAAATTGTGACGTTATCACACTAATGGTTCGGAAAATTTTAACTGTAGAAGTAAGAATAAAAAATTAAATTATTTGGTAGGTCTGGAATATTATTATAATGAAGAGTATAAAGTTAATGTTACCAACAAGTAAGTACAACACATATAGGGTTAGAGAGAACAAATTGGTTCAACCACAGATAACAAATTATTATGGTAAGAGAACATGTAAGTATTTGGTACCTAAAGTGTTTAACAAACTAGATTTATTAAGAGAAAAAGTAAAAATTAGTAAAGGATCACTTAAGACAAAATTAAAAAACATAATACAGGATAGCAGATAAAATTAAAAACATTGTTAATTTATGAGTAGTAGGTATGTGCGTGAAGTGGTGCATTGTTATGTAAAAGGTCGCCTCTCGCCATCAAATGTAAAAGTTTGGCGAGTTTAGAATTAAGTAACACCTCTGTATTACAATATAAATAAAAAAAATGATAACCCCACCGCCGTATCTCTACGTTGACGTCGTGGTGGGGCTTGCGCGCTCCAAACTCTGGGTCTGTGCCGGTAAACTTTACTTTGCCGAAACAGGTCTAGGGTGAGGAGCCAGACCAAGAGAGATACAAAAACCCGCAGGGCAGCATGTGGCGAGCTGTTGGGCAGTTCTGAAGTTCTGACATTTCCTCAACACAACAAAAAGCTACTGTAGTCTCGTCTCTGTTAATAAGAAACTGTATTAAACGACCTAATATTTGTAACAAACTCGAAAACATCTAACAGAATTTGCCTGAGTTATTAAAATAATTATCTCAGTTAGTTTAAATAATAAACATCGCATGAAATTAATATTTCTTGTTCCTTTCTTAATATTAATGGACTGAAAATATTAAAATGTGCAAAGAATATTGATGTCTGCTGTCGTGTGACGTGAATATTTTTTAACCGACTTCAAAAAAGGAGGAGATTCTCAGTTCGTCGTTTTGTTTCAAAGGGTCCCATTGTCATCAAGTCAGGATTGGATGATGGAATCCTGGAGAAATCGAGGAAATTCTTCAAATACTATTATAGGCACACCTATAGCGATTTAGGTATTTTTATAGAAAGTTACTCATGAATTTGCTCTCGGAAAGCACCATTTGGTGAAGTGGAACTGATGATGAAGACCACAGATGGCCACCGGACCTACTCAATAATAAGTATTTCACGGGTTGCGATTCGATTACTTTAATATGGTTGCCAAGCAATTTATGCTCGTCACAATGCATAGGGTGAAGTAAGCTGATGGCGAAGTACTAGGAGTACTCCTCAACAATTAACGTCCCTGCATTGGGACAGGCGATATTTTGTAAAAGGTGATGAGCAGTTGACATTAGGCTATTGTAACTTGGATAAATTACAAACCGACCCACTAAAAAGCGAGAAGTAAAAAGTTTTTCACAAAAAAGACTACCAACTTCCACTATAAATTGGAAAATAATCTAAAATTTTGGAAGTCGGTGGCAAAAAACGATAAAACAAAACCAAAGACGTTCGTTACTTGCTAAAAAAGCTTTGCTTTTTTGTGAATTTTTTTTTCATAATGGTTGCGAAGGTTGACTTAATTTGAGGTTAAATATTACGTCACTTATATATTATATCACGTAGTTTAAAAATGCCGAATAATAATATTATCCATTTATTTATGGAAAAAATCCTTAGTACGAATTAAAACACGTTTTAATTTGCTACCTTGTAGACGAAATTGCCCATAAATTAGAAACGGTCGATGAAACAGTCTCATCTTTAAATGTGCCTTCCAATTTACAAAAGACTCCTATAGCCAGATGTGAATAATAACATAAAAACAGAAAAAAGTAAAACAAAAGAATCACTATGGTACAATTGCAATAGCCGCAATTGTATGTGTATAGCCCAAATCTGGCATGCAGCCATTGAGCACCGCAACGAACTTTCAATAACGATAGCACCGTATCTATTCAGCCATTTTATATTTGATGCTATAAATCAATCAGCAAGACAGAAACAAAACTGAATTCCATTAATGAAATAACGTATGGGTAGTAAATAAATAGATAATATTTGTATTCTGTGAGAGACTTTCAAGGTAAAGACTTTCAAAGGTAAGCTCTTAGTTAACAATGAGAAAACAGATATTCTTTTCATTGATAAAGAATTGGATACTGCATTTTTTTGTGACGAAGCTGTACTTAGAGATAAAAATAATTAGCTTTTGCAGTAGCTACTGCCAAGGTTATGTTTATTTAGTTCAACTATCCTAACAGAAAAGACCTTGAATATCAAATAAAATAGCAATAAAAATTAAATTAAAGCGCCTGCCACAGTGTTTTGCTCAGCCCCGTTTGATTGCTCTGCGAAAATTGCGTTGACCGACACAACAGTCGGTACTGAGACCGGAAATTCTATTATACGCGATAATTGGTATAAAACGCTAGTTCCCATTCAATTGTGAATTTTATTTATGAAGAAATAGATCACCTAATTTTTATGATAGAAGCAAAAGACGTAAAAGAAAGTAAACATAGCAGGAATGGGTTTTTTTTTATATATAAATAATAAAGAAAAAAAAAGATTTATAGAGATTTGTTAATCAATGCTTACAGGTGATAAAATACTCTTTTCAGTTGCCTTATTAAAAAAGGGAAACGAAAAGATTGTTATTTTAGTCGCAACTAAAACCTAAAAAAATATTATGTTCTACTTTCAAGAAAAATCTGTTCAATACATTTTCCAATGAAGCAAGCATAAATCTCGAAATGTAAATTCTGATAAAACAATCAATAGATCATTATTATTCAACACGAGCAATTTCATCAGCTTCACTTAAAAGTTTCTTGTCCATATAATGAATAATATATATTAGGGCCGTCTGCTCCGATTCTGAAATCGATTATTATTATTTTAATGACTATACTAAATGCGGTAGAATCAGAACACAATGAGTAATAAATTGAAGAGCACTTGTAAATGATCTTGCCGTAAATAGAGCTTACTTTATCGATCATGAAACGATAAATCTTGGACATAAAATTCTTGTCCGAGGTGCCTTTTCATTTGTGTTAGCTATTATAAGATTCCGACGAGGGTTTTATTAATTGACCATAAAATATCATCATACTTTAGGAAATTGATTTTATTTGTTAATTTGTAAACACCCACCTACCCACATTTTATTGTTTTCTGGCAAATTGCTGAATTATTATTAAAGTTCTATGTGTCTTTTTTTCTGCGCTCTATATTCGACTTGTCTTTATTCTCATTTTGAATAATACTTAAATGTATAGATCAACTTCGATAAGCTTGTTTTCTGCTCCTATTTCTAAAATAAGGAAGAGATTATTCTCCGGAGCATTCGTTTTATAACCAACAATTACAGTAGGTTTTACTATGGGTTCCATTTTATTACGCACGTTGACAAACAGCACGAGCAGAGTACGAGGGTGACCTACTTGATACACAGTTCTTCCGTTTTTCGATAGATGGCGCTATGCGCTGACGTCACGTTTCTGAATCGCGGTGTTAAGATTCTCCTTGTGTGAATGACCACCCCGATTTTTCAGTTTTTCGGTATCGCTTCTCGGCCTTTTGGCTAAGATCAAAGTGTAGTATCTGTTCTTTTCAGCTTAATATCTGAAAGTTCCCTCACTGAGGGACCAGTATATTAAACTGATTTTTGTAAGCTGACGGGATGTTCGGGGCTCGCTCCACTCCCGTCGCGGGTCGGCCCGGCATTGCAGTGCCGCCGGGATCGGCCCACATATTACCTTGACAATCTCCAAATTCAAACGCAGTTGCTGCGTTTGAGCATGTTGCATCTTGAGGACATTATTGATCATGCAATTTTAAGTAACAGTAAGTAAGTGACCAAATCTGTAAGGCCTGATTGATGGTTATAATCGTGACTCGAAAAACGAATGTCATCAAGATTTAGTAGAAGTTGTTAAAAACCCATAAAAAAATAAAAACAAGTTAGAGCAATTCAAAGGGTGTTCCTCAATCCTTACTCAAGGGTAAATATATGCAAATAGATGATAAATCTAATAACAATACTAAGTAAAAATATTATTAAATACGTCCCTGAAATTTTATGTAATTACATAAAAACAACATTTATAACTAACTTAACATTGAAATGGACATAATTAAATACAATTTTTTACCGACTTCCAAAAGGAGAAGGTTCAGAATTCGACTGTATGTTTTTATTTGTTACGCGATTACTCCGCCAATTATGAATTGAATTTGATGATTATTCTTTTGTTTGGCAGGTCATGTTGAGTTAGCTTCAATAATACGTATTTTTTCCCACTTAGTATGTGGATGATACGATAAGTTCCTGCCACAGTTATTTATATAGCAGGTCGCTAGTGGTATTCGAACTTGTGTGAACTAAAAAGAGAAAAATAAAAACTTTAACAAAAAAAAAAAAAAAACAGTGGCACTCCGGGAGTCTGGGAGTGCCGACAGAAGGGAAAACTTGAACAAGATCGCCTTGGTGGAAGAAAATACTTGTAAAGAACATTGGTCCGTAACCATATCTAAATAAAGAGCACAATCACGTTTACAAAAATGAGGTGTCGGTAACGGTGTCGCGAGTTTAATTGTTTTTCCCATCTCAAAAATGCCCAACACGCCTAAAGAAGTTTTCGCTTCAAAAAAAACCGTCTTCCAAAAAAAAAAACACTACAAATTGATAAATAACTTTAATTTCGGAAGTCGATGGCAAAAAACAAAAATTCAATACCAAAGACACCAACCACCACTTCCGAAATTAAAGTTATTTTTCACTTTGTAGTGTTTTTTTTATATTTTTTTAAAATTAAAAGTACTTGTCGTGGTAAGATACAAAATTATATTCATAGATATTTTGTCACTCAATTCAAGTGAACTAAATATAAAACTGTACTTGTTTTGTGATTATTATTGTTTATATTATATTTATTTGTACAGGGTTATTAGTTATAGATCGGTAATCCATTAAGGGGATGTAGGAGAGGTCATTTACAACCAAATGACCCCTTGTGACTCCTATGCAAATGTTAAAAATTTCCCTGTCGGCCGCTTTGGCAACTGAATTTCGTAACTAGTTGTCAACAAAGAAATAAATTTCGTTCTATGCAACCGGTTGCCAAAGAAGAACTTTATTTCTTATTTGGCAAGCAGTAGCCACTGTCGCAGAAGTTTCACAACCAGTTACCAAAAAAGAATGAAATATTCCCGATTAAAAAAAAAGTCATGCAAACTTTTACATTTCAACACAATTAAAAAACCTTTTTGAAAGGATTTAAAGTTTTTTTTCTGTAGTTGCCAGAGTTGAAATCTATCAAATTGATCTGCTCAATGAATCTGCTCGAGTGCAATTAAGTGTAATTTAAGTAAGTTTTCGCTTGTAATAGTAGAATACTTTGTGTAATTTCCGAAGGCGTGCTGTGGTAGTGGTGATATTTTCACCAATCATGTCTACTTCATCGCAAATTGAATTTATAAGCACTAAAAGAGGTGGAGAAGCAATGTTGCATGATGGGCGGTGCTATCATCGAAAAATAAATTACGTTAATGAGAATTCATTCTGGAAATGCTTTACAACGAAAGGATGTAAAGGCAACATTACTTTAAATGTTCGTAACGAAATTGTAAACCAAAGGGCCCATGAATATGATTGTATCGGTAATTTTATTTCTTTTCAAATCATTAATCAGAAACTAAGTGTTATGATTTAAAAAAGATTACACCGAAAAAAAAGAAGGAATACGAGGAGATTGATAATGAAATCAATTCAGCTATTAATTATTTGAAAATAAATAAAATTACCGTTGGACACTGGTATCTTTATGTATTATATCAGAAGCTGTTTATGATCTAGTTTTATTTAATAAAAATACCCTTACCTCAAACTTTATAACGGCTTAATATGTAACTACAAGGTATTATTTTTATTAACCGACTTCAAAAAAAGGACAAGGTTCTCAATTCTTCTATGTATATATCTATTATACTTATATGTTTAATGTTTTTAAATCGATTTTATAATTCTTTAATTTGGTAAAGGAAGCTTGCGCGGTGCAGTTATTATTTTTTATATGGGACCATATAAATATTATTTAACTTTACTTCTTTGAGTTAGCATCAATAATATGTTACTTAATCCAGTTGGTGTATGTTGGTGGTGTTTTATAACTTCCTGTTACTGTTGTTTACATAGCAAGTAGTGGTATACGAATTTGTGTGAGGTTGGTACCACAACTAAAAAGTGAAAAATAAAAACTATTACAAAAAACAACCGGCTTCCAAAAAACAACACAAAAGTGAAAAATAACATTAATTTCGGAAGTTGATAGCAAAAAAAAAACAGTACAATGTGAAAAATAACTTTTATTTCGAAAATCAGTGTCTTTGGTTTTGAATTTTCGTTTTTTGCCACTGACTTCCGAAATTAAAGTTATATTTCACTTTGTAGTGATTTTTTTTTGGCGGTTCATTTATTTTTTTGTAAAAGTTTTTATTTGTCACTTTTTAGTTGTGGTATTTACCCCACACAAATTCGAATACCACTACCTGCTATGTAAATAACAGTGACAGGAACTTAACATATTATATCATCCGCATACTAAGTGGGAAAAAATACGTATTATTGAAGCTAACTCAAAAACTACCCAAGCAAAGTTATAAAAAAATATATGGGACCACCTCCAAAGTATGACCTACCAAACAAAAAGAATCATTAAAATCAATTCCTAATTGGCGGAGTAATCGCGTAACAAACATACAAAAAAAAAACATACAGTTGAATTGAGAACCTCCTCCTTTTGGAAGTTTCTGTATTTTCGTTTTTTACCTTTGGTTCAGAAATTAATGTTATTTTTCACTATTTTGTGGTATTTTTTTGAGAAAAAGCTTTTTTGTATTCGACTGTTCACCTGAAAGTTGATTCAGAACGGGTATTTATTTATTTACTTAATAAGGCACCAAGTCCCAATACACTAATCACAAATAAGGACATTTTCACCTTGTTTAGCTAGGCTCTTATAAGCATACAACAAGGTATATTACGAAAGAAAATTCTTCTATCGCTACTACGCTTTTCCAGGAATTCTTAATTGGCAACCACTTGCCACACAAGAAATAAAGTTCTTCTTTGGCAACCGGTTGCATAGAACGAAATTTATTTCTTTGTTGACAACTAGTTACGAAATTCAGTTGCCAAAGCGGCCGACAGGAATTCGAGTCATTGCCATTTCATATTATTATTTCAGTCATTTTAAAATATAAAATTACTCGAAAATGGTTAGTTAACATTGGCATAGGGGACATCACAGGTCATTTGGTTGCAAATGACCTCTCCTACATCCCCTTGACAGATTGCCAACGTATAACAAATAACCCTGCATAAGTAATTTTTTTGTATAGGTAGATATGTGTTTATAGTATATTTATCATCATCATCATCATCAGCCTATAAATGTTCCCACTGCTGGGACACAAGCCTCCTATCTGTGAGAGGGAGTGGGCCGTAATCCACCACGCGGGCCCAGTGCGGGTTGGTAGATGTCACATGTCTTAGAATTTTCGGTTCTAGGACATGCTGGTTTCCTCACGATGTTTTGATGTCACGATATTTATGTATATGGTAAAATACAGACTACCTGCAGTATTGTCTCTCTTTTCTCCCTTCATCCATCCAAAGATTGTCTTTAAAATATCGCTTTTAACGACAAGACCGCCCATTGTGGCACCCCTTGTAAAATTTCTACATTTTTATCTGTCATATTTATGGTATACATAATGAAGAGTATTCTATTCAAAAACTCAAAAGATAAATGATTGATGCTCGTATTCGTTCTATAAGTTGATAAGAATATAAATTACTGAACTTTTCAAAAGTCAACCACAAAGTGATCTATCATTGATTGTGATACAGAAAAACTTCATCCTATAATCATTTTTCTAAAGGATTACTGATGACTGCAACTTTTGCTATTAATCAATTTATCATATTGGAAGTTTTTTCATTTAAATACCTTCTACTAAAATAGTTGCTCAATGTGGAGTATCTTGACTTCGTCTAGCTTTAATGAAATGCACTGATCCCATCGTGGTTTAACCAGACTCGATAAATCGAATGAACCCCAAGATTTGCACTCGCCCCTGGAGCCTCATATTTTATGTTGCTACATATGCCATTGCATATCAGGGAGCAGACCGGGTGGCGCGGTAATGGTAGGGAAGATGTGTCCTCAAGATAAAGAAGGTGTATCAAAATACAACGAGCCTTACAGTAGTCGCATATGATGTCTGACATTTCACCTTGATAATAGGCAATATTAAGGTAATAAGCAATATTAAATGGGCACCTCAAGGTCGTTTCTGACGACCAACTCTAGCACTGGGCGCGCTCATTGCTCAAATCAAACAGTGCGCTCTTCCCCGGCTTCCTGTAATACAATTCCGTGACTTTTCACGAAATCACTCCCACAGATTGCAGGAGAACGAGAGGAAAGATGTTACACATCAATAATTAGGAGTGTATTATATACCAACAAAAGACACTACAGCCATCATCATATGGCCTAGCCTTTGCCCAACTTTGTTGGGATCAGCTTTTTACAGGGGCCAGTATTTTACATGGAGCGACTGTCTATCTAACCTCCACAACCCAGTTACTGGGTAATACGAATTCTTTCTTTCTTTATTTCTTTCTCTTCTTTCTTTCTTTCTCTTCTTTCTTTCTTTCTCTTCTTTCTTTTCTTTCTTTCCGAGGCATGGAGGGGTTTCAATATCTAACGAATGGTCCCCCATCTACAAACCGACCTTGGAAATTGTAGTTTAATCTTTAATCGACCCGAGCAACTGTTATTACTTAGTCACGAGCCACAATAGAAGACCGTATAGAACAATATGATAATGTTATTTCTTTTTCATAATTAAAGTAGCTACAAATAACAAGAATGTTTAAAGGTATCAGAGATTTATTTTATTGTCAATCAATGTTCAGTGATAATGCTAATATAATACATCGAGTTTTACGAGTGACGTTATATCGATTTCAGTAATCAATTCTTTGGGTAAAATTGCTCTCACCAACCGAGTATTTGGTATCACGCACAAACAAAAGCTTGTACATATTTGATGAAAAAGGTGTGAATGTGTCCCAACAGTGGGAACATTAAAGGCAGATTATGCTATGTCCAGCAGTGCTTTAAGTTGATGATGATGATTGATGGGTAATGATAACCATAAGAAGACCAAAGGAATTATTGAAAAGATTAAAAAAAACTGGAATAGGCAGGTCCACTTTAATCTGCATGGTCCTTTCCTCAACAGACCATCTCAAACATTAATCTGTAGTGTTTTTTGAACCAATTTACAAAAATAAATAATTATCATTTATCATAAAACCATCAATACAGAAGTGGAACGTTGACTTTATTCTCCAATAGACATCGTTAAATATGGCTGCTTTATTTCCCAATTCACTGTCTTAAGATTACTTAGAATTATTCAAATTAAAAGAGCCAGCCATTTTGACATTCAAAATTCAATGCTCCATCCAGATGCTTGACATTTACCGAGTTTGATTGTCGCCTAAAGTATTATTTGAGTAATTAACTAACCAACAGCTTTAGGCGCTTTAAATATTTAACCATCTGTTAAACTATTTTCAATTTAATCGATCGTTACAGGCTTTAACAGTTTAAACTGTGGTGGTTTTATAAATTTTTAATCCACTCTTTAGTTTCAGTATTGATGGATTCTCATTCTACTACATTATCTTGAGTTCCTTCAACAGGTTTATCGGAGCGGAAAGTCATCAATCAATCTCCCAGTGAATCGATCCATGGAGGTTCAATTCTAACAGTGTTAACGCCTCCTCTCCATCCGTCTATTGTACCAGGGGGTCATAAGTCAGTAGGAAGTCATTGCTTAGCCTAAAAGCGTTGACCCGTCTCTCTGTGGTTACTCGCACACAGACATAGCAGGGAGCAAAGTCTTTGAACTAAACGTCACCGGTGCTTGACTGGAGAGGTTTCGTGCCTCTGGCGCATTCAAAGGAGTTAGTGAGAACCATTTTGTTGACACTAGGTTTTGCCTTGCAGTTATAAAGAGTAAAGTAAAAGTACTTAATGGTTGACTGTTTTTACAATGTTTGTTAAACATTTTCATTGAATAATGGATGGAAAATATGTTGCACGGCGTAGCGTAAGAAATAAATTTCGTCAGGGGGCTTACCAGCAGCTCAAAAGCAGTATAATTGTAATATTACTTCAGTGGGAGAAAGAGATGGAGCTATACGTCTTGTAGAACTTCATCTCTTTCCCACACTGAAGTAATATTAAAATAATACTGCTTTATGAGCTGATGGTAGGTCCCCAGAACAGTAATGCGGTTAGGTTAGTAGAAATTCGCATGACTCGTAATTCCGAACTGTTAAATAAAGCAATCATTACACAAATTGAAGGACATAGCTTTTTAAATAAGACCTCAAATAATAATGTTACTTTTGTTAGGAGGTTCTTCTCTCTGGAGCCCTGACCGAGTCGGTAGCTTGGACCCTGTTCCCGATACCGGTGGGTTACTATTTTTAAAATATTTATAAATGTTTTTTTAATGTCTTTATATTCTAATAGGTATTTAAAAATGTAATTAATAAGTATTCAAATGAAATAAAGGAAATGTTAGTTTACCTTTTTCCAGTAGATCAGAAAACTTCCGCAAAGTTTCTACCTCTTTTTTGAAGTATCCTAATAGTTTTGATAGCTTACCCTGCAACAAAAAAACATCATAAATTAAGCACCATACTTATCATAACAAAGCTTACAAGTATAAGTATAATAATACCTAAATGTAACAAGACAAGAAATAATTCATATGTCATGAAATCATTCAAATTTTGGCCAATATCTCAGGAACAAAATCTTGTTAGTGCGCGGTAACCCGGTAAACTGTCATAATTCTGCTTAACTGCCTTAACAGACCATTAACCCCGGCTTCAGACAGCCATTTCAATTCTATCAATAAAGTAGATATTACGGTCAACCGACCACCACAGCAGTAATGGGATTTATATAAGGCGTTCAGAAACTGGAATTAAATCATACAAGTTTGAGAACATTAAGGGCGAATTCGACAAAAAATGTATACCTAGAATAAGTCTCATCCTGAGAATAAATTTTGAACTTTTGATAGTTTTTCCATACAAAAACTGTCAGACGAGAATTTTATGGCACGGATAAAAATTAACTGATTACTTATGTGACTTCGATAAAATCATATTTTAGTCTGATTTTTCAGTCATATATAATTTAGATTGTTCTTTATTCTTTTTTAAAATAGGCGCGAGAAATTATGAGAGTGGTTTATTCGTTTTAAAAATATTGGGCAGTAAGCAAGGTGGTCAAAGTCAAATCATTTATTTCAAATAGGCCCTTGTTTAGCACTTTTGAACGTCAAAATTTACAAAATAATAGAATTGATTCTAGACGCCCGGTGTTTTTTTTTTTTTTTTGAAGTTTGTTGTTGTTTTTTTTTGTAAAAAGTTTTTACCTATGCCTTCATCGATGAAAATCCGTTCGGTAGTTTTTGAGTTTATCGAGTTCATACAGACAGACGCGGCGGGGGGACTTTGTTTTATAATCATGTAGTGATACAATGTTTTATACCTTGGTGTGAACGCGATGTAAGTGGTACTTAGTAGGTACTAAAATAATTGAAAAACCTGTCAGTTTGCTAAATAATCATGACTTGACAAAAACAATTGTTGACTTGTTTTTGTAGTATTTAGGTATCTGCCATCAATTATAAATAATTTACATAAACAAGAGCTGTCTGACCTCTACAACCCTTGTTAGGATTCCAATATCAATAAACGTTATGTCAATGTCAAAATATTGTATTCAAATGGATTAGTGTAGCTTTGTGTTATTTTAATTACTACACTAATTGGGATGTATGTTGCATTACGAGCCATGGTGTAATTAAAATTAATTATTGCTCCCTAGATGGTTGTCTTAATAAATTCAGTGATTTTAATAAATATTTTTAGTGCTGATATAACAGAAGCACTATGTATTACATAGCTATTGAATGCTATTAGGTGTAACCGTATGCAGCGTAATTTATTTTAATGTTTGAATTGTTTAATTTTTTTATTACGGACGCTTTTAACGTACACGACGTTCTATATTGTTCTCACGTGTATAATTTCAACATCAATGATGTAACCAATATTTTGATATAAAAGAGTGTCCGTGGAGTTTCTTGCCCGTTTTTCTCCATAGGAACCTACTACACTTTAGAATGGGCAACTAGCTTCATCTTTCTGATTGACCGACCCCTTGACAATCCAAAAGTGCAAGTTTGAAATAAATGCTTTGAGTTCGAGTTTATACGTTACATTATTGAATTAAAGTTCATTATGCTTTGTACATAAAAAAAAAACCGGCCAAGTGCGTGTCGGACTACGCACAATAAAGGGTTCCGTAGTTGAAATGAATTTATTTATCCCAAGAACAAACTTAACATTGTAGTTGAAAAACATGTTCTCCCATACATTCCAACTGCAAATCGTCGCTCGGCATCCAATACCGCGAATGTGACATTTTTTACGTTTTTTTTGTAATTGCAGTATCACTTATTTGAACGTGTAGAATCAAATAAAACAAAAATCAGATTTTCGTTAAAAAAATCACATTCGCGGTATTAATATAATAATAATGTAAATCTTCTTTAAACGAGCAATTTTTGTATATTTGCATATGTAATCTGAATCTCGCAAACGGCTCCAAAAGTTTTTATTAAATTTAGTATGCAGGGGGTTTCGGGAGCGATAAATCGATCTAGCTAGGTTTCATTTTTAGAAAAAGTCGTTCAAAAAAAAATGGTCATCCAGATATTTTTCTTTATTCAAGTAACAAGGACTCATTGTGTTAGTAAACTTATGAAATATGTTAACTTATTTTACTAGGTCACTTAGAAAGTTTTGCGACTAACAGTTATTGTTATATTATTATAGGATACTGGCTGGTTTTGATGTCAATTAAAACTATGACTATTTATTACAAAAAAACATAACATTTCAAATTCGAAATTCCCTCCACATTTTTTTACGAGCAAAATCAAAATTCTCTGTCTTACTGAAAACTGGATTTACAACGAGAACATTTTCGCGCGATGATTTTATACCATTTCAAATGTCGACTAAAACCAGAAGAATCGTTTGAAAGACTTCGAATGGTGTTCATAGAAAAAAGCCCTTCTAAAGAGACTGTTTTTCGCTGGTTCAACGAATTTATGGGTGGTCGAGTAATTTTGGCGGACAAAGAAAGAAGTGGCCGCCCTATGACGGTTGTTACGTAACAAAACGTGCTGGCTGTGAAAAATTTAATTCAAGAGAATAGGCGAATTACATATGAAGAGGTTCAGCATATACTGCCGATTGGATCGGGAAGTGTGCATGAAATTCTACACAGGCATCTTCGGTTAAGGAAGATAGTTTCACGCTGGTACCGTAAAATCTAACGCAGGCACAGAAGAAGGTTCGGGTAATAGAATGGTACCGAGACATGATAGCAAAATTTGTAGCAGGCTCGTCTCGACGCGTTTAAGATATCATTAGGTACGGGTGATGAATCTTGGATTTATCAATATGATCCAGAAATGAAGCGTCAGTCGACCGTGTGGCTGTTTCAAAATGAACCAACGCCTACTAAAGTGAAGCGAGCCAGAAGTGCAGGCAAAATTTTGATCGCAAGTTTTTTTTTTGCCGGATTATCTGGTGTCAGTACCCTGACGAGATCAAAGGAGCATCAATGCTGAATGGTATGTTACCAAATGTTTGCCAGAAGTTTTTACTACTGCAAGCAGCAAGCGACCGAACACTGGCCTCCGTGGGCTACTGCTTCACCACAACAACGCGCTGGCTCACTCGGCGCTCAAAACAAGGGACTTTCTGGACAGCACACCGGTCAAATTTGTCATCCTCCTTACAGTCCCGATTTGGCTCCGTGTGACTTTTTCTTGTTCCCCAAAATAAAAAATCAACTCAAAGGAAAACAGTTTTCATCACCAGAAGATGCACTGGCTGCATTTGAGAAGGAGATTGGAGAGGTGTCTGATGCGGACTGGAAAATGTGTTATGAAAATTGGTTTAGACGTATAAAACTGTGTATAGAATACTCGGGGGAGGCTGGATCGCTACAACGCGAATGTATACGTACATCCGTGGTGGGGTGACCCAGACTGCCAGGCACTTCTTCTCTTGCAACCGAGCGGGTGGGCAGGTTGCGGATAGCCCAACTCCGGCTGCGGGACCGACCACTAACGGTTACATTGACCGTTAGTGGGCGATCCCGCACTTGGAGCATCTTCTAAAGAGATCCCGGACAAGAGAAGTTCCCGAAAGCCAAATCCCAGGCTTAGGGTAACCCTTATACCCCTTCCTATGTTCCCATCACTAAACCAAGCCAACCCTCCCTATCCATACATATCCCGTCGATCCTAAATCCCTAGGCCAACTCCCAGGTCTAGGGTGACCCCCCAACGAACCCACACGCTCCATCCATCAAATGCCTTCCCTCCTTTCCCCTTATCCCGTCGGTCCCAGAGGAAGGGTAACCTCTATTCCAAAAAACGCCCACCCCCCAAACATCCATGAAAATGCAGTCTTGTGAAGAAACTACCCAGGTGGGTCCCGGCCAAGCCGGGGAATCCCACACCGCTTCGGCGGTTAGCCCCCATCGTATTATGGGGGGGGCCTCAACCTGCACGATGGAAACATTGATGCCGCGCTTTTTAGCGCGGCCGGCTGCTGACCTAGCGCCCATAACTCAGGCTGCGACTAACGCGCCCATATTCCCAACCCCGGCTGCGACCAACGCGCCTCTAACTACCACAACGGCTGCGACAAACGCGCCATCACTCACGACACGGGCTATGCCTCCCACGAGCCTCTGGCAACAGAGCATCGTGCGGAACAGCATAACGAACCCGGACAAAGACAAAGACCAACACAGACTCACTGAGACGGGGAAAGATGACGGACCTGGCAACTCTAACACTCTTCCGGTTGCCAGTGATGAAGTACGCCCGCTGACAAAGCGCGAAAAAATCCTGGCCCGGAAGAAGAGAATTGGCGACCGTAAGCGCAATATCCGCGAAGGCACTAGCCAGCGCGGAGCGCGATCGGACGCCGAAGGGGAGGTGCGCGACCGGCCACAAGTCCGCGAAGGGGAAACCCAGCGCGAAACGAGGCCGGACGCACGCGACCGGCCGCCAGAGCGCGAAGGGGAAACTCAGCGCGCAAAGCGGCCGGACGCGGAACCGCGCGTGCGGGAGCAATTTTGCGAAGGGGCAACCCAGCGCGAAAAGCCTCCGCATGCGACTGAGTCCGCCGGGACCGACAGCCGACCCAATGACACTAACGGATCCCACGACCGACCTCGTCCTAAGCACAGCAGGGGTAAGCGAGGTGGTACCCGACACCCGGTGACACAGCCTGGCACCTCTAAGCCGCAGCCTGGACCGAGCGGTACAGGGCCGGTGAAGAGGGGGCGCCCTGACGACTCGGCTTCGCCGAGCACGGTCCAGGGGGATGCCAAACGGGTGAGGGTCCACTCCGCTCAAGGGGAGCAGAGGACCTACGCGCGAGCAACGAAGGACATCCCTGCGCGGCTGGCCGTAGCAATCTGCCTTCCCCCCCCCTCCAGAGACCTGACTAAGGATGAGGCCGAATTTATCAAAACTGACCTAGAGAACCGTGTTATGGACACAGACTCGACAGCACCACTCCCTGCCTTCCGCGGGTACCCACGGGTAGCGGATGGCACCGTTCAGATGTGGTGTGAAGACGACCATGCACTGACCTGGCTGACCCAAAATGTACCCCAAATAAGACTTCCAAACACTGACCTGACGCTCACGGTACTGAGACAATCAGACGTGCCCACCCGTGTCCGAGTCTCGCTTTTTGTCCCTCGGTACAGAGGTGACGTAGCCAGACTCCAGGGTATTCTGATCCGTCAGAATACTTGGTTTGACATTGCCAGGTGGTCACTGTACAGGGCGACTACCGTCGGTGGCGATAACTATGGGACTTATCTGACCCTAGGTATCCCACCGGAGGAAGCCGTAAAGGTCCGGGCCCGGGAGCGACGTATATCCTACCTACTCGGGTCGATATACGTACGCTTCTGGCCCTCGACCCAACCCTCTGACGACCAGACCGACAGCGACACCAAGACTGTACAACCGACGTTGGCACAGACAAACGACCCAGACATAGACCAACTGGAGGAGGTCATGGCCCGAGCGGCTATGGCTGACGTCGTCGACACCATTCCGCCCGAATCACCTGGCTGGAACGAGCGCCTACTCGCCTCGTCGCCGGTGGAACCACACGACGACAATTATAGAGAGGAGTTAGGGGAGAGGCAGTCCGATGGATCCATCTCCGACTAACTCCTCTCCACCGTCGTCACCACCCCTCAACATCATCCAGACCAACCTCCAGCACAGCCAGACTGCCACGGCTAGCTTGCGCAGGGCACTGGAGGTAAAGCCCCGAACGATCGCACTGATCCAAGAGCCGTGGATCAGGAACAATAGAGTATGCGGCCTCGGTAACATCGGAGGTAAGCTAATTCTCAACACACACAGCTCAGACAAGCCAAGAACCTGCGTCTACATACCCAAAGAAATTCCTATCACACCACTCACTCAATTCTGTTCCAGAGACCTGACAGTTGTCAGGCTCCAGACTGAAGGTAGCGTTCCAGATGTTGTACTGGCCTCGGCATACATGCCAGGCGAGGACGCGGACTGCCCGCCGAAGGAGATGGCCGATCTGGTACAGCACTGTGAACGCGCCGAACTAGACCTGATCATCGGCACCGACTCAAACGCACACCACCCGCTCTGGGGCAGCGATGCACCAAACTCCAGAGGAGAGGTACTATCCACCTATTTATTTTCTACTAACCTTAATATTGTAAACCGTGGCTCAGAACCCACTTGGGTCACAGCCCGAGGACAAACGATTATAGATCTAACACTTGCTACGGAAAACGCGACAAACCTTATTACAAACTGGCACGTATCGGACGAGCCTTCCTGCTCAGATCACAGAAGGATCCGCTTTACCCTAACTACCAATACTAGGAAACCAGAATCAAGGCGAAACCCGAGGCGCACTAATGTTCCCGGGTACAAACGTCTCCTGGCCTCCCTATTAGCTAGACATTTAACACAGGTAACCATAAGAGACCAAGCACAGTTAGAATACACCGCAACAAAACTATCAGAATACCTAACTGAAGCATACCACGCATGCTGTATACTAAGAGCGCCAAAAACCAGGAACGAGAGAAGCTCTTGGTGGAACGCTGAACTCAGTAAACTCAGAGATGCGCTACGTAAACAATTTAACAGAGCCAAAAACACCAGACTCCCGGACGACTGGGAGACATACAAAGAGACCCAATATTTATACAAAAAGCAAATCAGAACCGCCAGGAGGACAGCATGGCGTAAATTCTGTGAGTCTATCGAAACAAATAACGAAGCAGCAAGGGTAAGGAAGATCCTATCAACCGATCAGGACCGAACCCTCGGCGCGCTTAAAAAACCCGATAACTCATACACACTAACTGACCATGAAACCAGTAAGGTCCTTCTCGAAACTCACTTCCCAGACTGTAGAATCCTGGAGGACAGGTCGTGGGAGGCTGAACCAGAATGGACCCCAACGGATCAAGACTGGTCAAGAGCCCGCAACATAGTGACAGAAGAGCGAGTAAAGTGGGCTATCAACACCTTTCAGCCATACAAGTCGGCGGGGCTGGATGGCATCTTCCCAGCCCTGCTGCAGTGGGGGGTAGATTATTTGACACCATGGCTGGTGGAGATCTATCGAGCCTGCATAGCACTTAGACACACACCTCTCGCATGGCGCGAGGTGAAAGTCATTTTCATACCCAAACCTGGCAAAACCGATTATACACAACCCAAGGCTTATAGGCCAATAAGCCTTACATCTTTCTTACTGAAGACCCTCGAGAGACTCTGTGACCGGCACATCCGAGACGGACCTCTCCGGGCAATACCACTTCACAAACAACAGCATGCGTACTCCACAGGCAAATCAACAGAATCAGCGCTGCACAGCGTGGTTGGTAAAATTGAATGCGCAGTGGACCACAAATGCTCAGCACTGGCTGCCTTCATTGACATCGAGGGCGCCTTTGACAAAACCATGTTTAACAGTATAAACACGGCCCTCGACCAATACGGCATAGACTCGACCCTGAGTGGCTGGATCACCAACATGCTCAAATTGAGAGCTGTACAAGTCACAGTAAATGACACTACGAGAGCCATCGTTGCGAAGGGCTGCCCACAAGGGGGCGTCCTCTCGCCGCTGCTATGGAACCTGGTAGTAGACAGCCTCATCAAAACACTTAATGACAAAGGTTATTTTACCGTAGGCTACGCCGACGACATAACCATAATAATAAACGGGACACACGAAAACACCCTATGCAATCTCATGCGTCAAGCTCTGAAAATAGTAGAGGAATGGTGCAGCATGCACCAACTCTCAGTGAACCCCACTAAAACCGAACTGATCCTCTTCACAAAAAAGAGGAAATTGATGACACTACAGCTACCACGATTCTTTGGAACAACCCTAAGCCTCTCAACTGAAACCAAATACTTGGGCATCTTTTTGGACAAGCAACTGAACTGGGCAAAACACACGAACTATGTCACAACTAAAGCCAGCATATCCCTGTGGCAGTGTAAGCGACTGCTTGGCAGGAATTGGGGGATTAGCCCCAAGGTCACCCACTGGTTATACACCACAGTCATTCGACCGCTTATCACATACGGCTCACTGGTCTGGTGGCCCAGGACAGACCTGAGTACAGCCCAAAGAGATCTCGAAAAACTGCAGCGATTTGCTTGTGTTGCAATCACTAGCAGCATGAGAACTACACCCACAGCCGCCCTACAAGCAATGCTTGGACTGCCGCCTCTGCACCTCATTGTGCGGGAGGAGGCGGCTCTGGCTGCCTTTAGGCTGCATTTATCAGGAACTCTAAGCAGAGATTCTAGAATTAAGCACACACGCATAAAGGAAGATGTAATCAAACGTCGGCCAATGATGGCATCACCCTGCGACAAAGCCCCGAAATCACACCATTTTCAAAGGCGCTACAACATAATACTTACAGAAGAACAGTGTGACCACTCAGGCTCGGAAGAGTTGAGGGTTTACACTGACGGATCGAAGACCGACTCCGGTACCGGGGTCGGAGTCTTCTCATACGACCTCAACATTAAGATATCCCGACCGCTAGGAATGTTCAACACCGTCTATCAGGCGGAGTGTGTGGGCATCATACAAGCGGTCCACGCCATTGAAGCCAGGAGAGTTACGGACACTCACATACGTATACTCTCTGACAGCGCCTCAGTTCTCCAATCCTTGAAGAAAAAATATATTACCTCAAAGTTAATACTAGAATGTCACAATGCACTAGAACAATTAACGGTATCTAGTCGCAACACGGTGACGCTACAATGGATAAAAGGACACAGCGGTTCACTAGGTAACGACGCAGCTGATGAACTTGCTAGAAGAGGTTCTGGCACGGCAGTCTGTGGACCCGAACCTATCGTACCAATACCTTTCAACCAAATACGCAGGTGGCTACAGGAGTTCACCCTCACACAAGCGGAGTACTGGTGGACCTCGACACCGGGCTGCAGGCAGTCCAAGGAAGCTATGCCATCCCTGGATAGCAGGCTAACCAGGCGCTTATTACGCCTGGACAGGAACGGCCTGCGCCTGGTGACGGGAACCATCACGGGACACTGCTCGCTAAACAAACACTTCCACACAATAGGCATAACGGACAGCCCTCTGTGCAGGGCATGCATGGAGGCTGAGGAAACCGTCGCGCACGTGCTCTTCGAATGCACAGGCGTCACCCAGATGAGAACAGAAACCCTCGGGTCACCCAGATCTTTCACAGATGTTCTGAACAAACCAGGAGTTTTGATTAACTTCTGGAGGGAGGTGGGCTGGTTGGAATAACTACCAAACGGCCGCCATGGCCCACGCACAATGGTCCACCTGACGGACTAAGTGCGGAAACCAAATCCCATAACATAGAACATAGAACTGTGTATAGACGCCAATGGAGAGTTCTTTGAAAAGATATAATAAAAAAAATTATAACCTGTAGTATATTTTTTTCTAGTATCACAAAACTTTCTGAGTGCCCACGTAATCTAGTTTAAATTTATTTCACCCCATGGGAGATGGGTGTCCGTATGAATTGAGGAGCCATGTCTCATATTTAAACGCGGGTACTACCAATATTTAGTAGTAAATTAGGCGATTTTGTAGGCCCGATCCTGGAATTTGTAGTAAAACACTTTAAAAGATACACGACTTTTAAGGTGGCTCCTCAATTCAGACGTCTGAATTGAGGTGCCACCTTACAACTCTAAAACTAGCCAACGGATATTTTTGAAAATTTGGTAGGATTTAGTAGTACTTATGTGTAATCTCTACAAAAAAAATGGGTTTTGTACGGCTGAATTTGAGATAGCTACAATGTTTTGATTTTTCATAAAAATCCATAAATTTCACCGCGCTGTTTCTCGAAAAGTAATCAACCAATTATAACATATTTTTAGTATAATTTAGTAGTAAATACGTTCTAATTTGTAGTATAAAAATAAAATGAACAAACTACATAATTTCGCTAATACAGCACATTTTATGTGGCTCCTCAATCCTGACGGTCTGTAGAAAATATAAGTGCGTAGCTACTAAAGTAGTTGATCAAATCGAATAACAATAGAACCAATATTTAGTAGAAATTTCTACTAAATATTGGCGTAATCCAACATTTTGTACATTCAGTATTTCAAAAGATATTAAAAAAATAAACATTCCTTAACAATTTATTGTGGTACAAGAGCCCACGACCAAAACCATGTCACATCGTTTTACGGCCAAAACCGTATAAAATCGTTAGTTAAGATGATTCTGAACCGATTCGATGGGAAGTACCGGTCAGAAACATTCCAGTTTTACGGGAGCCCATTTCTGCTTTAAAAAAATAAACTGGCAGTCGGTTTCATCACAATATGTCTGATATTTAAAATGTATAATAGGTTTCGTAATTTTATTACGAAAAAGTTTGTTTTCAGACATTTTTGCGTGTCAAATGTGGACTGAGCGCATTTTCAAAAAAGAACAACCGACTTCAAAAAAAAACACTACAAAGTGAAAAATAACTTTAATTTCGGAAGTCGGTGTCTTGGGTTTTGTGTTTTCGTTTTTTGCCACCGACTTCCAAAATTAAAGTTATTTTTCACTTACAAAGTGAAAAATAACTTTAATTTCGGAAGTCAAATTTCAAAAAAAGAATTTTGAAAATCGGTCCACAAATAACGGAGAAATCGGTGGACATACATAAAAAAAAAAAAAAAAAAAACAAACAAACAAACATGCGCGTCGAACATATAATTTAACCTATCTGTCTCATAGCAACCTGGTTCAATTGAAAAGTTGTCTGATTAGTAACGTATTTTTTTCTTCTTTTACGTACCTAATCAAAAGATTACGGCAGGTCAGTGTCAGGTTGTATCTTGATCAAAAATAACTTTTCCATAAGAGATATGTTCTAATGGAACAAATCTATCTTACGGAGATGTATTAATGATTCAACCTACAAACTGCAAAAAATATAAGAAAATTTTAATGCCGGTGGCTACAACTGCAGAAGATTCTGAATCCAAAAATTTTTGACATTTTCCGCGTCACGTCTGACCTAAGTGCATTTGAAATACCTATGTAAAAAATAATACTGAACTGTTTCATAGCAATCTGTCTGATTTTCAGAATGTAGTTGATTTTAGATACCGAAAACACCATTTTCTGAAACCAGTATATGCAGTAGCGTCACACCCAGAAGACCGTTTGAGAAAATCTAAAATGAGACAAAAAATAAAACCTATAGCAACCCGTCTGAAAATCTTGTATTCAGGTGAACATTGGCCAGTTGATGCGAATAAATCATTTTTCAAAATAAATCGTTTTTACGTACGATTAATAAAGAGCTTACCCGAAACCATCAAACTGAAATTAAAAGGTTTTTTTTAAATAAATTGGACAAAAGGAATCTGGGATAACGTCTGAAAATAACTATTTATTGAAATAAAATTCGTCATTCTTTTTTTTACTGTCGGACTCTTCATCGGTGTCGTAAGCGTAACAAACACCGCGCGTTATCCGGGTGACTCCGAAACGTTCTTTCTGTTTTTGGAGTTATATAATACGATATTTAAAATTTCTGAAAACAGATTTTCAGTAACTATAGAAAAGATTTAAAAAAATTGAACCAGGTTGCTATGAGAAAGATAGGTTACATTTTTTGAAAATGCGCTCAGGCCACATGTGACACGCAAAATGTCTGAAAAAAAAACTTTTTTGTAGTAAAATTACTTTATTTAGGCAACCAACAGCGATACATAATAGTATGTTACAGAATATGTGTTACTTAATAGTAACACATATTCTGTAACATACTATTATGTAAACCTAAAGAAACCTATTATTATAGGTTTGTAATTGTATGGCTAATAATAGGTTTCCCTGTATAACTAGGATAAGTATAAAACATGCGAACGGACTGCTTAGAAATATTTAAATTCAAAAAGTGCAATTTTAGTAAATAAATAAAGTATATCATAAATCAAACACATGTCCATAACTTTGCGCCTTTCATTCAGTGTTAGCAGACCATGTGTTCGACAACTATTTTCATAAGCCATCGGAGGTTTACGGAGGCAATAGTTAAGATGGTTAATAAATTTTCTTTGAACCCGTTCTAGTTGTAAATTACAAAAACTATGTACATTTTTAATATCAGGGGGCTTACAGGGGGCTCATAAACAGTATTATTTTAATATTACTTCAGTGGGAGAAAGAGATAGCTATATAGCTAAAGAGAAGCTATACGACCTGTAGACCTGTACAGCATCTCTTTCCCACACAGAAGTAATATTAAAATAATACTGCTTTATGAGCAGGTGGTAGGCCCCCAGGCATATTGTGATGAAACCGTCTGCTTGTTTTTTTTTGACATAGCAGAAATAGGCTTCCGTAAAACTGAGACGTTTCTGACCGGTACTTCTAACCGAGTTGGGTTCAGGAATCATCTAAACTAATGATTTTATATAGTTTTGGCCGTGAAACGATGTGATATGGTTTTGGTCGTGGGCTCTCGTACCACACTAGATTTTTATGGAATGTTTATTTTGTTAATAACTTTTGAAATACTGAATGTACAAAATGTTGGATTACGCCAATATTTAGTAGAAATTTCTACTAAATATTGGTGCTATTGTTACCCGATTTGATCAACTACTTTAGTAGCTCTACGTACATATATTTTCTACAGACCGTCAGGATTGAGGAGCCACATAAAATGTGCTGTATTAGCGAAATTATGTAGTTTGTTCATTTTATTTTTATACTACAAATTAGAACGTATTTACTACTAAATTATACTAAAAATATGTTATAATTGGTTGATTACTTTTCGAGAAACAGCGCGGTGAAATTTATGGATTTTTATGAAAAATCAAAACATTGTAGCTATCTCAAATTCAGCCGTACGAAACCCATTTTTTTTGTAGAGATTACACATAAGTACTACTAAATCCTACCAAATTTTCAAAAATATCCGTTGGCTAGTTTTAGAGTTGTAAGGTGGCACCTCAATTCAGACGTCTGAATTGAGGAGCCACCTTAAAAGTCGTGTATCTTTTAAAGTGTTTTACTACAAATTCCAGGATCGGGCCTACAAAATCGCCTAATTTACTACTAAATATTGGTAGTACCCGCGTTTAAATATGAGACATGGCTCCTCAATTCATACGGACACGGGAGATGGCACTGCAGTGATTGATGTACATGCAATCCAGCCTGCTAGCGATCTTTTTTAGGATATTGTTGGAGCTGGCCCGTACTCTGCGCACCAGTGATTGTTGCGTAAAAGCAATTAATATGTGCGTCCGCGAACATTCCCGATGCGCTACAAAAACGGGGCAGCCCCACCAATACCCAGAAAGCGTTGTTGTATTGGACACGAAGGGCGTTGCACGACCTTTAGGTATATCTAGCCCACAGGCTGCACGTGTAAAACGTTGTACAATAAGCTCGAAACAGAGTAATTTTGACTTTTTAAGTGAGCAGCGTGCAAACCTGCGAGCCAGCATGTTTGCCCTTACCGACAACGCCTTTCGTTCCAACTCAATATCGAATCCGTCATTGAGGTCAGGGGTCAATATATGACCAAGATATTTAAACGTAAATACTCTTTGTGGTGGAGTCCCATTGAGTAATACAGGTGGTACATAACCCTGTCTACCCCCCCAGCCTCAAAATCTATGATCTCCGACTTATTGGAGTTATACATCAAACCGTGTGTTTTGGCATACTGCTCACAGTTGGCGACCAATTACTTTCTGAGACCACAGATTGACGCGCTCAGAAGCACCATATCATGTGCATAGCTAATATTATTTACACAAATACCATATATATAGCAACCCACTCTGGTGCTGCTGAGCTCGCCAATCCTGCCTCACCCCGCATTCCAACCTGTATGGCCTGGAAAAAGTTCCAGCCCACCGTACACTATTGATCTGGTTACCATACCACTATTTAAAGATGTTTATAAGCTCCGTTGGCAACTTATCCTTCTCCATCTTTCTCCACAATACTTCATAAGCAACCAGATCAGAAGCCTTGAATAAATCGAGGAAGCTAGCATAAATCGGCGTTCCACGCTGTGTATAGTAAGTATGTGATAGTATGCTTAAGACACAACACTGCACTTTCTGTTGACAAACCACGCCGAAACCCGAATTGATTGTCATGAACATTTACAGTATTATTTATTTGTGTATTAAGCAAACGGTCAAACACTTTTGATATTTTGATATTATAGTAGCTAGAGAGATGGGCTATTGGATGCCGAGCGACGAAATGTAAGTTTGTACGCACAATATTGAGAGATTTACCATGTTATTTTAAGACCCATAGACTTCTTATAGGTTTTCCTGTAATCTTTGAGTAAAGAGCCATATTGTGTATTTTTTTCAAAATTTTTGGTCCAGTCGTTTCGGAGATAAGGGGGGGGGAATGGTCAATTTTCATTGAATTTATTAAATATCTTTAAAAGTATTTATTTTAAAATTATATAAAAAATATATTTAAGATCCTCGCAACAAGCCCTTTCATTTGATATGTCACACGGTACTGTTAGCAAAACTTTTTTTTTTAATTTTCTTGTTTGTGCCCCAAAAGTGACCCCTATATTCAAAATTAATTAATTTACGTTACTCATTCGTGTTTGGGTCACAAAAATACATATGTGTACCAAATTTCAACTTAATCGGTCCATTAGATTCGGAGTAAATTGGCTGTGACCGACGGACAGACAGACAGACAGACAGACAGACACACGAGTGATCCTATAAGGGTTCCGTTTTTTCCTTTTGAGGTACGGAACCCTAAAAACAACCGACTTCCAAAAAACACTACAAAGTGAAAAATAACTTTAATTTTGGAAGTCGGTGTCTTTGGTTTTGAATTTTCGTTTTTTGTCACCGACTTCCGAAATTAAAGTTATTTTTCACTTTGTAGTGTTTTTTGGAAGTCGGTTGTTTTTTTTTTTGTAAAAAGTTTTTATTTTTCTCCTTTTAGTTGTGGTACCTACCCCACACAAATTCGAATACCACTACCTGCTATGTAAATAACAGTGACAGGAACTTATCATATCATCCACATACTAATGGGAAAAAGTACGTATTATTGAAGCTAACTCAAAAACTATCGAAGCAAAGATAATAAAATTTATACGGGACCATCTCGAGAGCATACCCTTTCAAGCAAAAAAAGAATTTTCAAAATCGGTTCACAATTGACGGAGAAATCGGTGGACATACTTAAAAAAAAAAAGAAAAAAAAAATTAAAAAAACAATCATACGCGACGAACATATAACCTCCTCCTTTTTGGAAGTCGGTTAAAAAATCGCTTCCATTCCATTCCGCGGCAATGTAACTCATGGAGGATTAAAGCTTAACGTTACTGGATATTTTATGGAGCATTTACGCTATGTACCATACAATATACCAATTAGACTAACTGCTCCATCTTCTGGAGGTACAACAAAGATTGTATTTTTTTCACAAAATATATTCAGAACAAAATTAAATGGAACATCAAGATTATTTAACATAATCGTAGGACGTTGAAGTTGACTGCAAATGGAAATCAGTGAGAGCAACTCCATTAGAAAAACCCACCGCTGAAAATACATCACGTTTTAAACACGATACGATAGAATACTAACTTTTAAAGTAACGGTGCTCTTACACGGGCCACTAAATGGCGCAATTCTTGGCAATTTCTATGCAATCTTGGAATTACTTTAAATTGCTCCATTTACAGCAATTTCAAGATTTGCGCAATTTTGTGGCTCGTGTAAGAGCACCGTAAAACTAATAACGGGTTGTACACAATTTTTTTATGGAAATTCTCAAACCCTTTACGATCCTTTTTCATATTTATTTTTACCTTTATACTTACAGCGAAGAGGATTATTTTCTAATATTTTTTTTCCATGAAAAAGTATTTCTTCATAGGTACATACTTTATTTAATTCTTATTTGATAAGGTTAAGGATATTACTTTGGTACGAAAACATGTGTGTGAGATTAGCTCTTTTATTGAAATTTATTTATAGACATTCGTTCATAATATTTTATGACATTTTGATACCTGAAATTGTACGAAGGCGTATTATTGATAGGTAATAGGTAATACGGGCTGGTATCCGCAACTCCACGTCAAAGCGCGTATTTTGCGTATGGGTGGGAAAATCTGTTATTCGATCCACCCCAGCTCCTCAAAGAAGGCCAGCAACGCCTTGGTGTCACTGACAATCTCACGTAGGGTACCTGGGTTACCGAAGTACTTTGCCCTGTATGTGGCGACCACCGGGCAGTTTAACAGCACATGGGCTGCTGTCTCGTCGTCCTCCATGCAAGCTCTGCACAGCGGACTGTCTGTGACTCCTATGACAAAGAGGTGTTTATTAAATGACCCATGGCCAGTTAGGGCAGCTGTAACTGTGCGCAGCTGCTGTTTTGTTAATCGGAGAACCTGTTTCGTGAGGCGGCCGTCGATTGTAGGGAGAGCCTCCTTGGCCTGCCTGCACTCACCGTGGTCCACCCATAGTTTGTGATGTTGTTCCCTGGTTCGTTTCCTTACCAGAGTGCGTAGGTACCCGAAGGGGAGTGGGGTGATGGGTTCAGGCCCCACTGGTGCCATGCTCGACCCCCTTCTGGCAAGTTCGTCGGCTGCGTCATTGCCCCGCGAACCGCTGTGTCCCTTAATCCATTGAATGGTTATATTATTGAGGTCACCCACCTGGTTGAGGCGCTGGTGGCACTCGTATATTAGCCCAGAATCAACAGTGTGACTGTTTAGCGCTTGCAGAACAGCCATGCTGTCTGAGAGTATTCGTATCGAGTGGTCCTTAACCTCCCTGGCCATGATGGCTGAAGCGGCAAGAGATATACCCATGCATTCGGCCTGGAACACTGTGTTATGGACACCCAATGGTGTGGCTATGTGTATGTTGAAGTCCTCCGAGAAGATTCCAGCACCTGTGCCACTACCTGTTTTGGATCCGTCGGTGAAGATTCGCAGCTCTGCGGGGCGCAAACCCTCGCATCTGCGGTCCTCGTGTAGTTGGATCCTGTATTTTTTATCGAAGATAAATTGTTTGGGCACCCGGTCGTTTACGGCTTTCGTAATAGGGAACTCATTGTTAAGTCCCTCAAGTAGCGCGGTGTGTTGTGTGACTCTCTTACCCCAGAGATCAATTGCATTAAGACGCACCGCCGCCATTGTCGCTTCCTGCTGTATGAACAGGTGGAGTGGGGGCAGTCCCAGCATGGCTTCGATTGCTGCAGTCGGAGTAGTCCTCATGCAGCCCGTGGTTGCCACGCAGGCTAGTCTTTGCATGCGCTGTAGTTTGTTGGAAGCTGTAACCAGCTGAGTGCGGGGCCACCAAACCACGGCCCCGTACGCGATCATAGGGCGGATCACTGCTGTGTACAGCCACAGTATGATTTTGGGGGATAGGCCCCATTTCTTACCTATCATTCTCCTGCACTGCCAGAAGGTGATGCAGGCCCTGTTTAGCTTGTTGTCTACATGACTACTCCAGTTTAACTTACTGTCTAGAATGACCCCGAGGTACTTGACTTCGTTGGCCAACTGAAGTTCAGTATCGAACAGTTTGGGTAGGCGGAAAGGGCCTAATGCACGTTTTTGGGTAAACATGACTAGTTCAGTTTTAGTGGGGTTCACTGACAGTTCAAATTCCCTGCACCAACTTTCTACGATACGTAGTGCTTGCTGAGTGAGGTTACAGATCGTACCCGTCACTTTCCCCGATACAAGGATTGCGAGGTCATCTGCATACCCTATTGTATAATAGCGGTTGGCATTGAGTTTGGTAATGAGGTCATTAATTACCAGATTCCATAGAAGGGGGGACAGAACCCCTCCCTGGGGGCAGCCTCTGGCTATCATGGCCAACTGCCGCTCACCCTCAAGGCGAACCACCCGTTTGCTTAACATGTTTGTAATCCAGTCCGTAAGTACCTGTTCTACTCCATGCCTGGAGAGGGCGCTGCTGATGCTGGAGAAGTTGGTTTTGTCGAAGGCTCCTTCGATGTCTATGAAAGTACCCAGGCAGGTGCCTTTTTGATGAATCGCGTCCTCTATCTGACTGACCACTAGATGGAGAGCAGATTCGGTCGACTTACCTGAGCTGTATGCGTGTTGATTACCATGTAGCGGTATGTTTTTCAGAGCGCCATCCCTCAGCTCTCTATCACATAGCCTTTCCAGAGTTTTTAGGAGAAAGGAGGTCAGGCTGATTGGTCGGTGGGATTTGGCGTTTGTGTAGTCACCCTTACCTGGCTTGGGGATGAATATTACTTTCACTTCCCTCCATCCTTTAGGAACGTATCTAAAGGCCAGGCACGCCCTCATTAAAGGCACCAGTCTTATTGCGACAGAAGCACCCCCCCACTGTAGTAAAGCGGGGAACACTCCATCAGGACCAGCTGCCTTAAAAGGATGGAAGCTCCGGATGGCCCATTGGAGTTCATAGAGCGTATTATTGATACCACCCTAAGTTTTAGAGTTATGAAGGCCCAAGATGTCTCACGTCTTCCATCTAATTAATATTCAACAGAGATTATAACCTATTCTGTAACTAGTTTGAAAAATATCATGTCAAATAGATGTTCACTGGTAAAGGTTAGTTGCCAAGATGAAAAAGTAATTAGTGGAAATCCAATTTTACCAGCCCCCGAATTACGAACATTCTCCGGATCAGTTTTCAGTTGAGTAGATGAATTCTTCAAGGAACGAGCAAAAAGCTTGGGATTGAGCTGCTCGCTCTATTAAGCTTTGTGACAAAACCATAAAACTTGACATTTTAATTATTATATAAAATCATCAAAATATACCAGTTTTATATACACATTGACATTATTGAAAATTAAAGTATTATATTATTC
Organism: Agrochola litura; assembly: GCA_949152395.1. Lineage (NCBI taxonomy): Eukaryota > Metazoa > Arthropoda > Insecta > Lepidoptera > Noctuidae > Agrochola > Agrochola litura. The sequence continues at coordinate 8,326,561 of OX424510.1, read as the reverse complement.
TAATTGTTGTGAATGTGAGGACTATGTGGATATTATTATTATTTTTATTTCTCTGCTAGTTTTAATTATGGTCTGGCAGTTTGAGTAGTTTATGCGGCCTACCCAAATGTCCTTTCTTTAGTATTGTTTTTCGAGTTGAGCTCTTGAAGTTCTGAGTTGAGCTCCACGATTACTGACAAATGTTTGCACTGACTGGACAGGTCTACTCAAATCTGTGTAGTTCTTTCTTCAAAAGACCATTTCAGACACTAATCTACATGGTCCTCATATGGCAGGCCTGGACCTCTGAGTTTTTTTCGGCCTTTCTTCTCAGAGTAGTCAGATAGGAAACGCCGAACTCATCTAGCTAATTTTTTTTTAAATTTGACGTGCATATGTGATTCCGATATCCTATTTACAATATATATTTCATTTCGTTTCATTTAAGTGCCATCTGTCCCCTACAGCCCAATTACTTGGGCAATAATACCTATAACTTTACATGACCTCTGTTTTCTCTCAAATATTAGGTAGAGGTGTACCTATAAGTACATCCACATAAGTAAACCCAACCCATGTATACCTGTACCTACTAGCTTCTGCGACTTTGTCTATGTAAAATTTCGGCTCGCGATTCACCACGTCGCATCCCATCGCCCACGCTATTACTTCATTTTCTCTTGTTAAGTTTAATAATTTTAATATAAATAATTATTTTAATAATAAACATCTTTTTAATTATTATAATAATTTCTAATATTATAATATTTTTATCGATTAATTTCTTTTTTTTTTGTTCTTATTAATTTATTTAATTTTTAAAATTATAAATTATTGTATTTTTAATAAAAACAATTTAAATAAAAATAATAATAATTGAGTTCATTCACACTTTTTTTTCTTTTTGCTTGGCTCCTATGATATTACATAACCTTCCTCAAGAATTGGGCTATCTACTATTCAACGCAAAAATAATTTTTCAAATCCGGCTGATAGTTCCAGAAATTACCCCTACATACAAACAAAAAAACAAATTTTACCTCTTTGCAATATTAGTACTTGTTTATTATACAAGCATAAGCACCTACAAGACATAAGCTCAAACTTTCAGGCTTTACACTACCGGTAACTAACGGACATCGTTTGACAATCGAGACCCACGTTTTAACATGCTCCCCGAAGCGTGATGGGATCACGATGTATTAAAATGCTCATCCACCCATGAACGGCAAAGATCGATCTACGGGACTGTTCTCTAGCCTTGAGACCTTGAACCCTACCTTTATATTTGCCCTAGGAATTGGTATGATATTTTGGTAGTATCTTTATCAGCTGTCCCACCAGCAATAGCGATGATGCTTGAGTCAAAAAAAAAAAACTATTTAGTACATCAGTCAGATAATAAAAAAATATTAGACACGTATTTTTTGCTTCATAATAATTATTAATAAAAATGACTTGAATAAAACACATTAAAGTTGGGGAGAAGGAGTCGCTACGTCACAAGTAAGTATAAAATCTACATACTTGTGACGTCATGGCACATTTTAACGCAATGTATTGCCGTAATCTTTTGATAACGTAAAACAAAAATAAATATGTGTCCAATGTTTTTTAGAATAGAATAGAATAGAATAATATTTATTTGCTTAAAAACATGGTATAAAAAATAACAAGAGCATACATGTTTTTGCTTAACAGTCATAATCAGACATCATTCAGTAATAATCTACAAGACGGACAAGACAATATTTTTTTAGTCACTATACCTATAAACCAAAAACGAGGTGTGAGCAACAAGTAACGAGTGCGCGACGGGGACGAGCAATAAAATTACTCGCTGGTACATGCGGACGTTGCAAGCGTGAGTCTCTCAGCGAGTGTTCTGCTCGCCCAGAGCCTCGCTGAACGAGTATCTCTCATTGATAGCTCTTTTCGCTGCGACAAACGAGTACTCGCCGGTGGTGTGAACAGTTAGCGATTAACTATTAATATACGTATCTCTTTTACTTACACGGGAAATATAATCTTTTACACGTTTCTTGAGTGAGAAAATCATTGATAGCTAGTCATTTCCTCGTCGGCGGTGGGACAGGTTCCCTTACTAACCTATTCAGTTGCTAAAGTAGTGTGTACACTGTTTCAATGTACGGGGAATTTTTACTTAGACATATATATTAGTGACGTCATGACTTCATTTACTCTGCATGGTGTGAGTGACGCGAGAATTAGATAAGGATGTTGATGCTATATCCTCGCCGGTGTCTAATTAAAAGTAACTTTACTGACAATAATTATGATTCTTATTCTTTTGTATTGGCTACATAAAAATGAGAAGAGAGACTATGCCGGAGTCCGTGTCTCCGGATTTAGTTAACTTAGAAGTTTTCCAATATCGGGTTAATCATCACATATCTACTATCAGGTGAGGTAGTCAACAAACCCAAGCATACAAAAGTCAACTTCTATTGAAAAAATTACATGCACTTTTGATTTGTCAAGGAGACCGGCAGTGCGGGTTTGTCCGAAAGCCGCCCCTGACAACATACAGGCAACTGAAGGAACACGGGTGGGTTTTAGTCAGTAAGAGTCTGATACGCCCTCCCGCTCCGCCCAGAGCGGGAGAAGTTTTTTGATAATTTCCCACCCAAAAAAAAAAAGAAATAAGAGACCGGCAGTAAAGTGAAAAAGTTGATACTTGTATATGTCGTTGTTAAAATACTACCTAATGACCACGGTGTAAGCGAGACTAACTGGTCAGGGTGCAACTGTCGAACATTCAAAAGTACCAAAATCAATCAATCTGCCTAACCAACCGCAACATAGTTGGGAAAGGCTTTCAGTCTAATCGGATGCAGCTGAATACTAGTATTTTACGTGGAGCGACTGACCTCAACAACCCAGTTACTGAGTTACACGATGTCCCTTGGTAAAACTGCTTATCAGACTTTCGGGCTTCTGACTAGCCGTAACGACTGTCAAAAATCTACAAATGACATCCGGGACCAACGGCTTAACTTGCTTTCCGAAGTAGGATGGATATTTACCCATCCACGAACCGACCGCGGCAAGTGTAACTTAACTTTGGATTAACCCGTGCGACTGTTATCATTTGGCCATGAGCCCCTCTGAACATTTATGTACCGTGGAGGCAATTTTAACAATTGTATGATTAGCAATAGGCACATTGTATGACAATGTTAATGGTACCTAACTAGCTCCGCTTACCTACTCGTACCATAAACCCGTAAATAGAAGCAATCAGCAACCGTTTTTATTTTATGGGCAGCGTCACGCATACCAACCAGTTAAGGCGAAAGCGTCAGGGTAGCCCGCGAAATCCAATTTTTCTTTCGTTTTTTTGCAATTTGCAGGTCAGTCAGGTTGTATGTTGATCTAAATATGATTCGCGGCCGTAACAAGTATTTATTTATAGAATTATAATCATAAAAATCATCCATACAACTCTCTAAGTTCGCATATTACCTCCTAATGAATGACTTTTTTAGAAAATCATAACATTTGTAGCCAATTCTCATGACGATGGAGTTGTATTACCGATTCTAATGATAATAATTCCGTAAATCCATATTAGTTACAGTCGCGAATCATAAATTTTAATTAGCATACAACCTGACACTGACCAGCAAATTACAAAATACGTAAGAAAATTTGAATTTCGCGAGCTACCTTAGCATATAGAGGGTGCCCAATGGTCCACTAGCGCCACTCCTTTAAAAAAATATTATCTCGTGATTGAGGAGGAATTATGAATAAGGTAATTAATTGATTCAGGCGTGACCTTGCGGAAATCCATTATAAAATACAATAGACAACTTGTAACTTGTTCCGCTTAGCTATTTCTAAAGAGAAAAAGAGAAATCTTTAGAAATAGCTAAGCGGAACAAGTTACTAAACATATCCACGTCTATTGTATTTTATGAATAAGGTATTAAAAAAGGTATTAAAACTATGAAAAAGGTATTAGAAAATTCTAGACACACTTACCGAGGGTCCTTAGGTACTAGCGTTTATTATAATTCCTTCTCAGTCACGAGATAATATTTTTTTTAAAGAGTGGCGCTAGTGGACCATCGGGCGCCCCCTTAATAATTATGTATAAACAGACTGTAAACGTTTACATTTGAACGGAACGCCTTTATTGTGTATTCTGTACTTATAAAGCTATAAAATAGAATTTTATTAACGTAAAGAACAATAATTGGAATTATGCAATCTTGCATACTAGCATTGGACCCATGTGGTGAATTATGACCCACTCCCTCTCACCAAGAGAAGGTCTGTGTTCCAGCAAAAAGAACATTAAAGGCTGGTTAATACTAGTTATAGTGGTTATGCTATGCAATCTTGGTTGATCTTGATAAAGATATCAAATAAAATATACTACGAGTAAAGCATTAGGCCGCGCGCAATTTGGATGTTTTCGTACGAATTTCACTCGTGCGTACACGTACGAACACACACGAATGATCGCTACCTTCCAAGTAAAAAGCGACCGCGCTGACTGTGTGCAATTTAGTCGAACGAACACGTACGTATAGTTCCGGCGTCCGAAAACAATCCGAACTTGTTGGGATTTACTCTATTTGACGGAGAAAAACGTATCAAGTGTGCGCACTCAATTCGTACGACCATGGTCGTACGTGTACGCACAAGTAAAACTTGTAAGAAAACGCATCCACAGTGCGCGCAGCCTTAGAGATATAGGAAAAAAGGTATCCATTTTTTAAGTGTGGTACCTACCCAGCGGAAGGTCTCAGTATTTTACAAATTAGATAGACAGCAGGAAAAAGGTGCTATACGTCAAATCAGTCACTTGTTGACAAAGCTGCACCTACTGATCTCCCAGGAAAAGTATGCGCTTCGACAATTATCATACATATCTTCGGAAATACGATCGCTCGATGATCAGAACTAGAAAATATTACTCGTGTATTTGGTGAATATAACCGAAATGGAATGGAATTACTATTTACGCGTGTTTGGCAAGGTAAAAATAAAGTAAGCGTAGCCAATATTAATATTCGTTAAGGTTCGCGCACATTTGGGCGGGCCGCAACGCAACGCACTGGGGCTGGTGGTTCGTTCGCCAAGCGTATTTTTGCGACCGCTTGTATGCACAGCGATGCGGCCCGCCTGTAATATGCGATGGTTAATACAAAATGTACGAAAGTACGCGGCGTAACTCACTAAAATATATGCGCGAGCTTCATTGCGTTAGAGTGGAAACTATTCAAATTCGAAATTTGAATCTGTCTGAAACAATTAGGTACTGCGTTGCGGTGTGACACGCCACTGCTCCTATTGTGCTTTGGCGCATTTTTGCAATGCGCGGCTATGGTGTGCACTTAGCTTTAATTCTACCGCCAGGCTCAATAGTAATCGGTTTTTCTTTGAGAAAAGTCTTATTGAAAAACTTTTTACAAAAAAAAAAAACTACCGTCTTCCAAAAAAAACACTACAAAGTGAAAAATAACTTTAATTTCGGAAGTCGGTGTCTTGGGTTTTGTGTTTTCGTTTTTTGCCACCGACTTCCGAAATTAAAGTTATTTTTCACTTTGTAGTGTTTTTTTTTGGAAGTCGGTAGTTTTTTTTTTGTAAAAAGTTTTTCAATAAGACTTTTCTCAAAGAAAAACCGATTACTTTTGAGCCTGCAAGCCTGGAAAGTTTTTATTTTTCACTTTTTAGTTATGGTACCTACCTCACACACATTCGAGTACCACTACCTACTACCAGTGTCAGGAACTTATCATTCGATACCGGAAATTTCAATTGTCGTAAAGGACATTGTATTCCCTGTCCTTTACGACATTTGAAACCAGTGTCGATATCATCTACATACTAAGTGGGAAAAAAAAATACGTATTTTGTAGCTAACTCAAAAACTACCCAAGCAAAGTTAATAAAATTTATATGGGACCAATTTGGGAGCATACCCTTTCAAATAAAAAAAAAAAAAAAAAAAAAAAACAGACATTCGCGTCGAACATATAACCTCCTCCTTTTTGGAAGTCGGTTAAAAAAGTAGCTTTTGTCCGCGGCGTCGCCCGCTTTGAGGTCGGGAATTATTCCATGGGAACGTATTACCGAGATAGAAGTATCCTATATCCTAACCCAGGACATGGTCTACCTGCGTGCTCATCGAAATCCATTTAGCCGTTATGGTGAGAAAGGGTAACAGATGGACAAAGTTAATAACATTTGCATTTAAGGGGACGATAACTGACTTTTAATGATTTTATACTGAAGATGACGTCTAAACGAGTAGTTTTAGTGATTTGAAAAAAAAATATGTTAATTTAGAGCATTATTTTAATATTTTAGTGTAGGCATATTTTTGATTATGTTTATATTACATAGTGAAATTAATATGTAAAGTTATGTCTAACGCGGATAAAAAACTGAGAATGACGCAAAATCTATCAAGCGTATTTTTCTGAAAACTTTACCATTTTAAAGATAATTAAATCATCAATCTTTTAGTATACGTGTTTTATTAAAATACCTTTTATTTTACGTGTAATAAATTAATAATGCGTGTAATTTGGGACAACGCTCCTTGATGGGCGAGTCCTATTACTGGCTGGACGTACGACGCGTTGCTTGAGCTCAGTACAGAACACGCAACCTAACCATTCAAGGTCACTGTCATATATCTGCGTCTTAATATTTAAATTGTATAAAGTATTAGCTTCTGCCCGTGACTTCAACCGCGTGAAATTTCTTGTTCCCACGGTCCATCTCGTTGCATCGCATCGCTCGTCTGCTCTATTACTTCGTTTTCTCTTTTCTTTCAGACTTTCTTCTTTTAAAAAACCCACAGCCTACAGCCTCAAGAATTGGGCTATCAAAGGCAAAAAACATTTTTTTAAATCCGACTGTTAGATCCAGAGATTAGCGCTTACAAACAAACAAACAGACTAAATCTTCAGCTTTATTATTAGTATAGATTGTATCGATGATTAGCTGCTACAAAATTTAGTGATTAATGCCCGGTTAATGAAGTATTCTTAGCCGTAGTTTATCGCGAAAACAAATGCTTCTTATATGAGAAATTAAGTATCGAATTATCTCTAGAGCCAGCGTCCCTTTGTGTGATAATAACAATATTCTGCGACCACTAATCCGCCGCCACGCGTCCAGATTATGGCAATATCTTTGTCCATACATCGTAGCCGTTATTAGGAGATTCTTTTATATTATCTTTTGTTATTTCCTGTCCTATTACTTCGAGGATAAGGATTTATATAAATAACAATAATAGGAAGACTGTCATCGTTTTTTGTAGAAAATGTCGAATATCGTAGTCGTACTAAGGTAGAATTATTTAATTTGCTGAATGAATGAATGAGTGAAATACACCGACCCCAGCGTGGTTTAACCAGAAGATATAAAATACAATAGACTGTGTATGATTGAAATACAATTTGTGGCAACACGCCGTGTTCGGGTTCGCGACAAGTCAATTGTCATCCTGGGGATGCCTCGTTGAGAGGTGAAACACGTGTCATTTTCTTACAGTTTTTAGGGTTCCGTAGCCAAATGGCAAAAAACGGAACCCTTATGGATTCGTCATGTCTGTCTGTCTGTCCGTCCGTATGTCACAGCCACTTTTTTCTGAAATTATAAGAACTATGCTGTTGAAACTTGGTAAGTAGATGTATTCTGTAAACCGCATTAAGATTTTTACACAAAAATAGAAAAAAAACAATAAATTTTGGGGGTTCCCCATACTTAGAACTGAAACTATTTTTATTTCATCAAACCGATACGTGTGGGGTATCTATGGATAGGTCTTCAAAAATGGTATTGAGATTTCTAAAATCATTTTTTTCTAAACTGAATAGTTTGCGCGAGAGACACTTCCAAAGTGGTAAAATGTATGTCCCCCCCCCACTGCTACGGAACCCTTCATGGGCGAGTCCGACTCGCACTTGGCCGCTTTTTATGGCTCTTTAAGAATAGTTAAGCGGAACAGGTTAAATTTAACAACATCAATTGCATTTTAAAATGGATCGTTGGATGGTTGCTCAGGTTTGGCCGAATCTTTAAGCTATGCTGGTAGAATTTCATTTCTCAGCTGCACACAGATCAGATTGAAATCGAATTAAATTAATCGACAAGGTTGGAACTTCATGAATAAAAGTAGGTACTACTTTACACAGCAAAAACAAACCTTCCGATGTACCCTTAGGCAGAACTGCAAAAGTAGTAAAATTTTAATTTTCGGGTGACCACTGAACTGCAAATCAGCGCTGTGTTGTGAGTATTCCATAGTACAGCATCATGCTGAGTGGTAAGCCTTCTTGACACAGTCGGCGACGTGCAGCTCCAAACTATTTGTGTTCTGTGCTCGTGATTATAGATCAATTTATTTTTATTTTTTATTATTATATTGAATTAATTATCTTTTTTACGCACATATTTCTGTGACAAATAAGCCAATTTTTTTCTTTCTTTCTTTGTAAAGTGGAACAGAACATCGCATAAATTCCTTTCAATTGAATCTAGTACATCACCGTCATTGATAGATGTAGGAAACACGATCCTCACACGTCGATACGAAGGCTTATATTCCCATAAATCAAACGGTCATATCTATCACGGTCCCCGCCCTGATTAAATGTACACACAATTACCTACATTTATAACGTGTATAGAATTCATGCTATGTGTCCAATTTCTCGTGTCCGTCACGTTAAATCTCATGGCAAAGGTTTGGGATTAAATGGAAATGGACAAAACTGGCCGTCTAATGGCAAAAACGTTTGAAAACCCGTTTTATTTTTTGGCTTAGCTGTTCTACATTTTCAAATTTCAATGTCACTTGCATTTCATAATGTCACTTTTTTGTTTACGACAACTTTGGCTTTAGATACGGCGAAGAAAAACTATATGACCAAACCCGGTCTAAGGCCGCGTCCTTTTTTGTCGGCGCGAGTCACACGCATTCAGGTTCACGGAACAAAAAGTGACATTATGAACGCGACGATCACGAATTCGGGCGACGTTCGCTATGAAATAGATTGCAGGGTTATGGCACAGTATAAATAAGTAACAGTATTACGTCTTCATACAAAATGGCTGAAACCAGCACTCGTAGTATGACCACCACGTAGTATGTCAAAATGACAGATTCACAATCAAAACTGTCATTTTGTCTATTCTTCCGAAGACAAACCAGTTTCTATGGTGGTCAACCTATGCGTGCTGTAAAAAACAGTCTCGAGTGCGCAGCAGTTAAGCGTGGACGCGGAAAGTGTATCTACCGAGCGGCCGTAGGTAATTATTCTAAGGTCACTGCTGAGACGTAATACTGTAGTTATGGCGTGAAATTGCTGACAAGTATCACTTGCTCACGCAAGTGTGGTAATTAATGTATGTTTCATCTCTATGTTATAAGAGATCTTTGGCTTGCAAAAGAACAATTTAACTACCTATTAATAAAGCATAAATTAACTAAGCATAATCATCAGCCTTTAATATTCCCACTGCTGGGACATAGGCCTCCTCTCTGAGGGGGAGTGGGTCATAATCCACCACGTAGACAATCACTCGTCATGTTGGTATTTTAATTACCTTATATTTAATAAAGGTCTATTCATATTTAAGCCATACCTATCGCTGTAGCGCTCGGTAGCGATACCGAATCGGTACGCTATATCGCTGTCGCGCTCGCTAGCGATACTGGTCTAAAGTGACTAACTACATACAGGGTAAGTTTTTATCCAGTGCGCGAACTTTAACACGTGACTTTACTCATCATTATGAACAACTTTTACTATGGGACCAAACCTGAACTCGCGAAAAAAATAACAACTGATCCCAAAATTTTGACGAGTTATGCGAACATAAATGTAGAGATCAGCAGTTATTTTTTTTCGCGATTTCAGGTTTGGTCCCATAGTAAAAGTTGTTCATGATGAAGATGTATCCTGTAGAAGGCGGACCATATCGCTACCGAGCGAGACAGCGTTATGTCTGAATAGGCCTTAAAACATATATTTAACCTTCTCGCAATGCATCCCTACATTGAAATACCAAGATTCAATCCCAAACGAAAGCAACATGTCATCGACGAAATTCCAGTTCGAAATAAAACAAAACAAACTCAACAGAACTTTGTACAAACATTTTCAATTTCTATTCCACCTGCACTCCTGATAAAATCCTTTAGCCGCTTGCAGCACTTTATACCGATGAAGCGGCTTATCTGGCTACAACACAGCATACATTTAGTACTAAAACTTGAGATAACTTCGACAAATTGTCCTCAACTCCAACAGGAAGCGTCAGTCAGTTTCCTATACAATATTCATTGGATGAATACAGGGTGTTGTTATGTGATAACATGTTGAGTGGTTTTACCTAATTTAGTTTACTGACACAGTTTTAGTTTTGGTATATTTTCAGTAAAAGATGGATAATGAATTTTATAGCTGACAAGCTGCTGCCCGCAGCTTCGCCCACGTGGAGCCTATTTTTTTAAATAAAATAGAAGTCAAATCGAATCAGCCGTTTCGGAGGTTAGCCGGTACAAAAAGACACAGACAGAAATTAAAAATGTATTTTGTATAAGTACCGTATATACTTTCATATTTATGCATTTAGTAAAAAGCTGTTATTTTGACATTGCAAACAGACAGTTTAACTTTAATATGCTTTGTTCACCCGAAGGGTTAGGCACAGGTGTACCCATAGTACACCCACATTTAGCCAGTTATGTTTAAGTCACATGTAATACCCGGCAAGCGTATGGACACCACCGGGCACAAATTCCGGACTCCAGGCTGCTACTGAGAAATTCCAGATTGAAAACTTTGCCCGATCTGAGAATCCAATCCAAGACGTCATGCTCATCAGTAGCGCTTGCGACCACTAGACCAACGAGGCAGTCAAATATAATTTACTAGCTTTTGCCTGCGGCTTCGTCCTCGTGGAGGTCGGAAATTATCCCACGGGAACTGACTAACGGGATAAAAAGTATCCTATGTCCTATCCCAGGTCATGATCTACTCATGTGCCAAATTTCATCCAAATCCGTTCAGCCGTTTTAGCGTAACAAACAAACAAACTTTCTTTTGCATTTTTATCATTCATAATAAATACATTTTTAAATATTTTTATAAAATCATTAATTAAACATTTAAAAATATAAAAATAGTGGCCCATCGGCATCAGGAACAGGGTCCGAGCTGCCGGTGGTCAGAGCTCTAGAGAGAGGAACCTCCTCACTATGCGTGCCGTGTCTAGGAGTACTGCTTTCTGAATCAAGCCCAGGTCAAGGGCTTGATTCAGAAAGCAGTACTCCTAGACACGGCAATGAGAGCCGCCTGAGGTATTGGTCGAGGCTCTTCGCTATTAGGCCATTAACCGTAACGATTATCGGTACAATGATTGCAGAGTCCACATCCCACATGTCGACAACCTCGTGTGCTAAGTCAAGATATTTGTATTTTTATTTTATTATTATAGTTAGGATTGACGTTTTTATTCATCTTTTAAGCGACGTAGGTATGGCCATAAAAGAGAAACATAGCCAGTGATACCCCCTATCCACGTACAGACTACACTATCACAACACCCCATATAAAAAGCAATTTGCAACTTGCGTCAGTTCTCATTGATCGTGGAGGTTCACAAATAGGACCAGTTGTATGTTAGCTCTCCGCCTATGCACCTAAGGCCGTGCGCACTTTGGATGCGTTTTCGTACGAATTTTACTCGTGCGTTCACATACGACCATAGTCGTACGAATTGAGTACGCACACTGGATACGTTTTTCTCCGTCAAATAGAACAAATCCCAACAAGTTCGGATTGTTTCGGACGCCGGAACTATACGTATAACTAAGCCGCACCCAGTCTGCGCGCTCCCTTTGTACTTGGAAGGTCGGGATCGTTCGTGCATGTTCGTATGTGTACGCACGAATGAAATTCGTACGAAAATGCATCCAAAGTGTGCGCAGCCTAAGGCCAGTCCCACCGCCGGCGATTAATGAGAAGCAAGTATAGCTGGCAACTAAATATGAGTTGGCGAGCAGCGAGTGCGCGACGGCGACGAGCGATAACTCGCTGGTATGCGTACGTACCAAGCGTGAGTCTCTCAGCGAGTATTCTGCCCGCCAAGCGAGGGTCGCTGAGCGAATACTCTCTTTGATAGCTCTTGTCACTGCCACAAACGATTACTCGCCGGTGTGAACAGTCAGCGATCAACTATTAATATAATGTATCTCTTTTACTTACACGGGACCTAAAATCTTTTGCACGTTTCTTGAGCGAAAAGATCGTTGATATAGCTAGTCGCTTCCTCGCCGACGGTGGGGCAGGTGCCTTACTAACCTTTTTACTTGCTAAAGTAGTGTGTATATTGTTTTAATGAATGGGGAATTTTCACTTAAACGTATTTACTAGCTAGTGACGTCATGACTTCATTAACCCGGTAAGGTTATTTAAGAGGGCTTCGATGCTTTCACCGTGTGAGTGACGCGAGAATTAGATATGGATGTTGATGCCATATCTTCTAAGTTAAGTAAATATTTATGATGTTCTGAAACAGTATGTTTTTAGGTTATTGGCTTAAAAACTAGGTACTTATGCTTTGAGTTTCCTTATACATCTTCTACATATATCTATACATACATACAAATAAATAAAATTGAAAGTATATACGATACTTATAACAAAAAATATTTTTATAATTAAGGTCTGCCTGTCTGTTTGTTCAGGCTAATCTCCGAAAAGCCTGAACCGATTTTAACGAGACTTTCACTGACAGATAGCCGATGTTATAAGGAATAACTCAGGCTACTTTTAATTTAGAAAAAACAAACCCACATGGTCGAAGCCGCGGGCGTCAGCTAGTCAAAAATAATTTAAATATTATTTTCAAATAAGAGTTGTGAAGATTTTCCAGAGATTCGTGTTACTAAATTACAGGGAGGTAGACAAAAGATAGACAGTTCGTTTTACCGCAAAGTACCTCCCTATCTAATCAAATCTGACCTAAAAAGCTGTTTATTATTATATTTCATGGGGCTTGAATTTCCGTCGATGCGAAATAATCCCTTCTCTCGTCGCTATGCCCGCTGAATATTGAGTTTTCGGGGAAAAATGATAACTATAATAAGGTAAAATTTGTTGGTATCAAATTAAATAATATTGTTCTGAAATTCTACGAACCTCTCGGTGGTTAACGGATCCATTTTACACAGTCACAGAATGAAAATGTTAAGCACATTTTGGATTCTTGTACCCGGCATGAGAATTTTTAGTTAATTCAAATTATTTTATTTCACATAAACCTACAAGGTCACTTATGAAACGTCAGAAGCTAGGTGCACGGTTCCAATTGGTCGCTTCCTATGGAGAAGAGCCGGCAAGAAACTCCACTGTTACTCTTTTCAAAATAAATGGTTTCTACAATGTTTTCAAATTATAGTGGTAATAGGTATAAGCTATCAACAAGTACCAGGTACTTAGTAAAATAGAAAATGGTCCACAAGTCTAGCCTACAACGTTCTCACATTCACAAAATCTAAAACAAAATATAAATAAAATAATAAAATAAGGACCTATTTAAACCAAATGACATTATGATTGCCACTACAGCTGTAACAAATCTAATTTGTTAAAAATATAGAAAATTGTAGGTATATAAATATAATGTCAAATAATTAAAATATTATGTCAAGGAAGTATGTAAAAAAGTATTCACACTACGTTTTGCAAACGTTCAAAGTTAAGTGCCAATGATGAATTACTAGCTTTTTCCCGCGGCTTCGCCCTCGTGGAGGTCGTAAATCATACCACGGGCACGTACATCGGGATAAAAAGTTTCCTATATCCTAACATATGTTATGGGGCTGTGTGACAAATTTAATCAAAATCCGTTTTGCCATTTTTGCGTGATTGAGTAAGGCCGCGATAAGTGCCCATTTTATGTTTTGTAGTGTTGAATTTATATTTTGCTATGTGTTTTCTGGTGTACAATAAATTATATAAAAATTATAAATAAATAAACATACAAACTTTCATATTCATTATATTAGAACTATGCACGAATAGGATGTTTCTGAAAAACGATAAACCTTTTCATTGCGCTAGTGTACAACTACGTTATTTTATTTTATTTTATTTATTTGGCTCACCAACAAAGATATGAGATACATTCAATAAATTTACAGACTAGTGTACCAATTTCTTACAGTTAAGCACATCATACATTACTTATTTGATGCTGAGTGCCTACTTAAAATTAGATGAGTTTTATACTCACCGAACATAATCATGTTTTCAACCAAATTCCAATTTAAAATCTAAAATCGAATTTAAAATCATAATTAAAATCACATAAAATTAAAATCAAAACTAAAATTAAAATCAAAATTTCCACATTGAAATTATTTTACAAATTTTTGTATTATAATGCTTCGGAATTTACCAAGTGAGTCAGAGTGTGCATCAATAAGATAGCTAGATAAAACATTTATTTAGTGCACACAAAGACACATATAAACACAATTAAATTGTAACAAATTACATGAATATAAATAAAAACAAGATGCCAATGTACAAAAAAGAAAAAACATAAGTATAGAAATGGAGTGACATTATGACATACTTTGGAATAATTAAATATATAAGGTGCGGTGTGCGTCTCAAGGTTGCACCAAATGGGTGTTCAACTCAGCATGTGTCAGGCAAATATACCTGACGCTGATATTCTGCTGGATCCCTGCAGTGACATACGGACGTCGAGCAGACGAGATAAATTGGTGTTGTGATTATGAAAAAGTGTAAAAAGATCACTGCAGCTATTTAATAATTTACATAGGCGGAGAATACAATTACGAAGAGGAGGACATATGAGGGTTATAGGAGCTCGTTATTTTCCAATGACATAATATTTTTCTGGTTAATGAGGTACCACATACTAGGAAAATATTGTAAGGAAACTTGGTCTTAATGGTATGCAAACACGCAGTCAGAAAGCGTGGTGGTCGTAGGTATACGTGTATATGTATGATTAGCGCTGCAGTGAGACATTACCAGGCTTAGCTTACCTACCTATATATTTTTTTCTTATAATTTTTATCTAAGTATATCTATGTCGTAGATCTTAGAATTGATCATTACATGAAGGGTCACCCATTTCATGAAATGGCCAGCTAAAATTGACCATAAATCATTTAAACGTCGACGTTTAAAGATATGTCAGTAACTAGGTTATGACGGTCAGATAGGCAGTCGCTCCATGTAAAATACTGGTATTCAGCTGTATCTGGTTAGACTGGAAGCCGACCCCAAAAATGTTGGAAAAAGGCTAGGCATATCTTTTTTTCTTTCTTTTTTGACACATTTAATGTCGAATACTGATGAAAATGACAGATTTTATGACAGCTGTTATAATTATAATAGAACCGCTCATAAAGGAATAATCTTTAGGGTAGTTAAGCCATTTTGCATTCTGCGATACATGATACTCGTAGGTTTTGAAGAGGTTTTTTGTTAATTAAATACCTACGTACTTTTTTGTCAGAGTTTGTTTATTTCTAAGGCCAGCATAATATGCATCCATAATCAGCCTATAATCTTCCCACTGCTGGGACAAAAACCTCCTTTCTATGAGAGGGAGTGGGCCATAATCTACCACACGCGCCCAGTGCGGGTTGGTGGATGTCACATGATAGGATGATGTTTTGTTTTGTTTTTAATGTTTTTTTAATGGCATCTTGCAGGTTGTCGGCTGCTTAACCAGACTTTTCTGTGGCTGCTTAAATAAATTAAGGCCTCCAGCCAGGGCATAAAACTTATAAACTAAGCGACTACAGGCTAAGGGCACCCCCTGTGCTGGTTAAGGGACAGGCTGGATCGGATTAAAGATAATACTTTTCCTTTTAACTTCGTTATAAATACTACTGCTGTGAATTTTTTTACATAACCAGAAGCAACCATTTAGCTGGCAGGAGAGGACAGTTGACTCTAACAAAAATTTGCACTGTAAAGCTTAATATTTCGCAAACGGATGCCTGAATCCAAAAATGGTTTTCACACACTCCCAATATTTTTGAAATACCTTTCCAACAATACCCCACACCATGGGACAGACGAGAAAAAAAACATCCCCACTTTAAGTGTACGGAAGCTCAAACACTAAAAAAAATTACCAATTTGTCGGCGTGATTAGTATGTATACCTATGCCAAATTGCAGCTTTCTAGTACTAAGTGTCTCTGAGCTAATCTCCGGACAGACAAATGGGCGGCCAGACAGACGGACATGGCGAAACTATACGGGTTCCTTGTTGACCACGGAACCCTATAAAAATGAACGTAGGCACTTAATTTATATGTCATTAATAAAATAACTTCTTTATAATTAATTAAAGTAACTTACCGATTAATGATACGAAATGTTCGCCTATTCGGCGTCGAAAGCTTTTTATCATTACTGAATGAAATAAAATTCATCCATTACGGTTTCACATAGTTTATTTGACATCACTATTCAGGTTTATGATAATACCAGCTAAAAGCATTAAAAAAATCAACAATAAGACATGATAAATTATAACACTGACTATGATAAACTATCAGGCAAATATACTGAAAGATTGCTGAAGTATTATTTTTATTAAGTCTAACTTAAAATCTCCTGGATTTTGTTTTGGGCTTCGGACTTAAAAGAAATTTAGTTATACTACTTTGGTTTAGGTAGTTAACTAGAGATAAACAAAAAAAAATACACGTGACAAAACAATTGTCAAAGGCGTTAGTTATAATTCGTTGAGGCTTAGATAATCTGTCTTTCTGGGTTCTTTACAATATACAGATTACAAAATATACTAGCTTCTTCTTACTCACAAATTTTACCTCTTTGTAATATTAGCAGGTATAGATAAATCTAACAAAAAATTGTACCCAAGCAGTTACATTTACGAAAAGTGGTTAAAGAATAAATTATAAGTTTAACATACATTATTAAAAGAGGAAACTGTCGTAAAAATCGAAAATAAATTTAATTTAACAACTTTTTAATAATCTGTTGAACCACCCAAGGTATTAGCGACGGCTCCACATGGGCATGGCATGCTGAGTATCAGGTTGTCTATTTTCACCTGTGAAATATCGCTCCACACTGTGGAAAGATGTGCAAAAAGCTCTTCATCCATGTTCAAATTCTGGGGCAGGTCGCTGAATGTTCTTCTTCCGAGCAAATCCCACGCATGCTCCATGGGATTGAGATCAGCGGACTGAGCCAGCCACTCTAATAGTGCGTTCTCGCAGAGCACATTCATCTACAGCCTTGCTGTGTGCACCCGCATTATCTTGCATGAACAAGAAATCTTGGCCATACTGCTATCGGTGAAGGATAACCATAGATCACACAATCTCGTCACAGTATTGTTTTGCATTCAAATTGTCTCGTTTCAAAACGAGGTCCGTTCTTCCACCCAGGCGAATTCCAGCCAACACTATAATCTTTCCGCCCCGGTACGGATGAATTTCCTGTTGATTCTGGAGTCGACCCTAGGGACCAGGAACTCGCCAAACACGCATTCTTCTTGGATCGGGATGAAATCCAAAGAGCAGGTCAGTGGAAAAAAGAACACGAGCCCACTGAGTGTCGGTCTAGTGCAAATGTGCGTTAGCCCACAATAATCGACGCACTCGATTTCCGCGTCGAAGTGTTGGATCTCAAAGTGGTTTACAAACGTGAAGATTAACTTCATGCTATCTTCCCCTGGTGGTTTGGTCACTTATGACCACTTAGGGCTGGGACTGGAGCCTTCCTATCAGCTCGCGAACCGTAAGTTGAGGCTGCCTCCTCGCAGCATTTTGTAGAAAGCGGTTTTGTCTCTGATTAGTGACTCTGTAACTTCCTCAGTGACGTTCAGCAACATCTCCTATAGCCCTGTAATGCGCCCATAGTCTGCAAATTACTCTGGACTGCGTGTTAACAGCGGCGGTAGTTTCACGTTGACTGCGCCCTGCTCCAGCATACCCTCGGCTCTAAGCATCTCTTCCCACGTTAAATAAGACGTGACAGAGTCACAAAAGTTACATGAAAGCAGCGAAAATGATTTTCACAGGAAAAACCGATTAACTTGGGAGTTACCTATTACGTTTCAAAACGCCATACGCTAAGCGGCCAAGTGAAGTTTTCTCTTCTTATTTCAAAATTCTTTTGCTTATTGGTTTTAAATTTCGAACAATTATACTTTTTTTTTGTGACTATGCAGTACTTCTTCTTCTAAAAAGTTTTCTTAAATTATTTGATATAGTTGGTTCGTTCCCTGGACTTTATTGAGTAATGTAGGATGGTTTCGATATAATTATGTTCTTAAAAAACCATAAAATATCTATCATTACTTAAAGTTAAGGTACACACGGCTACATATCAAGCTATACAATTCCAGTATAAGCGGATCTCGCATTGTATAGGATTTCCGTACTATGAGTGGTCAGTTTATCCTATACTATTAATCGAACAATATTTGTGTATACCTATATTTGTTTGTATATATAATTTGTACTCGAAATCGGCTCTAACGATTTCGATGAAAGTTACAATATAGGGGTTTACGGGAGCGAAAATTTGATCTAGTAGGTCTCATATCTGGGAAAATTCGTTTTCTCCGTATTTTCACCCGAGCAGAGCTCGGTCGGCTTAAGTTTAGAATAAGATGGCTACCTTAGATTAATGACATGGCTGCATGGAATTAGTATGCACTATAAATGGAATTAATATGAACTATCCTATAATATAAAATAAGCATTCTCTATTTTCACAGAGCTCGGTCGCCCAAGTAAAACCCATATTAGATTAGACTTACTTATTATTTTAAACGAACAATATTACTACTTACCAACAATAAACAAACTTACCGAACAATATTATACTTACCCATATTAGATTAGACTTGCTTATTATTTTAGAGAAAAAGTAATTTTAGATTTTTTATTAATCTTAGTCTGGCCAGGATTTTTTAACATACTAAATTTGATATAAAATACTTTTCATCCATTAAACAGATGGGTGAAGGTCGTCTCTAGGTCGGATCTTAGACCAACCGTTAAGAATGTTTTTTGTGCAGAAACTTCGCCAAAAAATATTTTATTGCTTCTCCATCCGTTATGTTACGTACAAAATATTTCAATGATCGTAAACAGCGAGATATCAAAGAAATATTTACGGATCTTACGAGGCGTAATAAATATAACACATCGTAAAATAATTGGACACCACTATAAAAATTTCGGTCAAATGAAATGGAACACCCTTGAATGTTCGATTTACTGAAGGATGATTCACTGTGGTCCTAAATCTTACTGACAATAAATTGATAGAAAGTATTTTATCAGTATTTGTTTTAGATGAATTTATTGTTAGTACCTACAAATGTTTTGTTTCTACATTATATTTCAAACTTAATAATTATCTATCTTGATTTTTTTAAGATGTGCCTTATAAGCTACTTTTTGACAGACAAACCTGAACCGACAGAAGATTTAAATTTTAGACAGACAGGTGTGCAGCAGTGTGTGTCTGGATTTTTGCCCGGTTGATAGCAATAAGCTCGCCCCCTATCACATGGGACTTAAACATAACTCGCGAAATGTGGGTGTACCATAGGTAGGTACACCTCTGCCCAACCCATCGGGGAAACATGGCGTGATGTTATGTTATGTGTAGGTGTGCAGGACAAGAAAATAAGTACCAGAAAAAAAAACAGATAGCTTCATGTAGGTCCATAAAGTTAAAATCGTAAAAAGATTTCCTGAAAACACGGATCAAACCTTCAAAGTTCCAATTCCAACAGACTACAGTAACATACTTCTACTCGTAAAACTTAAATTAAACTTAACTACGAAGCTACGGACTTAAGAAAGCAATCCGGTCTTTGCAGAACATTTTTATTTCGCTCAACGTTGAAGAGGAATCACCCACTTTTGTTTTGTAAGGAAAAGGAGGAAAAATCGAGAATCTTAGTCATGTCTCGGAAGACATCACTCGCGAATTAAACGCTTGGATTTCATTTTATTTTTTTCCATGAAATACCGGTACTGGAACTTTCATTTGTAAATCGGTATTCGCAGTATTTAATCTTAATGTAGAAGACGATTAGATAAACACAGATGATAAATTGTGACGGATTTATGAATATTGTGAGGTGATAAAGAAAGAAAGTACCTAAAAGTATTTATTCAGACTCGCACAGGAAATCACAAATTAAACAAAAACACACTCATAAAAACATAAGTAAAATTAAAATAAAAGCAGAAAGTCCTGTACGAGGCCAAAAGGCTCCTATCTCAGCATGATGCTGCGACATTTAAAAATGTCGCAGCTGATAGGTCCCGCAGTGATGTCACGGATACATAGATACAAAATTATATACTAAATAAAATAAAATAAAAAAATTATGTGTGAAATAATAATATATGTTACACACGTTGTCTACATCTCTTTTTGAATACTTTCCTATCGCAGGTTTGCTGGAAGAAATTTCTTTTGAAATAAGCATTGTCTTTGTACGTATTTTTCTGTTCCTTTCTTCTTGTCTGTTTATATGTGTGTGCATAAATGGTTAAATAAATAATTGAAATATATGTGGGCAAGGAAGGAAGTAAACACTGACATGACAGCTGATAGAGATAAATAGAAGAATAATATAATGTACATCCAGCGCCGACTAAAAAAGTAAATGAAGAAAACATTGTGTTCTCAAAATGCAAAATATTGTAGACATAAAAAGCATTGGACAAGAATATAAACACACCATAGTTGGAGAACCTTGACGACGGTGAAGATAGTATTGAAACATGCATCATCGTAGACAGTGACTTCATTTCAGTAGTACTTATAGAACTCGAGTCTGTACGAACACCAAAACGTTGGAAAGAAATGAACGTATGGTGGACTTCACCTCGGTACTAAAACCGTACTATTTTTAAAGAACGATAAACATGTTTTACTACACATCCCGACACGAGATCTCGCAAAATAAAAACATCAAGTTACTTGATATGAGCTACAAGTAATAAATAGTAACTACTACTAAATGTTCCCGGAAATAGTAAACATTAAACACAATGACGCGAAAGAGACAATAAAATGGAATCGACTGACCAATACCAATACAATACGGATAGGTTTCGATGCCAATACATATAGGTACCAATACCAATACAAAATAGGGGTTCAGAGAGCGTGGTAAGCCATCAGTGCCTTACAAATTACCACGTCATTCGAATGGAGTAGTAAAAACCCTGAAACTCTGACATTTGATCTTCGGGTTTCGGTACCAATATTTTGCGCTGGTGCTATTTCAATTTCAGCCATTTCAGACATCAATCTACATGGTCTTCACATGATCTGACCAACATTATGTCTTGACTTTATAAGAGACTGTGACCTCTGAGTTTTTTTCGGCCTTTCTTCTCAGAGTAGTCAGATAGGAAACGCCGACCTCATCTAGTATTTAAAATATGATTGACGTGTAAGTGTTAGAAATAAAATCATTTATCAACTAATCTTTTAGTAGTTTGATCTATGATGTGGCTCCTCCTAGCTCTCCTAATCCTATCCTATACTATTAAATGAGCAATATTTGTATAAACATATATATTTGTAATCACGTTCTCGAAAACAGTTCTAACGATTTCGATGAAAGTTGCAATATAGGGGCTTACGGGGCGAAAAATCGATCTAGCTAGGTCTCATATCTGGAAAAATTCGTTTTCTCCGTATTTTCACAAGAGCAGAGCTCGGTCGCCCAAAGTGTAGAACAAGATGGCTACCTTAGAATAATGACATGGTATCATGGAATTATTAAGTACCTACTGTCATGGTAGCATGGAATTAGTATGAACTTTCCTATACTATTAAATGAGCATTCTCTATTTTCACCAGAGCAGAGCTCGGTCGCCCAAGTACTTATTATTAATTTATATAGGTTCTCAATTAATGGAGACTTTATTTGTGACTAAATGAAAGGCGTGTTTCTTTATATAACTGAACGTTTTTGTTTGGCATTAAATATTAAGAAGTAAAATAATCTTACAAAAACAGTTCTATATATTAATTACATTTTGGTTCCAAATTTTTGCATAACGCTGATACTTTTTTACGGGCTAACAAATTGGTGTGTCAGAAAGTTAATTGAAAGACAAGTAAGAATCTTCTAATATAATCCGCTTTTGAACGTCTTGCGATTCTTCTAATCCCGTTTCGACTGAAGAGTTCCCTTCAATGTAATTGAAGACGGTTGTGAAAACAGTATTCAACTCTTCAAATAGTTCTGATTCTAGTTAAGTAGCTGCTCCACTGTATTTCTAATCTCCTGGTATTTGACCTAGTTCCGGTTTTTCTCTCCTCAGTTTAATTTTATTGTAAAACTCGACGTTAGTGTTGGCACCCACAGACGTTATATGGCAGTGCTCTAATTATGTAAGATCTGAAGTGCTGAGTTATTTCAGCTAGGACTTTGGCATTTAACGTGGTTTCATTTTTATTCTAAGTTTATGAAATTTCTTATGTAATTTTGACGTTCGAAAAGTGCTGATTTTCAGCCTAGTTTGAATAAATGACTTTTGAATTTGAATGGGATTCCGAAATAAAGAAAAAGTTTATCTCGTCAGAAAAATTAGTGGCAGTGCAAAATATTGTAAAACATTTTGAAAGAGTAACGGTGGAGTTTCTTGCCCATTCCTCTCAGTACAAAAACTACCTTTTGGAACGGGCGACTAGAATCAATTCAATTTTTTTTTACCTGGTACTTGTTGATAGGCCTACACTGTCCTCTCATACATTTTAACACTGTAATTTGAAAACATTGTAAAAACCATTTATTTTTAAAAGAGTAACCGTGGAGTTTCTTGCCGGCTCTTCTGGAACCGTGCACCTAGTTTCTGATGTTTCATAAGTGCCCGTGTAGGCTTATGTGAAATAAAATTTGAATTTAGTAAATTTTAACGTTCAAAAGTGCCTTTTAAGGGCTTATTTGAAATAAATGATTTTACTTTGACTTTAACATTGAAGTATCTATGTTGCGACTTGCGTTATTGAGTAGTAATATTGTACTATATTTTCGTCTAGTCCTAAATCTAGAGCTCACTTCTGCCTTATCCTTCAATGAAAACAGGCGTTATATTATCTTTTGAATGCAACCTGCGTTTAAAAATCTTTATATTCACCTGTAGTACACACATCAAATGGCTACACATCAAGCTATACATTTCCAGTTTATGCTGATCTCGCATTGTATAGGATTTCCGCACAATGCGAGGTCAGCTTCTACTGGAAATAACAGCTTGATGTGTAGCCGTGTGTACCATCGAAGAAACCTATAACTAAGCTATTTGAAAACAAAATCCTGTGCACACGACCTTTTTTTTTCGTAGGTGACCGTTACTATAGTGGCCGAGCGCTGCAAGCAGAAATAGTCCTTACGGTGTATGGTATGGGTTTCTTCGATGGTACATCCCACATTTCATTTCTTTAAGTCTCATAGGGGACGAGCCTATTGCCATCAACCGGGTAAATATCTAGAATCCGGATGGCTCTGAGAAAAGACTGGTGGAAAAACCCAACAATACTGCCCGACCTGAGAAACGAACTCAAACTCAGAACATTTATTTCAAATAAACCAATTACAGGTACTTTTGAATTGTCAAGGGGCCGGTCAGTCAGAAAGATGAAGCTAGTTGCCCATTCCAAAGCGTAGTAGGTACATACGGCTACACATCAAGCTATACATTTCCAGTATATGCTGATCTCGCATTGTATAAGGATTTTCTTACAATGCGAGGTCAGCTTATATATACCTATGGAGAAGAACGGGCAAGAAACTCCGCGGACACTCTTAACCCAGGACTTCATGTTCAGCAAAAGCGCTTACACAAGCTGATTTAAATTAAATTACTTACATGAAAATACAAACGGCGCAAAATATTTTTGTTTACAGATCAACAACATTATAATTATAAAGTTAGCCTGTATATTTTTGAAAGTTCAATGTTTACTCAAAACATAAACAGACTTAATTAACGGCTTCATTTTCCGTTACATATAACAAGGAAGTAACATTAGAACACAAGACCGTTCTGCTATTAGCTTTGATGAATCATTCACGCTAATCAATCCAGTCGAGGTTATCAATCGACGTATCAATCGCATGTGCTTTCGCTTTTATCAATTTGTACGTCAAATACGAATACAAAGCATAGACACGTAGGTACACACGGCTACACATCAAGCTATACATTTCCAGTTTATGCTGATTTCGCATTGTGTAGGATTTCCGTATAATATGAGATCAGCTTATACTGGAAATATATAGCTTGATGTATAGCCGTGTGTACCATAGACGGACAGAAAGTACCAATCAGTTGCGTAGATGCTCGAAGTCTGTACACCATCGTGTATTAATTTTCTCTATGGGTACTTTTAATTAATTACCTCTTCGAAAGAAGGATCCTTATTGTGGATATTTATTTTATGTGGGAATTATAGAAGGGGAAACGTAAACGGGTTGTGGAGTGCGATGGGCAGTCGCTCCTGTAAAATACTGGTACTGGTGGTCTAGTGGTTAGACCACCTGTCTCAGACCCAGAGGTCGGTTCAATTCCCAGTGGGAGCAAAATCATCTGCTCGGTTTGGTTGGTGGTAAGTCTTGTTCTAAGTCCGCCTGGCTACCACCATCTTATCTAAGTCTATCGCCATAACAACAATGTTGTAAGCATTGTTGTATTTCCGCAGTTAGAGGTAAGATAGCCAGTTCCTTTGTGGTTGAGGATTTCGCGCTTCCACCTTCGGCCTGATCATCACTTACCATCAGGTAAGATGCAGGACAAGAGCTTCCGCGTCGTGGATAAAAAAAAACAGTGGCACTCCGGCAGTGCCGACAGAAGTGAAAACTTAAACAAGATCGCCTTGGAAGAAAAATACTTGTATAGAACATTGGTCCGTAACCTTATCTAGATAAAGAGCACAATGGAGTTTACAAAAAAAAAATTCAAAACCTTTAAAGTAAAATTTACTCGCATAGAACATTGATCCATAACTTAATAAAGGTAAATAAAGAGCACAATCGCGCTTGCAAAAATGAGATATCGGTAACGGTGTCACGAGTTCAATTGTTTTTTCCCATCTCAAAAATACCCAACGCGACTCAAGAAGTTTTCATTTAAAAAAATTGTGGAAATTAGACTGGAAACTGACCCTTACATGAAGGAAAACGCTAGGCAGGTGGTGAAATGAGTACCTATCCTCAGGAATATTAGTAACGCCAGACGAGTCAGTGAGGCCTTCCTTGCAGAGTATTTAGTATGTAGCTAAGTTTCTTCATAAGCAGTGATTAGGTATCTAGTCTTTCCGGACTAGATAAAAATAATCGTAGAATCTACAGCAATAGACAAAACTATGTATAACAAATCATGAAAATGTTCCATCCATAACTGCGAACATTATCTACACCATAAAGTGTATCCAAAACAGAAATACATAAGTGCTATCTGTTATTCAATAAATGCAAACTACGATAACTAAGTACCTACCTATCTACTCAACAACTTGCCTACTAATATTACAAAGGGCTCTAACAGACAAATCGGACGCTTTCATCTTGAAATCTAATCTGCCACTGAGGATATCTACCCAGTGATAGAGAGGTATTTCAACTGGACAAAAGGACAGAAGCGTTCGTAATCTCAGCTTCCACGTTTACCTAATATATTCTACAAATCAATCTAGGAACAGCAGACTGACCTATCTGCGAGTTTCAGTGGAATGCCATTAGAACTTGAGTAAGTACAATACTACGATTTAAATAATGCGCCTCGGGAATCATTGTCTATCCTCGGAAATACGAACGTACCACTATAACAGCTAAAACCAACATCTATAACAAACAAACAATTTAATGTTTTTTTTTTCAAATTTAATTTGTATAGTTTCTCTGTAGAATAGGTAATTTGTTCTTACTTATTTTCTTTAACAAAAAAATTAACCACACCAAAATCATCAATTACTGGGAAAGCAATTACATTTGTTTCTTGCGAAACATGAAGACTTACGAAGCACATAACATACATCATACATAAACTCACGCCTTTTTCCCATGGGGTAGACAGAAACTACAAAACGCCACCTGTTACGATCCTTACATACTCCTTTTGCCACGTTTACGTTCATACATCTGGTCATTATACGCACGCCGGTTGCGAGTACTACGCACCTGGCCTTTCTGAAGAACATCACCAATATGGTCAATATAAGTCCTCCTAGGGCGTCCCCGCCCAGCCTTTCCCTTCACATCAGCCTTGTAAATACATTTTGTTAATCGCCTTTCATTCATCCTCTCAAAATGCCCAAACCATCTCAGCATACCCTTTTAAATTTTTGTCACTACATCTTCTTTTAAATCACACCGCTGTCTTATCACATCAGACCACACATCATCGTCAGACCACACATGCTTCGTAAGGAACGCATTTCCACAGCATTTATTCTACTTTCATGCTTGTTTTGCCACACCCAACATTCACTTCCCGAAGCACATAAATTGGGTAGTAATACTTTATGATAGTTATAAGACATACATATTGAGTAAGCTATTTATCTGAGACTTTGTCAGTCTTCTTCTATGACGAATTGGGAAGTATACTTTCTACTGAGTAATACATATAATATATTAGGTTATCAGAATCGTCGGCAGATACATCATAATTTATTGAGGCAATGAAATCGAAGCCTACTTTTATATCGGACTATAGCCTAGAATTTGTCTGCTTTCATTTCGTAAGATTAAATCCTAAACAAATACAGACAGTATTTACGTACCCTATTTATACATACTAGATTGATATGTTGATATATACAGTGAGTATTGGTAATATTTTAGAAGTGAAAACTTTTTTAGGTGTTTTGGGCATTTTTGAGATGGGAAAAAACAATTGAACTCGCGGCACCGTTACCGACACCTCATTTTTGTAAACGCGATTGTGCTCTTTATTTATATCACGTTACGGATCAATGTTCTATGCAAGTATTTTTACTTTAAAGGTTTTGGAAGTATTTTTTTAGTTTTTACTGCCGTCGGCACTTCCGGAGTGCCACTTTTTTTCATAAGTTACATTACTGGCTGGCAGCAGTAATTGCCTAGTGGTGTGACCGTCGGACTGCCAAGTTAAGGTCTTTAGTTCGAACCCAAGGCACGCACCTCTAACTTTTCGGATTCATGTGCGTATTGTATAATTACCACTTGCTTCATAAACGGTGAAGGAAAACATCGTGAGGAAACCGGCATGCCTGAGAGATATCTCTCGACGGCATGGGCGGCTTTAAAACTCTGACACCAGGTTAGTTACTAACCACACGAAAGGAAGAACCACTGCCTTACCCTTCGGGGAATACAGTTGTGAAGGTTTGTTATTTAGTACAAAGGAACTGAGAAAAAGTAGCCATTATTTTATTACCCAACTAATAAAATGGCGGTGGAGGAGCTCTTGGCTAAGTAATAACAGCCGCACGGTTCGATCCATCAGGTTAAGCTACGCTTGCCGGGATTGGTCTGTGGATAGATGACCATCTTAACATACCGAGACTCCTCCGTGCCTCGGAAAGCACATTAAGCCGTTGTTTAACAGTCGTTACGGGTCGTCAGAAGCCCGAAAGTCTGACAACCAGTCTTATCAAGGGGTATCGTATTACCCAGTAACTGGGTTGTGGAGGTCAGATAGGCAGTCGCTCCATGTAAAATACAGTATTCAGCGCTTCCGGTTAGGCTGAAAGCCGACCCCAACTTAGTTGGGAAAAGGCTAGGCAGATTGATTTTGATTTTATCACCCGACAATTATGCAACACAACTACAATTATACGACTCGCAAGCAAACACACGACAAACGTTTATGAAAACTATCTGATGAAAGATTTTCAGTATTTGATTTTACTATAACATCATCATTTCAATAAAAAGACATGTATGGAAAGGTATCTAGCAAAAGGCAAAGAAAATCAGATCGCAAAAAAAGAATCTAAAAGATTGGCACAAGACTAAAAAAAGTAAAACTAATCATAAATACGACTTGTAACATATTCCTAACATCTCTTATGTCCTCTTTAGCAATAACACAAATCGTATCGCCCCAAGATTGATTCAACTGATTCCTTAAGTTTTAATAGTTTTAGTTCTGCGGTCACATATTGGATTCACAAACTATGAACCTCAAACTTGGGACAAGACAAATCCATTCATCCTATTCCTTGGGTCATTTTGTTCGCTAAAATACACAAAACATTGCTGCGGTTTTGGCATAGTTGAATGAGTCTGAATGATTCTAAATTGTCCGTAAGTAATAAATCTACCATATCACGAACCTTGGGAAATATATCTGTCTTTATCTATCTTACGCCATCGTTCACTTATATAATACATCCATCTCTATCTTCACATACATCTTTAGTTTAATTCATATTATGACACGTAGGCATTTTTATAGTTTTATTGGTTGTGGCAGTTTGTGGTTATTGTCATCTTTATTGGGCAAGAATGTTATGTGACAAATATTATTTTGATAGCCTTGTAAGGGTTATGTGAGTAGACTTTTATAATAATGTAAGAGGAAAATTTGGATGTAATGCGTAATTCTTATCATCAAAATATATATACATATATTGATTGAATAATTTGAAGTTTGATGATCAAAGAAATTATGTTTCCGAACCTCGCTTTTAGCATCTTCTAAGTTTACAGTAGAATTTTATCAGGATTGCCAAAGTTCACAAAACTTTCATAATTTAACAGGCTCTCATAAAAGGCTTCACATCGACCTATTAACAGTATTATATAATCAACTGAAGCTCAGACAGGACCTTGTCAATAACCTCTTCTCTAAGTACTTCTTTATAACTTTCTTAAGAGCATCATCATCAACTAGATGCCATACATCAAATAGTTACTTAGGTATTTGCTTATTATTATCATAAATACTAGCGACCAGCCCTTGCTTCGATTGTAACTTCTTAAGGCGCGTTGGGCATTTTTGAGATGAGAAAAAACAATTGAACTCGCGACACCGTTACCGACACCTCATTTTTGTAAACGCGATTGTGCTCTTTATTTAGATAAGGTTACGGACTAATGTTCTTAGAAGTATTTTTCTTCCACCGAGGCGATCTTGTTCAAGTTTTCACTTCTGTCAGCACTCCCGGAGTGCCACTTTAAAAAAAATTAAGTACCACAGAAGACGATACTTTATTCACATTACAATCTAGCCTATTAGTTATAAAGTAATTTTAAATATAACTTGAAAAGGTCGTCCCTTAGATAAAAAAAATATGTTCTTAAGCTAGATTATTAAAAAATATTGGACACGCTTTTTTTCTTTTTTACATTATCAAAAGATTACGGATATACATTGAGTTAAAATGTGCCATGAAGTCACTAGTATGTAGATTTTATTAAATACTTATTTGTGACGTAGCGACCCCCTCTCCAACTTTAATGCGTTTTATCTAAGTAATTTTTTATTGATATGATAAAGCAAAAAATACGTGTCTAATATTTTTTTTTTTATCTGTCTGACGAACTAAATAGAATTACTTTTTTTTGACTCAGGAATCATCCCTATTGCTAAGTTCCTAACTGTAAAATTGATAAATCGACCAATAACGTCTTTCTTTTTGACATTAAGTTAAGGGGAATACACTTAATTCACGTGTTCTTTATAATAGTCAGCACTTGCACTCAGTTTAAGTTCACTTACACTGCACTCAATTATCTCAATAGGTTTTATTTACCCTTCGCACACATGCAATCAACTTATATGGCGTCATTTCAAAGCCCCAAGTTTTCAGTGCATTAAACCTTCCGGAATACATTTTCTAAATGATGGTGAAAACCACATCAAAATCCATTGTACAGCTTAGTTCTTTTACGTGGTCATACATAGACAAACACGAAAAGCAACCTTGTTCAAATTCAAATAACTTTTTTTCTCTTCACAAACAATGGCATCTTATTATTTTAGACAAGCTTAATAAACTATGTGATACTAATTTGTATAGCAGATCACCAGGGTCCCACCACGCGGTATGTACACATAATCAGTTAGTACACACGGCTACATATCAAGCTATTCATTTCCAGTATAAGCTGACCTCGCATTGTACAGAAATCCTATACAATGCGAAATCAGCATAAACTGGAATTGTATAGCTTGATGTGTAGCCGTAATTGCGTACCTATACCCTAATTGCGTAATACACAATCAACCACAATTTGTTTCGATTTGAAACAGATTGCTAATCCATTACTTTATAAGTTGAAAAAAAAATCTGCTCAACAACGTAAATAACGCAATGAGTGTTGCTGAACTGTCAAAATGAAAAAAATTCGTCATAATTGTTTACAAAAATAAGTTACGCAATTAGGGTACTGGTCGCCCGAGCTCTGCTCGTAACGGTGGGGTTTCTTGCCCGTTCTTCTCCATACGAAACTACCTTTTGGAAGGAGCAACTAGAATCAATTCTATTTTTAACCGACTTCCAAAAGGAGGAGGTTCTCAATTCCACTGTATGTTTTTTTTTTTGTGTATTTGTTACGCAATGACTCCATCAATTATGAATTAATTTTGATGATTCTTTTTTTGTTTGGTAGATCATACTTCAGAGGTGGTCCCATATAAAGTTTATTAACTTTGCTTGGGTAGTTTTTGAGTTAGCTTCAATAATACGTATTTTTTCACTTAGTATGTGGATGATATGATAACTTCCTGTCATTGTTATTTACATAGCAGGTAGTGGTATTCGAATTTGTGTGGGGTAGGTATCACAACTAAAAAGTGAAAAATAACAAAAAAAAAACAATCGACTTAAAAAAAAACACTATAAAGTGAAAAATAACTTTAATTTCGGAAGTTGGTGTCTTTGGTTTTGAATTTTCGTTCTTTGTCACCGACTTCCGAAATTAATAGTAGATTGTTATACGAGGGGCTAAAATAACCCATTGTAACGAGGTAGTTTTACTCCCGAGCTTTAGCGAGGGAGTAAATAGAAACCGAGTTATAATGGGTTTTAGCGCCGTGTGTTACACTCTACTTTTCACTACGATTGCGAGAAAATAAAATAATCCAATACAATATTAAATTGTTTATTTTATTTAAATGTACAATTTGTACAATTCTGGACGTTTAACGAGATGTTTTTTCCGGGAACTTAATTTCAGCCCTATGTGAAGATGTTCTCACTAGATAATCACATTTTCACTGTTGTAAATTATATTACGGTCACCAATTCAATTCGTAATTAGAAAAAAAATCTAAAGATTTCGGGCCAATGCCTTTTTTATTTCTTCTGTAGCCACAACGCAATCCTACGCATTCTACCGGAGAGATAGCCGCATTTAGTTCCATTTCCAAAAATAAAATGTTCTTTTTTTTGTGAACTAGTTATAAGTCGAGTCCATAATCATGATTATTCTACAAAAGAATAAAGCCGTTTTCGTTTTTCAAGGCTCGTTAGAGCAGACAAAAAAAAAAAAAAAAATTTTTCCCCTAGAGCAAGAAATGCTATTTTTTCCCCGCTCTGGTACTCTACAATGACGGCCTTTTTGAGCAAGAGGAGTGAAAAGTTATTTTTCACTTTGTAGTGTTTTTTTAAGTCGGTTGTGTTTTTTTGTAAAAAGTTTTTTTGTTAATTTTTGACGCTTAAAAGTGCCTTATACGTGCCTATTTGAAATCAGGTGGTACACTTTATGTTGTCATCTGACATTTTGCTGAGCAGAGGCCCTTTTGGTATTATAAACATTGTTTTTTGTATTTATAGTTTTAAGGAGTATTTGTCTGTAATATCAATGAACGCATTATTCTTTATTTTCTTTAAATAAACAATCTGACTTTGACTTTGGTTACCACTTTTGAAGTTTTTACTTACTCACTACCTACCTAATAAATCTTTCATTACCATAGTCCAAAACATCCCCACGACCCGTGACTCTTAAATCTATTAATCTTCACATCATGTTCATAATCGCCGTACTTAGCAGGAATATTATGATGGTAGCATTACGTCATGATCACATACAAGAATGCAATAACTTATACTATACAATACAGTAATCATTATGGTGGGTTTTGGCTATATCTATAAAACATGTCTTTATATAGCTATCAAACGTGCGAGGCAGACTAAGCACTAGATAAGTATTGCTAGTATTTATGACTTGTCTTATTTTATGGGATACTATAATTATTGTCTTATAAATGAAAAGCCTGTCAGTGAGTAAATTTTATTTTGGTACTAAAAGAGACCGAAGTGATTTCAGAAAAGCGGAAAAATATCGCTTTTCTGAAATCTTTTTTAGGGTTCCGTACCCGACGGCAGTCAACGGAACCCTATTACTAAGCCTCCGTTATCCGTCTATCTGTCAGCGGGCTGTATCTCATGAAACGTAATAGGTAGATAGTTGAAATTTTCACAGATCGTGTATTTCTATTGCCGTTATAACAATAAGAAGAAAAATTGAAAAGTTATTAATTAAAGGTGCACATACAAGAAGCATGTTTTTTTCGGTATTTTTTTCGATCTATCTTAGTACGGTATGAAACCCTTCACATGTGAGTCCGACTCGCACTTGGCCGGTTTATTAATTAGACATATCCTACAATTTCTAGAACACTTAATATCACCTCCGCCTTAGACTTCAAATAACAACAACAATATAACATGAATGTTATAAGTTACTTTTAACTTATAACATACATCGAGCGTGATCTAAATCCACATTAACCCTGCCTAATCCCCCGGTTCGATCGCGCTTACGACAACACCAACGTGGCAGACATTTTCAATTAAAATGATTCTGGTAAATCTCATGCCAATAACGTCGAATGATATAACAATACATCACTTCTTTTTTTTCCGAAGGTTTTAGGCAGAGGTGCCGCGACCATAAGTATGAGTCGACACGAGTCGGAAATCATCTTACGCACGCGTTTAACAAAGCATTGTGCGAGAAAATTAAAAAAAACGAGCGAGTTTTACAGTAGTCTCATATGATGTGCAGTGTAACATGACATCTTGGCTGACGTATATAAATGATATGAAACACTATTCATCATTATCATCGCCATCGCCATCATCATTGCCATCGCCATCGCCATCGCCATGACTTTAACTTCGACTTTGACTTTAGCTTTGACTTTGACTTTAGCTTTGACTTTGACTTTAGCTTTGACTTTGACTTTAGCTTTGACTTTGACTTTAGCTTTGAATTTGACATTGACTTTAGCTTTGACTTTGACTTTAGCTTTTACTTTGACTTTGACCATCGCCATCGCCTTCACCATCGCCATTATCATCATGTAATGGCAGTACATGGCACATTTCGCTAGTTATGTTTGAGTCCCATGTAATAGGGGGCGAATATCGAATAATTCTTATAATCATGGTTAACCAATCACAACACTGCATTGGCCTACAAACTTACTAGAGTTTACCGGTTTATACTTGTAATGGGGGAGAAACCGTACAAGTTTCAAGTACTAGTTACAACCCATCGGAACTTTATGTAGGGCACCACAAACATTGTCAGAGTGTAATGTACATCATAGTAAGTTCCCTTCCCGGAACATGTAGTTACTGAATACTGATAGCTGGTTTTAGTCACAGTTCCGCTAGGGATGGGACTTTCATCGGGGCCGAAAGGGTGGAAAGTATCCTGTCGTTTAATTTGGAGGCAAAGAATATGTTTTTGAAATTATTCGGTGTTTTTCCAATGAATTTTCCACGTGATGGAGATGCCATATAAACAGATAAAAAACGATTTTCTTTACTTTTCCGATAAACAACGCACATAACAATAGTACTTAACCAAAATAAAACACGTATACGGTTTACGGATTTATTCAGGATTTTTTTCGGATTAATTTATGTAATAAAAGTAGATAAACTCTATTCAAATGAATCTTGTCAATGTATTAATCATTTTTTTCTCAAACAACAAAGTAAAGTAAATTGAAAAGAAATCTGCAAAGTGAACACTTTTGTCTACCTTCTTCGGAACTGAAGTAAGAATTCAGTACTTATTCAAGAACTTTCGAGAATGGTAGAATTTAAATATTCAAAACGAATGAAACTACATATTCGTGTGCCACAATTCTAAAATTGGAAAATACTTTCGGTTCTAAAAAGCTTGCTGTGAATGGAATTTGAGTGGTCTATAAAAATGTACCGTACGTAGTTACTTGTAGTATATGCTCCTCGCCTTAACTCATATTCACATTGCATTAAGTACTGCTTCTACAGGTCCGATTTTACGATAAAAGTAGGATGAATTTATACATAACATCACACCTTGTTTCCCCGAAGAGTTGGATAGAGCGGTACCCGTACATGCACATTTCGCCACTTATGTTTAAGGCTCCGCGCAATTGGGCCACCAACCACAGGCAACGATGGCTATGGCCTCTTGCTGCGCTGTTGAGTACTGCTGTAGCGAGTGGCCGCCACCGGCCACACGTGTGCGACGAATCCATACAGAACGTATGAAAAAGCATGTCAAGTGTTTGTCGCTGGGCTACCGGTGGCTGTGGTGGCTGTGGTCGCCGGTTTGCGTGAAACTTTAGTCCCATGTAATAGGGGGCGAGTCTATTGTCATCTACCGAACACAAATTAAGACTCCAGGCTGCTACTGAGAAGTTCCAGATAGAAAACCTCAATAACACTTTACCCGACCCGGGAATCGAACCCAGGACCTCATGCTCAGCAGTAGCGCTTGCGACCACTAGACCAACGAGGCAGTCAGTATGTATTTATGTTTATCACATTATTAAATAGTTTTAACATTTAAAGCGTTCCCACTGCTGGGACACAGGCCTCCACTCTGGGAAAGGGAGAGGAGTCGTTTGTCTAAAGGTGTGTCCAAACATTGAGCGGAAATCGTGCGCGGCTGCCGCGCGCGGCCTGTCGCGTTGTGTTTAGACGACTGCCGCGCGCAAACATTTTTAGGAAATATTCTACACTAATTGTTTCTGGACGTATTAAAGGCTAGACAGAAGCGCGCGGCGTGTCTCGGATGTGCCGCGCAGTGCAACGGCTCATACATTCCTAGGTTTAGTCCTAACTAGAGCGCGGCAGAAATGTGTCCTGCAAACGCCGCGTGTTGCTGCCGCGCTCTTGCCGCTCAATGTTTGGACACACCTTTGAATTTTTGGTTCTAAAACATTGCATTATCCAATTTACTGCTTTGTTAATTATACAAATGCAAAACAAAATAAACTCCAAAAAAAAATAGAAATACACCTACTTAAGTAATGTCAACACAATAAAACAAACTCGACTATAGAAAAAAGGATTGTGTGGTTTTATGAAACCACGGTAAAAGTGAAACTTTTAAGCGAACTATAGGCGCCGCCATATTGGCCTTGGCTGCTCTGACGAGCGCTTTTCACTTTATCCCTATTCCGCGGCCGACCGTCACGCGACATGCAACACACAGATGAAAAAGTTTGAGACGATGTAATAAAAATTTCACTTTAAAATGAGCATCGCCACATACTGCGAGTAGAAACTAAAAATAAAAAGAAGACTGACTCTTAAGTTCTACGAGTAACTTGTCAAGAGTGAAAACCTGAGTTTTTCACCATATTTTCCCATCTAAAAATAGCTGCCATTTTCAAAACAAGGAAGTAATTTTAACGTAAATAGATATCTAATAAAGTTAAAATGACAAGAACAAAATACACAAGACGTGCTTATTACCGTGACTCCGGGCTTTAATATTATGAGGTCTCGTGTGACGTATTTACCTAGTTTATTTATGACGTCACCCACAATTTTCGTAAAGAGATTACCTACACGTGTTTGTGTTTAGAAAAGGGGATACATGACCAAAATTACACCGTAGAGTTGGCATGCCAAAATGTTGTACAGGAATTATTACAGCTCCGTTTCTCAATTTAGAACTAAACAATTGAAAGAGCAAACATTTAATTTTGGAACAGCAATAAATAACTTTAGGTACTTGGCCCACGCGCCCGCAAAGAAACGACTTTAACGATTATCTCGCGCAAGAAACTTACAAAAAATTGTAGGTAAACTTACAAGAGATATACAGGCGGCATCCTCGATGCGAAAACTGTTACCATGGATTCAGTACATGATTCTGAACCTCCTGCGTTGAAATTTTTCGTCGGTTATAAAAAAAAAAATCTGCTGTTTCATAGAAAAGTGCAACACCTACGCGGTCAGAATGTATGGAATTATATACAATACATAATTTCAACAGGGGGTTCAGAATCCATGGTAACAGTTTTCGCGTCGCTGTCCCTGCCACCCTGTATTCTATTAATAGTTGATCGCTGACTGCCGGCTAGTACTCATTTCTCACAGCAACAATTGCTATCAAAGAGAGTTCTCGCTCAGCGACGCTCGCTTAGCGGGTAGAACATTCACCGAGAGACTCACTCTTGGTAGCATACATATGCCAGCGAGTATTCGCTCGTCGCCGTCGTGCACTCAGTGCTCGTTACTCGCCAATACATTTATAGTCGCTAGCTCTACTCGCTTCTCTTATTAAAATGTATGTTGACTTGAAAGAGCATGGCAGTTGAGAGTTTGTCATTCTCACTTAAATGTCTCGCTGATGGTGGCGAGTGTGCTGGATTCGGTTCCCTACGAAATGGTTGAGCTGGATGGTGCTGATCCACGCGTCATGTTCGTGAACGGGCGCCGTCAGTTGAGACTGGTCATCTCTTATCTGTCAGGGCTTATTTTTAAACGACTTCAAAAAAAAGGAGGAGGTTGTCAATTCGTCGGGATATTTTATTTATGTATGTTCCCCGATTACTCGAAGACCGCTGGACCGATTTGAAACATTCTTTTTTAGTTTGAAAGGGTATACTTTCAAGTTGGTCCCATTGTCATTTGGTCACGATCTAATGATGGGATTTTGGAGAAATCGAGGGAACTCTTCAAATATTATAGGCACATCTATAGCAATTTGGGTATTTTTGATGAGGAGTTGACATAAGGCTATTGTAACTTAGATAAATTACAAACCAACCCACTAAAAAGTGAAAAAAAAAACTTTTTTACAAAAAATACAACAGACTTCCAAACTACAAAGTAAAAAATTACTTTAATTTCGGAAGTCGGTGTCAAAAAACTAAAAAAATGATCCAAAGACACCGACTTCCGAAATTAAAGAAATATTTTACTTTGTAGTTTGGAAGTCTGTTGTATTTTTTGTAAAAAAGTTTTTTAATCTTATATTTTCAATCACAAAAATCTACAAAAATAATCAAAAGCAATTGCTTTTGATTATTTTTGTAGATTGTTCTCATAGAAGCAACAAGAATAATGTACCCAGGATTTTGTAATATCCATATTTAAAAGAGTGTCCTTGAAGGTTCTTGCCTGTTCTTCTCCATACAGATCTACGTTTTGGAATGGGCAACTAGCTTCAACTTTCTGACTAACTGACCGACTCTTTGATAATTCAAAAGTGGCTGTAAATGGTTTATTTGAAATAAATGCTTTGAGTTTGAGTCTCATTAATCAGTGGGACAGGTGCCTTATAGAAATGAGGTAGGTATTGTGGTAATAATTAATTTGACAAATGTCATGTTATTGTCCTGTTGAAAGTAGAAAATAAATTACGACGACCATCATTAGCCATACATTTATTATTAAAATAATCATTATTAGTGGCCACTTTACTGAGGCTTTGATTAAAAAAACTATAATAAAATTAGACAAGATTGTACTGCTAGAGATCGTTACTAGCGATAATATTTTTTTTGTGCCATCCCATTATTATCTTGATTAGGTAAAATAAATAATATTCTTTCTATCTATAGAAAAATCCTATCCATTGAAAAGCCTGCTTCAGTTTTATAGAACCTCCCCAAGTCCCATTCCCAATTTGGAAATCCAATACTATTCGGGCAGGAGGATTTCATCTTTTCAGCAGGTAAATTTTACACAAGAATAAACTTCGAAATTTAGAAGACAAAGCTATTACAACGACTGAGCCAATTAGGTGGATTCTGATACTGAAACTTGAAATTACTTAAAATGAATCTCCCAAGAAAAAGCGTGGACTGTTTAATTGAATAAAATTATGGTTCGAGTATAGTCGAATGTTGTGCCAACGCCAAGTTAATTGTAATACAAATGGTGTGCAAGTAGGGTTGCCAGGCCCAAAAATTGAAAAGCCGGACACAGATTTATATTTAGCTGGACATTTTGCCCTGAAAGCCTGACAACCTGGCTTTTAAAAGAAAAAAAAAAACTTTTATTTGTGTATTTATTACTGTTACTCATTTGAGATTGACTCTACTCTTTTGAATCACATTTTGTTCTTCGTAAAGTAATTTGAAACTTCTTTACGTTAAAAGTAATTAAAACAATCAATAATCAGGCATTTTTTGTCGGGGTGGGGTTGACCAAAAGCCTAACAAAAGCCGGACAGGCCAGACTTGTGTGTATTTGGCCGGACACGATTATAAACCTGGCAACCCTATGTGCAAGGTAAAAATAATCATCTTTTCACGTTATATTTAGCATCAGTAGCATTGGTCTGTTTTTGTAAAAACCTGATACTAACTCCCAAACTAGGCCTGGAACTGCAGTCTTCCCCAGACGCGCGTGATGTGACAAGCACGTGATTTTTTCGTGCTTGTCAGTAAATTTTAACCGTCTCGGGACGCCATTAGGACTTTGCGACCGAATTCGGTCGTAAAGTGATCGTTATTTATATCTAGACTGTAGCCCTTGGGCCTGTATTTTGGGCCTGAGTACTTCAGCCATGATGATAAAATTGTTCAAAAATATATCTTTACAGGAGTTTTATATTTTTAAACACCGACCTCATCTAGTTTAAAGAAAACAATTTTGTCGTGTAAAAGTGTCTGTTCAATTAAAATCAATTTACAGAATAAACATCGTAGAGGAGCTCGTGGCTAAGTAATAACAGCCGCTCGGGCCGCTCCATCAGCTTAGCTACGCTTACCGGGGATGGGTGACCATCTTTATATACCGAGACTCCTCCGTGCCTCGGAAAGCACGTTAACCCGTTGGTCCCGGCTGTCATTCCTGGAACTTTGACAGTCGTTACGGGTCGTCAGAAGCCCGAAAGTCTGACAACCAGTGTTACCAAGGCGTATCGTATTACCCAGTTACTGAATTGTGGAGATCAGATAGGCAGTCACTCCATGTAAAATACTGGTATTCAGCTGTATCCCGTTAGACTGGAAGCCGACGCCAACATAGTTGGAAAAAGGCTAGGCAGATTTATCACAGTATAAAATAATTTATCATTATAGCGGTAAAAACATAACTGAATGCTATAATTGTCTGACAGATATGCGGAGGCAATCAATTAAACATTCATCTTCACGGGTCGCATTCTGCTAGCCGCTTATAAAATATTCAGCACATACGACCTTCAAAACCTGAATAATATGTTAAAATACTACAAGTACAATTTTAAGAGTTACAATTTAAAAACCCCCGACAAAAACTTTTGCTCATTTCTCCTTCCTACTCCAACACCAGAGCCTGTTCTATTCATAACCTATTCATTAAGACCATTCCAATGAGCTCAAACACGATACCTATGCTGTAAGATGGTAAGGGAGTTGGGTATCCTGCAAATTCTAGGTGATGGTTCCTATGTTCTTCTAATATCATTGAAGTAACAGAATAGCAAATTTCAAATCGATCAGAACTGTGTAAGGTACTCACATCCATTCATCAACTAGAAATGAGCTGAATTTTGATAAAACATGTCTAAGAACAATCGCTAGAAAACCTGCTTTCAAATTAATAAAACCGCATTCAAATCGGTTCACTCGTTTAAGGGCTACGGTGCCGCAGACAGACACACACACATAGCGGTCAAACTTATAGCACTCCTCTTTTTGCGTTGGGGGTTAAAAATAACACATAATATAACATCACGCCTGTATTCCTCAAGGGTTAGGCAGAGGTGTACCACTAGTACACCCATATTTCGCCAGTTCGATATTTTGAAGTCCCATATGTATAATAGGAGGCGAGCCTATTGCCATCAGCCGGGCACAAATACGAATTCCAAAATAAATACACTAAAATACTACACTCCTAAAATATGTTTCATAATATCATGTTTCTTTGCAAAAATATTATGTTACTCTTAAGGTGTGTCCAAAAATTGAGCAGCAAGAGCGCGGCAGCAACACGCGGCGTTTACAAGACACATTTCTGCCGCGCTCTAGTTAGGACTAAACCGACGAATGTTTGTGCAGCAGTACTGCGCGGCACATCCGAGACACGCCGCGTACTTCAGTTAGCAATATGAATCCGCCTAGCCTTTAATACGTCCGCAGAAATACGTCCTGACACAAGTAGTTATGAATGTTTCATAAAATTTTTGTGCGTGGCAGGTAGATAGAAGCGTTCACCTGCGTCAGTCGTCCAAACACAGCGTGGCAGCCGCGCACAATTGCCGTTCAATGTTTGGACACACCTTTACAGTAACTGGTAGCGGGTCTATGGTTTACCTACAAACTAATAATTGTTTTAAAGTTAGGATAAACACAATCTGCCTAGCCTTTTCCCAACTATTTTGGGGTCGGCTTCCAGTCTAACGGGATGCAGCTGAATACTAGTATTTTACATGGAGCGACTGCCTATCAGACCTCCACAACCCCATAACTGGGTAATACGATACCCCTTGGTAAGACTGTTGTCAGACTTTCGGGCTTCTGACGACCCGTAACGACTGTCAAAGATCCACGAATGACAGCCGGGACCAACGGTTTAACGTGCTTTCCGAGGCACGGAGGAGTCTCAGTATGTTAAGATGGTCACCCATCCACAGACCAACCCCGGCAAGCGTAGCTTAACCTGATGGATTGACCCGTGCAGCTGTTATTACTTAGCCACGAGCTCCTCTAAATCTAGGATAAACACAAATTAAAAGGATTTATTTCAATTAAATTTTTGAATTGGCAAGGAGTCGGTCAGGTAAAAGATGAAGTTAGCCCATTCCAAATAGGTTCCTATGGAGAAAAACGAGGTAAAAAATCCATAAACATTCTTTTAAATCAAAATTTAAGCTTATGTACACTTTACCAGTAATTAAGGCGATTAAATAGCAATTAGGTTTAAAAAGGTTTGCAGACCCTTCCAAACGCTTAGAATTTATAGAAATACTCGTAGAATCGACTTGGAAGTTTTACCCATTTTCCAATGTCGTTACCAATAATAGGCAAAACGATTCGTTCTAGGTTATCCATCTGCCTAGACTTTTTGCAACTATGTTGCGGTTGGCTTCCAGTCTAACCAGATGCAGCTGAATACCAGGATTTTACATGGAGCGATTGCCAATCTGACCTCTACAACCAAGTTACTGTGTAAAACGATACCCTTTGGCAAGACTGGTTGACAGACTTTTGGGCTTCCGACTTCCCGTAACGGCTTTCAAAGATCTACGAATGACAGCGGGGACCAACAGCTTAACGTGCTTTTCGAGACACGGAGGGGTCACATGTAATGGATTATTTCTAGGTTAAATTAACATAAATATGAGATGATCAAGTGGATTTATTTGACACAGTAATTCACACATTACATTAATGTTTTATTTACATCAAACCGCAAGCTAATTTTGAGCCACGGTAATATTAGATCGT
Source organism: Agrochola litura (assembly GCA_949152395.1). NCBI lineage: Eukaryota > Metazoa > Arthropoda > Insecta > Lepidoptera > Noctuidae > Agrochola > Agrochola litura. The sequence continues at coordinate 8,284,879 of OX424510.1, read as the reverse complement.
TCTGGGAATTATAGTGTTTTTATCCGTCTGTCCGGGTGTTAGTATTATGCTATAAAACGGCTGGACCGATTAAAATAATATTTTTAAAGGTATTTTAATTATATTCATGATTTTTTTAAGGGGAAAATACAATAGACACGGATATATTCAGTAGCCTGTTCCGCTTTTCTATTCCTAAAGAGCCATAAAAACCCTGAACGAAATCGACTCGATTAACGCAGCGTTCAGCGTTCTCTGCGTTCAGCGCTCGGTGTGGCAACACACCGTGTTTAGGTTCGCGACAAGTCAATCGTCATCCTGAGGATGACTCGTCAAGAGGTGAAACACGTGTCGATTTCTTTCAGGGTTTTTAAAGCTCTTTAGGAATAGCTAAGCGGAACAGGTTACTAAACACATATATCCACGTCTATTGTATTTTATAATGGATTTCCGCAAGGTCACGCCTGAATCAATTAACTTAACAGCCGCACGGGTCGATCAACGGTTAAGCTACGCTTGCCGCGGTCCGTTCTTAGATGCGTGCCATGTATCGTGTTACACAGTAACTGGGTTGTAGAGCTTACGTAAGCAGACGCGGGAAAAGGTTAGAGAAATTGTTAATTCTTGTCATAATTTTATTGGGCTGATCGTAACCTCACTTTTTATGGAACTAATTTGACCACTTGAATTTAACCAATTAATGCAATATGGCTACAAAGTCGTAATACGTCGACATATGAGACGATTATAATAATTTTATTGCTGTAATTCTGACGTTACTGTTTTGTTTATGTCAGACTATGAACTAATTTATGCTATGCGACTATTAGATCATTTTGTAAAACGGACAAGTAATAAAATTATATTTTCTGTCAGTCAGGATGTTAGTGTTATTCTGCGAAATTGCTCGACCGATTAAAATGGCCTTTTTATGGTTTTTTAATTGGTGTTATAATTTTAATTTATTGTGTAGACACATTCAATTTAATTTATTTAACCCATTTAAAGCATTTTACTCACAATGCAAAAATACATTTTGACAAAGTTTCCAACATATATCCACAGGCTTTTTATTGGCATGCAGGAGACGCCCTAGGCGTCGGGAATCGCAGGCCGATTTCCCGCCACCGTAGGCGCGGGCTTGCGGACGGTGAGCAATGGGTAGCTCGCCGTTCGATAAGGACCAGGCTCGGGTCGACGGCGCGTTGTATTCCACGCGCGCCACAAAGAGATGTCAGCAGAACTGATGGGGTCCGCTAGGGCCGATGCCTGCCGAGGTTATCGTGGCCCCTGGCAACATACAGGCAACTGAAGGAACTCGGGTGGGTTTTAATCAGTAAGAGTCTGACACGCCCTCCCGCTCCGCCCAGAGCTGGAGAAGTTATTTGATAATTTTCCACCCAAAAAAAAGACTTTTTATCAGCATGCGTGTAGATGAACGTCCAATGTAAAGTACGAAGCATCCAAAAACTACATAGACAAACAATCACAGGGTAATTTAACAATCACCAGACTCGGCAAATAGACGCAGAATATTTACGGTGGTATAACCCTTCGAGTGAGAGTTTGAATCGCACTTGGCCGGTTTTTGTCATTTAGGTACATCATTTAAATTAGATTTTTAAACATTTTATTTTACAATACAGCCTTTTGTAGTACTTAAAAGCCAGTTAGAAGAACGTTCTGCTGCTTAATCTCAATTCAATTTCTTTCTACAAGTTTAGTAGTTTTTTTCAATTCAAAGACAAATAATTTATTTCAAATTGACACATAAAAGGCACTTTTGAACGTCTATATATTTACAAGAAAATAAAATTTATTCAAGGTCTATTATTTGTTTCAATTGATGTTATTTTCACTTAAACAAACATCAACTTTATGAGCGTGTAAATAAATTTGATTTTCGACTGACTAGTACTGTTAAAAAAGTCATAAAAAATATGACGCTTTAGCGCAAACTGAACTTTATGAGTAGGCATTACAGTTGCTTTTACAAAAACCGTGTTTTGTTAACATGTTTGGCAAATAAATTACGAACGCAGATTAGTTGCGTTCGCATGGAGAAGAATGGATAGAAAACACCACAGTTACTCTTTCAAAATGTTTTACAATATTTTGTATACATTTGGTAGATGTGAAGACGATGACAAGTGAAGACGATGTACCTATGATTCGCAAGGTGTACAATAGATGTAAAAGTAACACTGTTTAGGGCCTCCTGCCAAAACTATTACGCCAGCGCTTTATGGTTCAACCACCCAGCAGGCCTACAACGCTCTTCGAATACAATACAATAACGCCTTTAGGATTCTAGTGAGGCTCCCTCGATCCTGCAGCGCGTCGGGCATGTTTGCTGACGCAAGAGTCAATGACTTTTACGCCATAATGCGTAAGAAAACAGCTTCTCTGATGCGCCGGATTCGGGGAGCGCCAATAGAATCCTAAGGACGATCTCTGAGAGGCCAGAGTCTGCAGTGCTGGGTAGATTCATTCAGCTTCACGTGACGAGATGATGATTTTTTTGACATGAGTGATTTTATTATTTGTATTTTGAATTTAAACATAGTTTTCAGACCTTTGTAGCTAACGATTTATGGACATATCAATTAGTCTGAATTAAATAAATTTACTATAATAAAATTACTGTACCAAAATAGATTTTGAATAGGAATTGTTTTCGTATGTAATCGTAACTTCAGTAAAACCAAACAAAATGCGGTAAAAGTTTATCACGTTATGTGTATTTGATGACGCAATCTGATTTGTCGATCGAACACGTCGAACACGAGATATGACGATGATTGATATATAATTTTCTCGATTAGAATCTGTTGGTTCCTCCCTAAGGGAAATTAAAAAGATTGGACTTGTTAGTTTTGTTGAAGGATATCTGGGTTCTTGTGGGAAAGTTATTCCTTGTCCTTTTTACGGTAAAGGTTTCTAAACAAACAGGAGATGAGACAAAACCGTGTCTTCATCAAGAAGACAGGGTTTTGTGACTCAAAAGTAAAAACTAGGATTTCAAACGTTTCTTGTTATTGGCAGAAGTGTTCATTTATTTGGATGCTAGCTGTTTTGTATTTTATTGAAGAGCATTTATTCTGAAAGTGGGCAAATAGATCTCAAATATTTCGCTATTTTGATTTATTTGGCAATATTACTGTATGGAAATATGAAATGTGGCTAACTAGGGAACTAGAATATTAATAATGAATTGCAATTACTGATGTTGTAATCGTTTTAGGTGTAAAAAAGACATTTGGAAAGTTTCCAAATACTGTGTTTACATCTAAAACTATATATTCGGTGTTACGATATTAATTATTGCATTCCATAATCAATATTTTAGTTCACTAGTTAGCCACATTTCATATTTCCATACAGTAATATTGCCAAATTAATCAAAATATGTAAATATTTGACAGCTATTTGCAACGTTGCCAATTTTTAGGATAAACGCTCATAATACAAATTTCCAGGATGAAAAGTAGTCCTGTCAAATGTCTTTCATTACTATACTTTCGCATTAAAATTTATAATTTATGTATGGATTAGTCCAAAAAAATATTTATACCTAAAAGGTAAATAAATACTTTTTTTTTAGGTTTTCATGTCATGTGTTATTGAACTATGACCGTTTTTATTATACTAACTATTATTAAATGTTATCTTCCGTATGCTGTGGTTTTTCTCGTTCCCCATTTTAAATCTGTGTAATACCTACGAAAATAAATACCACGTGTTTCTGTTAAAAGTAATTTCAGGTGGGCTGAAACGTTTTATTTGTTTGAGGTAATAACAACATTCCCGCGAAAAGGAAAGTTTTCATGAGTTATTCATAACTGCAAACAACCGGTGGATTTATTTCAGGAATTAATTATTTTGAATTAACCTTTCGAATTTCGAAGTGTTTGTTTTTTTAACCTATTCTGTTCAACTCCTGGGCAAATATGTCCCCACTGTTCGAAGCGTATTTGGAAAATATAGCACAACAACTTAAACAACAGAAATGGACGGCTTAGATTGATACATACTGTGTCCGATTTGAACTGTCACCTTTAACACTGAAATGCACTCTCACTCATCATTTGCCTAGGCAAATGATGAGTGAGAGTTTTTCTTTTGACTTTTCCTCATAACATATAAGAAACATCCAGGTGGAGCTCGTGGCTAAGTACTAACAGCCGCACTGGTTGATCCATCAGGTTAAGCTACGCTTGCCGGGTTTGTCTGTGGATGGGTGACCATTTCTACATACCGAGACTCCTTCTTGCCTCGGAAAGCACGTTAAACTGTTGGTCCCGGCTGTCATCCGTGGATCTTTGACAGTCGTTACGGGTCGTCAGAAACCCGAAAATCTGACAGTGTTACCAAAGGGTATCCGTATTACCTAGTTACTGGGTTGTGAAGGTTAGATGGGTAGTCGCTCCATGTAAAATACTGGTATTCAGCTGCATCCGGTTAGACTGGGAGCCGACCCCAACATAGTTGGGAAAAGGTTAGGTAGATTGATATAAGAAACATACACCTAATTTCCCTCGAGAACTAATTATAGATACGAGGTAATCAACATACCGTTAATGTCGTGTTGATCCCCGAAGGGTTTAGAAGGAGTGAAGGAACCGCAGTGAATCCAAAGTTTAGCAATGAAGCTATGATGGTATGAATCCTTATAGGATCAAAGATGTACTTAGTAAGGGTTGAAAAACTGATATCTAATCTAATGTTAGGATATATATAAATAAAGTGCAGTACCTACAAAAAGTAGTGTCATTAGGCCCTTTGTACACACACGTTTTTTTTTATTCACCGTGTGTAGGCTCGGTCGTCAGTGTTGTATGGATCCTATGGAAGCTTGTTGACAGACACGTTTTTTCTACGAAGTGGTTTATATGCCGTGTGTAGGCACGGTCATCAATGCTGTATAGATCACTATAGAAACTTGTTGACAGACACGTTTTTTCTACGGCACGGTTTTTACGCCGTGTGTAGACTCGGTCATGTGTTGTATGGATCAATATAGAAGCTTGTTGACAGACACGTTTTTCCTACGGCGCGGTTTATACGCCGTGTATAGGCTCGGTCGTTAGTGTTGTATGGATCACTAAAGAAGCTTGTGGACAGACACGTTTTTTCTACGACGCGGTTTATACGCCATGTGTAGGTACGGTCGTCAGTGTTGTATGGATCCTATGGAAGCTTGTTGACAGACACGTTTTTCCTACAGCGCGGTTTATACGTCATGTGTAGGCACGGTCGTCAGTGTAGTATGGATCACTGTGTAAAACTTGTTGATAGACACGTTTTTTCTACGACGCTGTTTATGAGCCGTTTGTAAGCACGATCATCAATGCTGTATAGATCACTATAGAAACTTGTTGACAAATACGTTTTTCCTACGGCGCGGTTTATACGCCGTGTGTAAGCACGATCATCAATGCTGTATAAATCACTATAGAAACTTGTTGACAAATACGTTTTTCCTACGGCGTGGTTTATACGCCGTGTCTAAGGTACGGTCGTGAGTGTTGTATGGATCACTATAAAAGCTTGTTGACAGACACGTTTTTTCTACGGCGCGGTTTATACGCCATGTGTAGGCACGGTCGTCAGTGTAGTATGGATCACTGTGTAAAACTTGTTGATAGACACGTTTTTTCTACGACGCTGTTTATGAGCCGTTTGTAAGCACGATCATCAATGCTGTATAGATCACTATAGAAACTTGTTGACAAATACGTTTTTCCTACGGCGCGGTTTATACGCCGTGTGTAAGCACGATCATCAATGCTGTATAGATCACTATAGAAACTTGTTGACAAATACGTTTTTCCTACGGCGTGGTTTATACGCCGTGTCTAAGGTACGGTCGTGAGTGTTGTATGGATCACTATAAAAGCTTGTGGACAGACACGTTTTTTCTACGGCGCGGTTTATACGCCATGTGTAGGCACGGTCGTCAGTGTTGTATGGATCACTGTGGAAACTTGTTGACAGACAGGTTTTTCTACGACGCGGTTTATTCGCCGTGTGTACAAGACGGCATTATATACTAAAAGCATTTTCAGTATGGCACCGCGTATATACAATCACTTACCAAAGTCTATACTAGAAACTCCATCCATCGATGAATTTAAAAATAAATTGATAATTATTTAATAGAGGATGTAAGGACATATTGTTCTCAGAAATATTGTTATTGAAGTGACAAGTGGTTAATGCACTAATTATTTATCTACTATTATTACTTTAACATTAATTTACAAATATATCTCGACATTCTCATTTAATACATTCATGACATTTAATTTTTAATTATTGTGTTGACATTATTATTTGCTAATGTTTTATTATTATTTGACACTGTAACATTACCCAAAATTGTGTTATTAATTATAAATTATTGTTGCAAGTAATTGTATAATAATGTTGTGATACAGTTAAAGCTTGAGATTTGCATGACTCAAGGCGTAATATGGTTGAACTATGTTCTATTTTTTAACAACTTTACCTAATTACCCATATTAGCAAATAAATGATTTTGAATTTGAATTTGTAGGCACGGTCGTCTGTGTTGTATGGATCACTGTGGAAACTTGTTGACAGACACGTTTTTTCTACGGCGCGGTTTATACGCCGTGTGTAGGCGCGATTAATTATACTGTATGGATCACTAAAGAAGCTTGTGAATAGACACATTTTTTCTACGGCACGGTTTATACACCGTGTGTAGGCACGGTCTTCAGTGTTGTATAGATTTCTATAGAAGCTTGTGGACAGACACGTTTTTTCTACGGCGCGGTTTATACCCCGTATGTAGGCTCGGTCATGTGTTGTATGGATTACTGTGGAAACTTGTTGATAGACACATTTTTTCTACGACGCGGTTTTTACGCCGTGTGTAGGCACGCTCGTCAGTGTTGTATGGATCACTGTAGAAGCTTGTTGACAGATACATTTTTTCTACGGCGCGGTTTATACGCCGTACCGTAAAGAAACCGTGCGGTATACAAAGGGCCTTAGTACTTTTTAGTAACTCCTGCTGTAAGATAGTTGTTGCCGGGTATCGAATATAATTCGGGTAAAATTTGTCTGTAGGGACGTGTGGAAGGTTTTAAAATGTACACTTTTTTACACTTTAGGTAGTAGCTCAGTACCCGTTTAAAGCCCTAGTACATGGAAACTGCAGGTTATGAAAATGGGGCAAAGGGACTCATTGTTTAAACAGCACTTTAAAGTTAGAACGGTTTCGTGGTTCTTTGATAATTTAGTTAAAACCAGAGTTTAGTTTCGTATGTGTGCGGTTACTTAAGTGAGATTCAAAGAGAACTTTACAGAATTAGCAATGTGGAATGAAATGAAATTGTTTTTCTGTAAATAGAATATCGGTTGGTCCGTGGATGGGTGACCATCTTTCCATACCGAGACTCCTCCGTGCCTCGGAAAGCACGTTAAGCCGTTGGTCCCGGCTGTCATTCGTGGACCTTTGACAGTCGTTACGGGTCGTCAGAAGCCCGAAAGTCTGACAACCAGTCTTCTAAGGGGTATCGTATTACCCATTTACTGGGTTGTGGAGGTCAGATAGGCAGTCGCTCCATGTAAAATACTGGTATTCAGCTGCATCCGGTTAGACTGGAAGCCGACCCCAACATAGTTGGGAAAAGGCTAGCCAGATAGATAGAATATCGGAATCACTTTAACACGTTATATAAAAAAAACCGGCCAAGTGTGTGTCGGACCACGCACAATGAATAGTATACGTTTTTGGGATGAATATATAATATTTTATATTTTTATTTAACCCTTTACGTACACACAAATATCACACAGACAAGACAAAAGGAACAGAAAAATACGTACAAAGGTGATGCTTATTTCTAATGAAATCTCTTCCAGCATACCTGCGATAGGACAGAGGATAAAAAGAACTACGTTACTTTTTACTTGAAAAACATGTTCTCCCATACATTAATCTCCAACTGCAAATGTAAGTTTGTAATCGCAAAAAAATATGTGATAAAACTACAAAATAACGATTTTCGGGCTTTTTCCTTTACTTGTGCTGTGAGATCCTGCTTCCTGCCAAATTTCATGATTGTAGGTCAACAGGAAGTACCCTGTAGGTTTTGATTTGTTAGCAAGTACCAAAATATGTCGCTTAAATGGCCAAAAATGGCAGTATTTTTTATTGCGTTGACTTAGAAGCTTGATTTTTTAGAGCTCCAAGGGAGCACAGACCTACATATTTTATATTAATTTCAACTTGATACCTTCACGCGTTCCTGAGAAAATGGGTCTTGACAGACTGACAGATGGCGAACGATGTGATCCTATAAGGGTTCCGTTTTTTTCCTTTTGAGGTACGGAACCCTAAAAATAAGCTAGATGGAGTCGATATTTCCTATCTGACTATTCCTGAGAAAAATTTGCGAAATAAAATCAGGGGTCAAAAACTCTTGTACAGACGCCAGCACATCAAGCTACCCGAAACTGTCAAATTTTCCCAATCAACTTTGAACCTTATGTTTCAGCGATAAAGTTGAAAATAAGGTTGAAAAAATAAATTTGACAGATTGTAGTAGCTTGAGGTGCTGGCGTCTGTACAGTCCAGAAATAATCGGGGTCAGATCATATGAAAAAATTAGATGAAAATCGATATCTCTATGACGTGTTGTTTATTCTAGAATATCTATATCGACTATAAACGTAACCAGATGCGCTTGAATTTCAGACGAGATAAATTTCAGAGAACAACTGCAAACCATTCTCTGCAATCTGTTTGTACTTGATTTACCAAGAAACTATAATTACTCCTTCATGGAAGTTATCTATAGTTGAAAGTGCCTTTTATATTATAAATATTTATTAGCATACCTAATGAGCTTATAATGTTCCCACTGCTGGGACACATGCCTCTCTCTTCGAGAGAGCGTGGGCTGTTATCTACCACGCGGACCCAGTGCGAGTTGGTAGATGTCACATGTCTTCGAATTTTTGGTTCTAGGACGTGCCAGTTTCCTCACGATGTTTTCCTTCACCGTTTTGAGAGCATTGGTGATGAAATTATTTACACAAAGTAAAGCACCTGCCTGGGTTCGAACCCATAACCTAAAACTCGTAAGTCGGAGCCATTACCACTGGGCGAACATAGCTCAAATAAAAAAATAAAAATTTGGTTTTAAATATTTACCGATTACCTACTTCAGCAACGGTACCTTACATTAAAGCGATCCTCACATTCTTGAAAAAGTACGAGGAGATTTCGGGTTGAAAGAAACACAAAAGAAAGATCGTTTGGTAAGTACTTACCTACTATGTATTTTTATCTTCCGAGAGTTTTAAATCACCGGAAAGAAAAAGTGTGGTGTTTACGTGCACGTCAGAAGAATAGGTAACCTACTCAAAAATAGAATGATGATCAAACGCTCAGTGACATTTTTTTCAACCTGTAGTGATGTCCCTAGCGAATTCTTAAAATATGTACTTTTCTATGACGAACAGGAATTTAAAATGTTTGATCAAATTCCAACGGAAACTATGAAAGTACCTATCCATCTATTATTTGTTTAGGTAAAACTGTAGCAAACATTTGCGTCTACGATGAACCGAGTTGATTGATTTATTGAGACAGAATTTCGAAAATAAGCGTCGAGTGTACGTTTCGACTTTACTGAAACGCAAAACCTAAATAAATTATAATCTAAAACACAAAATTTCTACTTACCTAGGTAAAACCAATCTAGATTTTGCTGTATTTCAGGCTGTAAGTATGCCTATAAATTGTAAAGTTAAATCTATTAATGGCCAGTTTTAATACACTGCTACCCAAACCGCTTCTTTGAGAGAAAGCACAATTTTTTTTTTCAATTATATTATCAATCCCCTAAACACATACCTACGTTTAAAAATCAAATCTTATCTTGGCATTAATTTATCATTTGAGCTAATAATGTTCCTTCAGTTCGAATTGAACTAAAATATTTCTGCAAGAAATACTTTTCCAAGTGCGTTCCACTGAACGAGGCAATCCCAATGCAAAGTAGGCCAAGTGCAAGGCTCCCATCTCAAACAGTGCAAAGAAAAAGATGTTTTCTTAAACGTTTTATTTTAAATACTGTGAGAGTAAACAGTGTAGTCGCTATTTATTCTGCATCTGGTTTGTAGATTAGACATGTTTATTGATATATTTAGTGATAAAAAAAGAAATGTGGCTATGATTGTGGTTTAAATTGCAATGAAGTTATTTATCAATGGGTGGTATTGTGATTTACAATAAATTGTAAACGAATGAGTATATTTTATTTATTGTAATAGTAACGTGTTTTACGAAGTTGTAGGTTAGTACCACCTACTCAAAAGTTTTATCTACACTAATAATATATAGAGAAAAGATTTGTATATTTTTTTGTAATGATTTACCTCAAAAATTACTGAACCTATTTTAAAAACATTCTTTCACCAGTATAATCACTGGTTAACATAGACTGTAATTTATAAAGATATAACGCGGGCGAAGAAATATTTTCAAAATTCCGATTTTAGGTAGCTAAATCTATACCTACTTATAACAAAATATACAACGATGACGAAAAATATACGACGATTTTAAGTTACCCTTATAGCTAAATCTGAAGATAAAATTACAAATTCCCAAATCCTGTCAATTTAATAATTCCAACAATTAATTTTTCAGTCCTTTCTGACTTTGTTACTTACCGAAAGTCACGTCAATTACGAAGCATTAAAATTTTCCGAAACGTCGAGTCCGTGATGTCGTCCGCATCATAAATCATCTAAAGCCAACAAACTCTCCGCACTTTAACCGAAATAGCAATTAAAGTACCTACTTTCAATTAATATTCAGTTACGAGATCAAAGATTTAAATAAATTTTAGTATAATTTTACAGTACTAAATTATTTTTGAAAAGTTTTTTTAAAACTTCACTCGCACAACAACACGCACGCACATCACTATTTTAACAATGTTCTATTGTTTTTCTATTAATTTTTTTTATCTTTAGAATACTCCGCAATATTCCAAACTTAAATTCAAATACATTGGATATATTCAAATAAGAAGCGAAGACTCGCTGCGTTCAAAGTTGCGAACATTCTGACGCGACAGTATGGAGGCGGCCACGCGACCGAGTCTCACAGAATAGACTGGAGTTAGCAACTCGTACTCGGTACAAAATGGGACTAATGCGCATGGTTCGGGACTATGATAATCCGGGGTAAAAAGCGTAGAAAAATGGCGAAAGCTTTCACCGTGAGTGCATCTTTGCTTTTGTGCCAGTGATAATGCGAGGCGGCTGATTAGCCGAGCGTTGCTGCCAGCAATTTGCAAAAAAAAAAATGTCTGCAAAATTATTTTGCCTATAATAAATCTGGTCGTTACATTAGAAGGTTAGGTAAACATTTGAATGGTCGGACGTTGACTGATATGACGGTAATGACCGTTGAAAACTATCTTGAAACATTTAACACGTTTCAAAGTGATGGATCACATCATTAGTGTACGAATGTAATCGAACTGTCAAAATAAAGTGTAGAAGTTTAAATACTTAAGTATCGAAAGAAAAATGATGACCATTTATTTGGTTTTCATCAAATATTTTCTGAAGACTATAAAAGCAGCTGTTTCTGAAAGAATTGGTATTTATTGAACAGGAGTGACTGAACTCGATATAATGCAATATTTATGATACGAAGAAACTTGATAGTTTTTCGATATTTTACTTGCAAAAACTTGTTTACCCATAGTCATGAAACGCAAGTTATTTTTTTAGTATGGAAATATAAAATAACTATCCAATATATGAATGTTGTGCTGTAGATAGGTATATGCTCAAAGTAGGTAGAAATTGAATAACTAAAGCATAATATTGATGATTAAATTAGTTTTTAGAAATAACTGGATTGCCTCGTTGGTCTAGTGGTCACAAGCGCTACTGCTGAGCATGAGGTTCTGGGTTTGATTCCCGGGTCGGGCAAAGTGTTATTGGGTTTTTCCATCCGGAATTTCTCAGTAGCAGCCCGGAGTCTGGAGTTATGCCCGGTTGATGGCAATAGGCTCGCCCCCCTATTACATGGGACTTAAACATAACTGGCGAAATGTGGGTGTACTATAGTTACACCTCTGCCTAACCTTTCGGGGAATACAAACGTGATGTTATGTTATGTAGAAATAAAAAAGAAAAGATGATTTTATTTTTGGGATCTATGACCACTGGTAGTGTTGTTACTTGAAGTATGAGTTGCTAAAATCTGTTTTATCGTGTTGAGATATCGATACCTATCATGTAGATGTTTACACAAAAAAACGGATTTTTAAACTGATATTTTAAGTGACTACAACAACCGTGACTCAAAAAAAAACCATCTAATTAATTTCTTTTTGTATTTTTCATATTTAGGTATCGATACCCATTACGTCTATGGAGTTTTGCTAGCTAATTTAATTTGACCCTGTAGATACTTAGTGATCGACATTATTCTATTTTAATTTGACCCTGTAGATACTTAATGGTTGTCATTATTCTAATTTAATTTGACCCTGTAGTTACTTAGTGATGACGTTATTCCATTTTAATTTGACCATGTAAATACTTAGTGATTGACATTATTCTAATTTAATTTAACCCTGTAGATACTTAGTGATTGACATTATTCTGACCTGTTGACATTATCCTGTAATGGTTCTTTTCCTAAAAACTAAAAAATAAAATTAAAGAAAACTTTCCAAATAAAAATATTAGTAGATAAAAATTTTCAATAACCTGTACTATTTCTAGATTCAGTGACTGGATTCTAAGAAAAAATTCAATTGAAAATGTAAATTGTGATTTCAATATTAGATTGTGTTTGGAACTAAGATAAAATTTCTTGTGACCCGGATATTTTGAATTATAGATGAAATCGGAGTTAACTTATTCTAGAATTGCTCTTTGTGTGAGAAAAACATGTTTACTAGTAAACTTATTGGTTCAATAAAATGTCTAAGATGACCCGGAAGTTACGACTAATGAATTTTGTATTACTTTGATAGCATGATTCTGTCCCCGTAAGGTAAAAAGTTGTAACTCAATCAATTAATGCTTCGAGAAAATAGGGCTAAGATTAGGGGAAATTATATGAAAATTCATTTATAATCGCCTTATTAAAATAAATTTTAAATTCTTTCTAGTTAATTACATGTAATATGATCCATATAAATTAATACTGATATATTAAAAAAAAAACATTTTCTTTGTTTTTGTGTATTTTTAAAAACATTAAGAAACCGCTTTTTGGCTTACGAAAGCAAAATTGACGCAGTGACTGACCCATGCAGTGAAGTACCTTAATTCCTGCTCCAAATAAATAATCTCGTTTGTTAGTCTTTGTGGAAAAATATTCAAAAAGGTGTGCTTTCCAAGTAAAATTTTGGATGCCATTACTCCGTGGCCACGACCTACACGCGAAACCGGTGACGCGCGTTCGTATCTGTAGACACAAGTCGCGTCCGTCGATCGAGGCCTCAATGGATAGGAGGGTCCTCCGAATAAAAATGAAAACCGTAAAACCTGTTGATAACAGACTTAAATCACAGGGATAAAAAACTTTACAACTCTACAATTCTACAAAATTTTTGAATTGTGGAAGATATTGCGTAACTCAGAAATGACAAATACGTAAATTATAGACTTGTCACTAGGGTTGCAAAATTACGTAATTTTACGGAAAATGCTGGTAAAATACGGGCATTTTACGGTCATTAATATAAATTACGGTAAAATTACCGGCGACTTACAAAGTTTTAATTTTTTTATTGTGCTGTCCTCTGCTCTGCCTCTGCACATAGATGATATTATTATAGTCCATGATTGTGGTGTGATTCATATCTTGAATTCTTGACTTGAGAATTAAGTTTTAGGGATTTTAGTACACATGTGTCGCACGAGCCCAGTATTCTGTTTTTTTTTTAGTTTCAATAGGTACTGTTTATATCTCTGGCAAATTTTATTGAAATCCATTTATCCGTTAATAGTGAAGTAGTGACATACCTACACATGCTAAACACAAACATACTCACTTCCGTATTTGTAGTGTTTTAATGGGTATGATTGTATGTGTACGTTTAATACATTTTTTACCGAAAATTACCATATTTTACCGTAAAATACCGTAAATTACGCAACATTTTTTTTTCGGTATTATTCCAGGGTAATTTTATCGTTTTACATCCCTACTTGTCACTACAATTCACACTCTCTCTCACAAAGATGAGGCCTGTGTCCCAGCTGTGAGAACATTATAGACTAAAATTATGCACCACATTTACATATTTGTAAGGTTTTTCCGGTACGATTATGTGGCTTAGCTAGTTTTGTGGTACAGACACTTGTAAGATTTAGGGCGACTTGCAGCAAAATTGTACAAATCTCGATTTAACTAAACTGAGATTAAGTCAATAACTCATTCAGCATTCATTCTTTGCGTTCCGTTTTCAAATAAAAAGTGATGGCAACTCAGTTCAGCGTACAGAGAAAAAAGAATTTGATTTGTCAATAATGTCAATGTAAGTCAGTGTTGGTTGTAGTTGCGTTCTCGAGCTATTTTCTAGTTTTATTTAGGTGACTGACCCTAAATAAAACTAGAAAATAGCTCGAGACGACTTGTAGAAAAAAATACTGATAATAGAAAAAAAATAAAAAAAAAATATTTAATAAATAATTGTTATTTATTTAATTTGAATAAAAATAAATAAATAATTATTTATTTTATTTGGATGAATAAATTAAAATAAATAAATAATTATTATTTTCTATTATAGGGAATTTTTGGAGTCAAACAAGATTTACTCGGTGTTCCGACCGAGTACAACTCGCAAATGAAGTTCCCCCAGAACCGCCAAAAAATTCGTCATCTCGTAATGTAGTAAATAAATCGCTTCTAATGTACACTCTACGAGAGAAAAACGGAGTCTCTAGATATTGTACGATCTCCTCGTCATCATCCAATAACAAATCATGATGATCAAATGAAAAGAAATCTATTTTTACAAATAAACAGAGACATTTAAAATAAAACTGTTATGACGTCTGTATAAAAAATCGAGACAACTCTAAACTGACCCAAATGCCGGTTTAACTTTGACGTTTATTTAAATCGAGATTTAAGCTAATTCAATGACATGCAAACCGTTAAATAAAAGCTGCAAATCGCCATTACAAATTTGTAAATTATAATTGTAAAGTTTTGTAGTATAGGGCCTTTTATAAGCAGCTGTATTTCAACCAACAGTATCGTTGATTGGTATTTTGTTATTGATTAACAAGCATGCTATCAGTTTATTGACTCTTGAGGAAACTTTCAAGGGTCATCTGTGCTAATAAGGCACATGTTATGGTAATATAACGATTAAGCTATAGAGGTCGTTTGAAGTCCATGAGAGTCGTTTATGGACGTCTAGCCATAAAACGACTCTTATGAACAGAATCATAATTTCTTTCATTTTTAGGGTTCCGTAGTAAACAAGGAACCCTTATAGTTTCGTCATGTCCGTCTGTCTGTCCGTCTATCTGCCTGTCTGTCTGTCTGTCAGCAGTCTAGCTCCGAGACCCTTAGTACTAGAAAGCTGTAATTTGGCATGAGTATATATATTAATTACGCCGACAAAGTGATTTTAAAACAAAATTATTAAAAAAAATTTTTTTTAGTACCTCCCTTACACGTAAAGTGGTAATGTTTTTTTTTTCTGTCCCATAGTGTGGGGTATCATTGGAAAGGTCCTTCAAAAACATTATGAGTATGTGAAAACCATTTTTGGATTCAGGGATCCGTTTGCGAAATATTAAGAACTTTAAAGTGCTAATTTTTGTTAAAGTCAAGTGTCCCCCTGCCCCTGCCAGCTAAATGGTTGGTTCTGGATATGTGAAAAAAATCACAGCAGTAGTTTATGTAACGAAATTAAAAGGAAAACTATCACAGCTAAGTCGGCTCCACAAGTTAACGAGTAATAATCGACCAACTTATATTTGCAGTTGCAAAAACATTTTTCCTATACATTCCGTATGGGAGAACATGCTTTTCAACTGCAAAGTTAAGTTTGTTTTTGGGATAAATTCATCCCAACTACGGAACCCTTCATTGTGCGTGGTCCGACACGCATTTGGCCGGTTTTTCCTCCATAATCCTACTTATCATTTTGAAGTATCCCTATTTCGTATCCTCACGTCTGTGTCTGTCTGTTTGTAAATGGAGAATAACTTATAAGGTTTATTTTGGCTAGGATTTACTTCGAGTCGTGGGCTAAGAGTGAGAATCGGAAATGTCCAGAGGTAAATGCCACTGCCGTGACAGGCTAAAGCGAAGAGGGTGGGACGAGTTTGACACCTACTGACAGGATTAATTCGCACTAGCTCATGATAAAGAGGATCGGAAAAAATAAAAGAAGGCCTTTGACCTGCAATCAAATGGGAAAAGTTATAGTCGAGTGGCTTAGAGTGAAAAACGATAAATCTAGATAACGATTGATGATTTCCTACACAATCTTATGTATTTGATAATGATAATGTTCATTTACTAAAAACAGTACTTTTCATTTCCTTATAGTCTACATTGATAGCTAGGTTTACATTTTTTTAAATAATTTGCAGTGGGAGCCTTTTTACAGATGAACTCCACACAAGGTCGAGCCTGTCTCGTGGATTCCTTGGATGGTATTACCATATTGTTCAATCGTGAACAAGCAATAACAGCGTCGCACCGTCAGCGCTAAGAAATAACCTACTGAGATCTTCGCCTCATCGGCTCGAGACATACAAACACACATCTAAATAAGTATCAATGTGTATGGACCATAAAATTAGTATATAATTAAGTTAATTACTGTAATAAACTAGTCATCAAGCTGGAGTCGAGTGTGATTTATCTCCTATACTTCCTCTTACTGTGTCCAAGACACCTTTAGCCATCATCGATCCTGTGAGTCTGTGGAATCGGCAGTAAGAAAACCATTTCCTGTGTACATTGCACGACGTACACAAACCCCTATTCCTTTCCAAATTCCGTCTGTTACTGTAGGTCCCCTTGTAACCTTCCCGCACGTATAACCAATGTGACTCACGTTTGGTATGGTTTGTATGGCAAGGGTAAGGGTGTTAGGATAACTAGGGTGCTAGGTAATTTTATACGGCTAGGTTTTTAGTCATTAGGGTCGTAGGTAGCTATTCGGTACCAGGCTCGATTGCCTTAAACATAGCCAAACTGTACGCATTTGTGATAAGGCCGTACTAAGTCAGGTCCTGGTGCGTACACATATGAAAATGCGCATTACATTAAACTAATGGATTGTTATTGTTACAATCGAGAAGCATATGAGACAGTGTTATAATTTTATAGTAGGTATTTAAATCAGTGAAATAAAAAAAGGTTAAAAAAAAATTATCACAATGTGCACTATGTGTAAGTGTTTGTGTGTGAAAGAGTGTGAGGGTGTGTATGCGAATGTGTATGCGGTGGTGTGTTACGAAATTAGAACGTTTATCATATTCATGTTGTGTTGCCAAAAACGATGTTGGTTATGATGACGTGACGAAGTCTTAATCTATTGTGTCTCTTAACGGCGGAGATAACAAATAGGTTAATGTTCACTACAAAAGAAGTGCCTATAAAAATGTTTTTGTGTATCGGCACAGCCTTAAGGTTCTGCTAGTCCAACGGCTCGAACTCGTAGGTGGCGTACCTAATGTACATGCTATTTAATAAAGTTATTTATTTATTTCGGTTTATTTATTTTTTTTTAATATCTATTTATTTATATAGTGAAATAGACGATGATTTATAACGAAATCGAGCGCTTAAAATATCATGAACAGACCTTTGGGTGTATAGATATGGAAAAACTACTGAATGTATCCACTCAAAATAAAATTATTTAAACTTTTCAATAAATTATCTATCCCTGTACGATTTCTATTGTGACATTTTCATACTATATCAGTTATTTATTTGTGCCTAAAGATGAGTTAAAATTAGTGATGGAATATGGAAGTTTTGGCGCTCATAACTTCCAAACCAATACTTTTTTCCCAATTCTGCTTCCGTACTAGGCTAGATAATGACAAGGAAAATTGATTTAATTTTTAGTTTGGAACTTACACCGTCAAACAGACGAGTAATCACCTTACTACGTTTGTATGGAAGTTTGACCGACTAGTGTACCCTTAACCACGGAACTTAAGAAATAGGAATAATAATAGACAACTGTGCTGCTAGGGGATTTGTTGCGCCACTTTTTTCTCAGCTAAAGCTATAGAAAGTGGTGAAAGGTGAGCGTGTTTGGGGACTATATGTTATTTTGACGTTCAAAAAGTGCTGATTCACAGCCTAAATTGAATAAATGACTTTTGATTTGAACAGATAAATTCGATAATGAAAAATGTGCTTACGATGCTGCGGATTTGACTGCGGTTTCATATAATTTAATTTAATAGATCTTTCAGTCTCAAAATAGTGCGTCAAAAAAAAAAACATCCTGTTTAATTCGTTAATAGTTGGCAACATCGCAAATAGTTGTCATATATTTACCTGTTTTAATTAATTTGACAATATTACTGTTTGGAAATATGAATTATGGTTAACAAAACATTCTGTTGGATTTTCAATTCTCGTCGCTAAGCAGAGCGCTGAAAATCAAGAACACGAAAAAAAATCGCTGCGATTTTATTACGTCCGTGCGAGCGTCGCTCGGCTAACAGTCTAGGGCGGAAGACATCTTATCAATAAGGCTAGAGAGATATTTCTCGACGGTGTGTGAAGCCAAGTCGAGGAGCTCGTGGCTAAATAATAACAGCCGCACGTGTCGATCCGACAGGTTAAGCTACGCTTGCCGGGGTTGGTCCGTGGATGGGTGACCATCTTTCCATACCGAGACTCCTCCGTGCCTCGGAAAGCACGTTAAGCCGTTGATCCTGGCTGTCATTCGTGGATCTTAGACAGTCGTTACGGGTCGTCAGAAGCCCGAAAGTCTGACAGCCAGTCATCCAAGGGATATCGTATTATCCAGTTACTGTGTTGTGTAGGTCAGATAGGCAGTCGCTCCATGTGAATATTGGTATTCAGCTGCATCCAGTTAGACTGGAAGCCGACTCCAACATAGTTGGGAAAAGGCTAGGCAGATAGATAAATGTGAAGCCAAGTCAGAGAACTCTGACACTAGGTTAGTCACTAACCACACGAAAAGAAGAAGAATGAGGCTAAATAAAACACAATGAACGAAGAAAAAATGCTTAAGTAGATTATTGAAACTCAAACCCTGTTTTATAATTTTCTTTTCTATTTTACTATACTTAATCGTTAAAAATCGCTTGAGGCTAAAAAACTAATCGGGAAGGCTCAAAATAAAGTAGCATCCAATTTATTTTGAAGCTTACCGATACCAGATCAATGTTGACAGGATTTTGTATTTATTGGGAGTCTAAGGTGCTCTACGTACAGCAAGCGATGTAAAGCGACCCGACGTGTTTTTAATAACCACTGTCACGCCGTCCCCGGAGAATAAAATGATAACTGCCATTATCTTAGTTTTAGTGTTATGTCATTTTTTAATACATCCGCTCAATTTTTTTTGTAATTTTTATACAGCTAACTACGAAGTTACAAAATATTACAATAGTATTCAAGGATTGTACACATGCCTTAAATTACGAGAATAAATTGTTAATATAATATTATCTAAATTTATTCCCACTTGTTAGTATGACATACAGTCATAGAATTATTCTCTCGTGACCAAAAATAACTTTTTTTTCAACGCTGACCATCATCTCTCTACGTCCATTATTTATGGAGCTATCGACGAAAACATGTTTTTTTTCCTGAAAAGTTGCGTTTTTGTAGTTACCATTTTATTCTCCGGGGACTGCAGTCATGACAACAGATGGGTCACTCTACATTTAAGGTATGAAGCTACAAGTAGGTACGTGGCAGGCTCGACTTGTCGAGTTTAGTGGGCGTAACGTAGTCAGAAGATATAAGAGTTACGCGATAGAAAGAGAGGCAACTTCTAGGTGAATATAACTGTAGGTAATTAGCGCTGTGTAAACAAGGAACCCTTATGGTTTCGTCATGTCCGTCT
Source organism: Agrochola litura (assembly GCA_949152395.1). Classification (NCBI taxonomy): domain Eukaryota; kingdom Metazoa; phylum Arthropoda; class Insecta; order Lepidoptera; family Noctuidae; genus Agrochola; species Agrochola litura. The sequence goes on along the minus strand of OX424510.1, from coordinate 8,264,777 downwards.
GTCGGTCTGTCTGTCAGCGGCTTAGCTCAGAGACGCTTAGTACTAGAAAGCTGTAATTTGGCGTGGTTATACATATTAGTCACGCTGACAAAGTGGTAAAATAAAATCATGAAAAAAAATTTTTTTTAGGGTACCTCTCCTACACGTAAAGTGGTGTTTTTTTTTTTTAACCCATGGTGTGGGGTATCGTTGGAAAGGTCCTTCAAAAACATTAGAGAGAGTTTGTAAAAACCATTTTTGGATTCAAGGATCCGTTAGCGAAATATTAAGCTTTAAAGTGCTAATTTTTGTTAGAGTAAAGTGTCCCCCCCCCTGCCAGCTAAATGGTTGGTTTTTGATATGTCAAAAAAATCACAGCAGTACTTTATATAACGAAATTAAAAGGAAAACTATCACAGCTAACTAGGCTCTATAAGTTAACGAGTAATTAATCGACCAACTTATATTTGCAGTTGCAAAAAAATGTTTTCCCATACATTCGTATGATTCAGATTCAGATTCAGATTTATTTTGCCAACAATGTAGGTACAGGTATAAGATGGTACATCACTAGGTTTTTCCGCTACATTCTACCTTACGGCATGCAAAGTCGTAAAAACTAAAAAAAAATACAGTTTTCAAATAAATCATGCAGTCGTAAAAACTAACAATACAATTTTTATCTAAATTAACAATATTAATAATTAAGTCATTCTGATATAATATAAATTCTCGTATGTCATTTATATTTTTATAGTTATATATTTTTATCATTTAAAAAGTCTTTTATACAATAATAGCATTTTTCTAATAATAATGCAGTCAGCTTAGATTTATATATTCGTATAGGGTGTTCTTTAAAACTGTGCGGAATTTTATTGTAAATTATAGGCCCCATTGCCATAATATTTTTCCTAAGTAGTGCTGTTTTGTAGTTGCCTGTATGTAATAAATTTTTATATTGTGTTCTAATAGGACCCGAACGTTTCCTAATGTCGGCTAGTGACGGAAATAAATTTAAATTCATTTTAACAAAAATTGCTACTTCTAAAATATACAACGACGGGAAGGTCAGTATTTTTAGTGACTTAAACATAGGCTCACATGTGTCTGTAGTTTTCAGATTCGACATAGATCTTATGCAACGTTTTTGGGCCTTAAAAATCTGTTCCCTGTCACAACAATTACCCCAAAATATTACTCCGAACCTTAATATTGGCGCAACAAGACCATGGTAAGCAGTCAAGAGTACATCATTGCTTACTTTATGCGATAGGTTATACAGCACATACGCTGACTTGCTTAATTTATTACAAACGTCTTCAGCATGAGGTTTCCAAGTGAGCCTGCTGTCAACTAAGATACCAAGGAATTTTGCAACATCTGTTGAGTCCACATTTTGTCCATTATAACTAACCACTACGTTGGGCGGGGATGTCCGTTGGTAAAAGTGTATTACTTTTGTTTTTTTAAGATTAATAACTAAGTTATTAATGTCAAGCCAATTAATAATACCTTTCAATGTTATATTAATCTCTTCTTCATAATCTATTTTATCATTATATTTTATTATGACCGTACTATCATCCGCAAATAACACCATAGGATGTTGCGTATGCCGTGGTAAATCGTTAATATATAGCAGAAACAATGGCGGCCCCAGAACGCTACCCTGTGGTACACCACATTTGACTTCTCTACTATCTGATGTATATTTAATCTCGTGTTTGGTCTTAGAACATATTCTAGATATTTCTGTGTACTGCTTTCGGCCACTAAGGTAAGAGCTTATAAGCTCCTGGACATTTCCCCTTATGCCGTAGGAGTAAAGTTTTTTTAAAAGAACGTCGTGACTTACGTAGTCGAACGCCTTAGTCATATCCGTAAATATAGCACATACAGGAACTTTCTTGTCAACATTCGTCATAATATTAGTTACGAGATTGTATATTGCCATATTAATATTTCTGTTTTTTCTAAATCCCATTTGTTCATTGCTCAGAATATTATATTTTGTCAGATATTTCTCCAGTGCTTCGCATATAATCTTTTCAAATACCTTCGATAATATTGGAATCAATGCCACTGGCCTATAGTTGGATATATCTTCTTTGTTATTCTTTTTATGTATTGGTTTTATTACCACTGTTTTCAGGCTATTAGGGAATATACCAGAGGCAATACTAACGTTCACAATGTGACTCAAAGGACCAGCTATAACATCGCTGACAAATTTAACTACACTGGTAGTTATACCGTCGTAACCATGACTTTGTGTATTTTTAAGGCTTTTGATTACTCTAACTATGTCATCTGGGACAATCGGTGACATAAATATTGAATTTGAGTTGTTGTCTATGTCAATATTCCTACCATATGTTTTATTAGTTACACTTTGTACTTGGTCAATAAAAAAGTCATTAAATGATGTTGCTATTTCTTTAGGATTCTCAATTGTCACATTTTGGTTGATAATTTTTAAAATAGGTTCGTTTTTATTTTTATTATTATTATTGATTATTTGCCACGCAGCCTTAGATTTATTTTGGGCTTTATTAATAAAGTTATTATTTTGAGCCCTTTGTGTGAGTCTGATGACTTTTTTGAACCTTTGGGAGTATGTCTTGAATGTTTTTTTTATTTTCGCCTGAGGGATTGAATCTGTATTTCCACAGTAAGCTTCTTTGCTTCCTACTACAGAGTTTAATGCCTTTAGAAATCCATTTAATTTTATCTTCTGATCGAATTTTAATCCATTTAGTCGGAAAACATTGATCATAAAGGAGTTTAAAAATTTCCATAAACATGTCATATGAATAATTGGGGTTACTCTCACTGTATACGTTTAAGAAAGATAAACTTTTCAAAAGGTTATTAAATTTAATTAGATTTTCCTTTGAATAGTCCCTTTTCCGCACCCGCCAATACTTTAATTTGCAAGTTCGACTAACTTGAACTTTGAGAATTTGAGCTGAGTGATCAGATATTGCAAAATCCATAACATCACTCGTGCATTTTAGGTTTGGGTTAAGAGCAAAATTATCCAAACATGTACGGCTTCTTGGTCTCGTCGGCTTTCTTATTTTTAACTTAAGGTTGTAATTTAGGAGCAGAAATTCAAAGTCCAAAGTGCATCTATTACGTTTCAATATGTCTATGTTAAAGTCTCCGCACAGTACCACCTTTACATTTGTTTTATTGCACAACTTTTTTAATAAAACATCTAAGGTATCGTAAAAAAGGTTAATGTTAGACATGTAGGGTGGCCTATAAATACATACTATTATTAACTTATGTTTGGTTAATTCTATTGCACAACATTCAAAAACTCCTGTGATTGAAAAACACATAAGTTCCTTGAACTCGATATAAGTCTTAACCAAAATACACGAACCTCCTCTCCGTTGCTCCCGTCTAGAGTAACATGATGCCAGTTTAAAATTTGGTATCTTTATAAATTCTTCTTGACTAGAAATGACAAAATGCTCTGTTAAGCATATTATTTCAATGTTGATTTGCCTTTGCGATAATTCTTGAACATGTACTGCTAGTTTATCCGATTTATTTAGAAAGCCAGCAATGTTTTGGTGCATAATATGCATATAATTATAGAAGAAAAAACTCTGAGTCATTACTAATAAAGTTTGCTGGATCTTTTTCGATGCAGTTATTTATGTCTGGTACGGAATTAATCTCACTCGCTCCAGAACACTGTATTGAGTTTGCTCCTATGAACTTAATCAATTTGTATATGTCCTGGAATATAGATTGGAGTCCAAAGTTATTTACCATTCCGGTACGTCTTTCGAACATCGAGTCGTCATATCTTTATTTTATTTATTTATTTATTTATTTTATTTATTTATTTATTTGGCACCTCAACGACTTGCTCACTTAAACATACACATACAAAAATCACATATAGTTATATAGGTATTGTGAACTCGTCACTTACAGAAGTGCACAGCACTAGCAGAGAATTTAATGATTACAGGAAGTTTTATTTATCGTTAGTTGAATTATTTACAAAATAAAAATAGATATTAATTATGAAAAATGTTCACAACTACGATGAAATGTTTAACTAAATAACAAAAAAGACCTATGAAGAAGGAAATGAAAGTGGATACAATTTTATTAATGGGCGGCTTGTATCGCACAGAGGTTTTGAGACTCCGAGCTGGTTAAAAGTCTCGTACGGAATTGACGAAAAGGGTTAGAAAAGATGTCGACGCTATTGGTTCGTGTAGCGATTTTATTATAATTTCTCATTAGACGATTCATGGGTGCGGTGCTACCAAGGTTAGTACGACTTGCAGTTGTGGCAAAGGTAATGGTCTCGCGACCAGATCGAATAGTTTTCTGTCGAGGTACAGCTATACTTAATTCCGCCAAAAGATCGGGAACATTTAGTAAACCGTTAGCAATTTTGTAAAGAAGGATTTGGTCTGTTACGTCTCTTCGGTGTTCAAGAGAGCATATTTTAAAATAACTGAGCCTTTCACCATAAGAAGAATCTCGTGGACAGCTAGAGCTTCTAAAACGAAGGTATCTGGTGAAGTTTCTTTGGATACGTTCAATCCTATTTACGTGAACACGGTAAGTAGGGTTCCAAACTGGAGATGCATAGTCCAGTAGACTTCTCACAAGAGTATTGAAGAGCACCTTTAGGGTAGAGATGGACTGGAAATCCCGACATATTCTTTTTACAAATCCAGACATTTTTGCAGCTTTGGCAGTGATATTATCAATGTGGTTGACAAATGTGAGTTTAGAGTCGAGCTGGACTCCTAGGTCGCGAATCGTGTCTACTTTTTGTAGTGCTACCCCATTTATTGAGTAAGATGTAGGTGAAGGTTTCCGTTTTCTGGTAAATGTTATGTGGTAGCACTTTTTCACATTGAGGGACATGCGGTTTTTTAAACACCAATCGTGAACTGCGTTGAGGTCAACCTGGAGTAAATGAACATCGACGGATGAGTGTATCTCTTTATAGATCTTTAAATCATCAGCGAAAATAGAGCAATTGCTGTGTTTTACTGAGAGAACTATGTCATTGACGAACATTAGAAAAAGAATTGGACCTAGGTGTGAACCTTGGGGGACTCCAGATGTAGAGAAATAAACTGGTGACTCATAGCCCTTAACAACCACTCTTTGTTTTCTTTCTGAGAGATACGATTTAAACCAAAGAAGCAACTGGCCAAATATGCCGAAACCTTCAAGCTTCTTTAAGAGGATTTTATGGTCCACTTTGTCGAACGCACTGCTGAAATCAGTATAAATTGAGTCTACCTGGACACGAGAGTCCATCAATTTACTTACTTCATTGACGTAGTGGACCAAGTTCGTAGTCGTAGACTTACGAACACAGAAACCATGTTGTTGGGGTACTAGCTGAGGATTAATGTGTGATGTAAGTAAAGGACATAGCAGGGATTCAAAGAGCTTAGCGAAAACTGAAAGGAGTGAAATAGGACGGTAGTTCTGCACGTCATTAGAGGCTCCTTTCTTAAAAATTGGTACGACATTTGCCATTTTCCATTCCGTCGGAAACTGTGATGTCGCAATCGAATGATTGAATATTATTTTAAGCGGTAAGGATAGACTAGTTGCACACTTCTTTACAAATACCGGTGGCAAACCATCTGGCCCCGGCCCTTTGCAGATGTTAAGTTTTTTTAGTGCTTTCAAGACATCTCGTTCCGTAAATACTACACTACCTAATGCATGTTGATGATACTTGGGTCCTGTTTGAGCTACAGTAGGTGAACTAATCGAGGAAGTAAAGTTAGAAGAGAAATGCTTAGCAAAAAGGCTGCAGACTTCATCACCAGTAGATACTGTTTCATTTCCTAGACACATCTCCGAGGGAATGTCGTTAGATTTGGACTTTTTCGCTTTGACGAAGGACCAAAAGAGTTTCGGATTATGTCTAATGCTCTTTTCAGTTAAGCTCATATAGTTTTTGTAACAGCAGTTCATCATGGTTTTCGATCGCCCCTCCAATAGTCTATATTCAAAGTGATCCCTTGGGTTTTTATATTTTTTAAACCGTTTTCTAAGTTTTTCTTTTTCATTAAGGAGTCTAATGAGAGGTTTAGAGAACCAGGATGGATACTTATCACTCGGTTTTTTTGACTTTGGAACGTGCTCGTCAACTATATCATTAAGGTGCTTATATAGGTGTGTCACCATAACATCGACATCGTGCAAGTCTGAGAAAATATAGGTCCAGTCAATTTCGCTAATTATAGCGTTGATTAAAGTATAATTGCCTTTTCTAAAGTTGTATCTAATAGGAATCTTACTCTTTAATAACGCGGGGGACGTGTTTTTTATTAGTATTTCGAGGGGTGGGTGGTAGACATCTACTGTTGATAACGGGTTGTTGCATACACTAACAATTCCTCCATAGAAGTTACACAATATTAAATCTAGGGTTTTGTGATAACAATTTTTAACAGAGTTTATTTGCTCCATGTTACACAATGACATAAAGTCTATCAGTGAGTAGCCCAATGCGTTAGCATAGTTAGAAGCTGTGTTACTGGAAGTGTGGGAACAAGTTTTGTCTATTTCCCAGTTAATGAAACTCAGATTAAAATCTCCAGCTATCAGGGTTTCGTCGCCAGTTGTATCGATGACAGAGGAGACCCTGTCAAGGAATGAGTCAAGTGTCCGATGTTGAACTGGAGGGGGAAGATAAACCGCGCAGATATTTAAGTTGTGGGATTTATTCCCTTTGACAGTCTTGAGCTTGACCCATAGGTTTTCAATGTCTGTTTCCCACTGCGACATCCGGGCAGAGTCTATTGACTTCAAAACAGCAATCAATACACCTCCTCCTCTTTTGCCGCTACTGACGGTTGATACTCTGTCTCTACGATAAACATTATACCTGGAGTCAAATAATTCGCCATCACTTATACTGTCATCTAGCCAAGTCTCTGTGCCGATAATGACATCGTAATTGCGCGATCGGGTGGATAATTCGATCATGTTTAATTTTGTTTTCATACCCCTAAAGTTTTGATAGTAGACGTTGAATTGTTGTTGTTTTGTATACGGTATTGTATCAGGATTTTTTGTAGAAGGTTTCAGAGTAGTGCAACAGCGTTCAAGCTTCTTACCTGTTTAGCTTGCTCTCCATCAGCCTTTCTTACTAGAATTTTACCGTCACGAATCCACACGTATTTGTATCCCTTTTCAGTAGCCGCCCTTCTAGTAGCCGCATGGATTTGCTTGTTAAGGGGTGACAAATGTTCAGACACATATATAGGCCTGACGGGACCGCCATAACCTAGGTGTTGCGAATTTAGTTTTTCAGTAGGGTGTGCCTTGTTGAAGTTCATGACCGAGGTTAATATTACGTCCCGCGTTTGAGTGGTGCGCAGTTTAACAACAACCGCTCTAGGGTTACCATTTCCGGGATCTAATTTCCGCACTCGCACAGCCGACAGTATATCTTCTTCTCTGATTACGCTTGCTACCGCGTTCCCCATCTGCATCACCGTCTTCACCAAATTTTCCGCTTTGTTTTCAGGTACACCGTTAATTTCAATATTTTGCTGGCGCGAGTATTGCTCGATTAAATTAACTCGCACAGATAAATCTGAAACCAACTGCTTAAGGGACTCATTTTCCTTACTAAGACTTTTGTTATTTTCTGTACATATTTTTAGTTCAGATTGTATGCGGTCGTAATCATCACTCATAAACTTGACCGATTCCTTGAGTTCCCGGAATAAATCCTTCATCTCGTTGAATTCTATCGCAATACATTCTTTTATAGCTGTTGAGATCTCAGTAGATATAACCGCGCGTATCTCTTGACGGATGGTGTCGACAAGTTCGGTTGATTTCGGATGGCGCTGGTCAATCTCGGGAGAGCTATTCAGACGTGGACGCTTGGGCCGGACATAAACATTTGCGACTTCAGGCGAGTCGGTCGAGGAAAGTAGCGTATCGGGTTCTGACTGAACATGACTTAAGTTTGCAATTTCTTTTTCTTTTGGTGGAGTGCGTTGAACACGAGGCATAATGTGTTAAAATAAGCAAATGAAGTTAGAAAAAGTAAACAAGAAGAAAAAATAAATCCAAAAAGTGTACGATGCGACTTGGGTTCGAACTCCCTACCACTAGCTCGTGACTAACACGGTTAGTGCAACACGCTATGTAGACGTAGTTTGTTGCTGCGAAATTAGCTAGTGTATTGATGTTTTGTAGGAAGCGCAGACATCAAACTGATTAGAAGTCCAAAGGTCAGTCTTTTGTTTAACTCGAACGGTCCGGTTTAGGAATTCGAATTTTAACAGTTTTACTTTACACTTTTATTCAATTATCCACTTCAAAACATTAAAACTTTGTGATTTTTTTAGTACAATCGAGAGTACAGTATTCACTGATTGTTTTGGTATAACTTTAAAGCAGGAATAGTCACTTTTTACCACTTTTATTGAATTATGTGTCAGAGCTAACGAATACGCGAATGACTTGCAAACTTGTATGATCTTAAATTTCTATTGCTGTCCAAGAAGTATGCGTGTTCGTGAGTGAGTATGTCTAGGTATAGTAGATTGTTGAAGGTTTCCACTCTTGAATTGAAGAGGTAGTTATTGTTAAAGAACTTGTACGTTGGAGTGCAGATAATAACGTTTGTGTTGGTTATGTCTTGTAAAATTTGTCTTATTTGTAATACGTAGTCTAAGTATTTGTTCGTAAATTTGAAGTCCTCCTCTCCCAGCAATATTATACAGCAATCTTTTGATGTGAAGTTTATGAGTTTAAATTTGATTGCATCTAATTGACAATGCATATTTCCGTGCGGTGTGATATAATGGCAAATATCGGACTTAGCCAATGTGTTTTCTGCAATTTGTAGGATGTTATTCTTATTGTCAGTTCTTAAAATACAAATTTTATTGCGTTCCTCATCATAATTTTCTTGTAGCTTGGTACTTTGAGTTGTTGGTGATTTCCCATTTGTCTTTGGTGTTTTTGCAGTATTATTGTTTTCGGTTTGAGTCTGTTTGTTGTGGTTTTTACTACTGTGTAAATTCTTATTCGGAGTAGATATTGATTTACGTTTAACTGGAGTACTGGTAACTTTTTTGTAAATATCATTTTTTTCCATTAGAGTTTCATTCGCACTCTTCAAGTTACGGTTTTCTGTAGAAAGGGCTTCAATTTCTGAATGTGCACTCTGTAATTCTATTTGAAGATTCATAATTTGTTCACGCAATTTTCCAACCCGTTCATCATCTTCGTCATCCGATAATTCCGGTGCACTATTGCACGTTGCATTAGCTGTTTGTGTAGAATCGCTGACGTTAAGGATTGAGTCTGACTTGGTCCGAGTCCGGCGAAACGTAATATTTTCCAGAAAATTCATATTGGAAAATAAAAAAAATGTTAATATGAATTTCTAAAAAAAGCAAAAAGTCAAATCGGTCTTCGGGTTTGAACTCACGCTTCCACGATTCAATCACTTTATGACCAGTCGCTAAGCCGCAACACCAGCTGAACACTAGTGAAGTTGACCAAAAATGGTATTTCGTTGCTAGGAGTCCAGTAAGTTTATTTGCAAATGACCGTTAATGACTCAGTTCTTTGTTTGTGAAGGTCACTCACTTCGCACGATCACACTATTTATGGAAAGTTTTAAACTGTTTTTGCTATTCACTCGACTAATAGTTTGAGCACTGGTGTCGTTTATGCACTGTTTTGCAGGTATTGATGTTGATCACTTAACTATATGATTTTTATAATGATATCTGCACTTTTTACCAAAATTTTCGAATAAAATGTCCGGAGAACTCAATTACATGACCGCTCGCGTCAAAGGCGTCGCGTCGCGTTCCGGGAGAACATATTTTTCAACTACAAAGTTAAGTTTGTTTTTGGGATAAATTCATCTCAACTACGGAACCCTTCATTGTGCGTGGTCCGACCCGCACTTGGCCGGTTTTTATTTAAATGATTTTGCGGAGTGACCCATCTGTACTCATCTTTGTAATAACAGACCCAGTGCTGGACAAAGACCTTTTCTCACACAGAGAACACGGTTGTGGTACAGTTTTTTGTATTTTTTTGAGCCTTGTTTATTTTAGATGCAGTAAAATCCAGGTAGGATCGGCACGTTGCGCTCTGAAACAAAACAAAGGTATATAACAATGGCATAACGCCATGGAATATCAGTTTTTTTTTTTTTTTTTCTGAATTGCATCTCATAGCTGGTTCCTGAAACCGTGGCTATTTAACCGGTCAATCCTGAGGTTGACTTAAGCTACTATACTCAAAGCCTCCAGCCAGGGCACACATAAACTAAGCTAAAAAGCTTAGGATAAAGGCTCGCTAAGGGCACCCCCTGTGGGGTACAAGCCTCGGCTTAGGGCGTTATCCGGAGGGAGGACATCAAAAGATGGGACGGGCTGGATCAAAAGATTTTGATCATTATTATTAATCGGGGAGTTTTAGTGTGGAGTTTTTTAGACACCTATATGTCCCACCGCCGAAGAGAAAGCGACTAGGATCTAGATTCAAGTCAATTAATCATCATCATCATTTCAGCCGAAAGACGTCCACTGCTGAACATAGGCCTCCCCCAAGCACCTCCACTTCGACCGATTCTGTGCTTTCCGCATCCAGCGGATTCCTGCGGCCTTCACAAGGTCATCGGTCCATCTTGTGGGAGGCCTTCCAACGCTACGTCTTCCGGTACGCGGTCGCCACTCCAGAACCTTTCGGCCCCATCGGCCATCCGTTCTACGAGCAATGTGCCCTGCCCATTGCCACTTAAGTTTCGCAATTCTTCGGGCTATGTCGGTTACCTTGGTTCTCCTGCGGATCTCCTCATTTCTGATTCGATCACGTAGGGAAACTCCAAGCATAGCCCTCTCCATTGCCCTCTGGGTGACTTTTAGCCTTCTGATAAGGCCCATTGTGAGCGACCACGTTTCAGTACCATAGGTCATCACTGGCAACACGCACTGGTCAAAGACTTTCGTCTTGAGACACTGTGGTATGTGGGACGAAAAGATATTGCGTAGCTTCCCGAACGCTGCCCAGCCGAGTCGGATTCGACGATTGACCTCTTTCTCGAAGTTGGACCTACCTAGCTGGACAGTTTGTCCTAGGTAAACATACTCATCCACAACTTCGAGCGTAGTGACTCCGATCTTCATGAGAGTGGGTGTAACATGGGCATTTGACATGACCTTTGTCTTGTCCATATTCATTTTAAGACCCACTCTTTCGGAGGCTCTACTGAGGTCATCGAGCATTGTACTGAGGTCCTCCATGGTCTCAGCCATGATAACTATGTCATCGGCAAACCGAAGGTTAGTGATATACTCGCCATTGATGTTGATGCCTAGCCCTTTCCAATCCAGAACCTTGAAAACATCCTCCAGTGCAGCGGTGAACAGTTTCGGAGAGATAACGTCTCCCTGTCTCACACCTCTCTGCAGAAGGATAGGTTTCGAGGTCTGGTCCTGGAGTCGGACTGACATAGTGGCGTTTTCGTACAGACACTTTAGCACCTCGATGTACCGATAGTCGATCTGGCACCGTTGAAGAGACTGCAGCACGGCCCATGTCTCGATCGAATCGAAGGCTTTCTCGTAGTCCACAAACGCTAAGCAGAGAGGCAGGTTATACTCTTCGGTCTTCTGTATAACCTGCCGCAGCGTATGTATGTGGTCTACGGTGCTAAAGCCTTTACGGAATCCGGCTTGTTCGGGAGGCTGGAAGTCGTCAAACCTGCGCGCGAGACGGTTCGTGATAACTCTTGAAAACAGCTTGTAGACATGGCTCAGAAGTGTGATGGGCCTATAATTTTTAAGCAGGGCATTGTCGCCCTTTTTAAAGAAGAGTACCACCACACCTCTGTTCCATGCCTGTGGCGTTTGGCCCTCGAGTATGACGGAATCGAAAAGCTTCTGGAGGGCCTTAAGAACGGGTTTTCCACCGACCTTCAGGAGTTCGGCCGTAATTCCGTCATCACCCGGCGCCTTGTTGTTTTTAAGCTGCTTCAGAGCCATCCTAATCTCGTACAAGCTGACGTCCGGGATGTCTTCGGTATAGTGTCGGGTCAATCTAGCTCTTGGGTCGTTTGCTAGATTCGTAACGGGGTTACTAGTTGACGTGTATAACTGTCCATAGAAACTCTCGATCTCTCTCAACAGTTCAGGTTTGGCGGATACGATTCTGCCATCATCGGTCTTCAGTTTCGCAAGCTGGCTCTGTCCAATAGACAGATCTCTTGCAAAAACCTTGGAGCCCTTGTTCCGCTCTATCGCGTCCTTAATACGGTTTGTATTATAGAGGCGCAGGTCGCTTTTCAAGGACTTAGAGATCTGTCTATTGAGCTGCCGGTATTTGAGTGCATCGTCTGAAGACTGCAGGATCATCTCGCGCCTCACCTCCATGAGCTGCAAAGTAGCATCAGAGAGCTTCTTGTTTCGATTTGTGCGGCGGGTCTTGAAGATCTTGGACCCGACCGTATGGACAGTTTCCACGAACCCATCGTTATAATCGTCGATGGAGCTCCCTAGGCACTCGAAACGATTCTCAAGTTCGAGCTGAAAGGTCTCGGGGTTTTGGACCTGGATCAGTGCTGGGCGGAGCGTAGACTTCATCAGTCGAGATCTTTCCAGCTTGATATTCAGGTTCAATGTGCCTCTTACCAAACGGTGATCACTGCCGGTTTTCACCGCGTTGATCACAGAGACATCATTGAATACTTGCTTCTTCGTCGACATAATGAAGTCAATCTCATTTTTTGTTGCACCATCAGGGCTCTGCCAGGTCCACTTCCTGTGCTCACGTTTTCTGAAGAAGGAATTCATCATAAAGAGGCCTTCCTTCTCCATAAAACTGGCCAGTAGGTGACCCCGGTGGTTCCGACGTCCAACTCCAAATTGCCCCACTCGCAGCTCATCATCGTTTCGTTTGCCCAGTTTCGCGTTGAAGTCCCCCATGACAACGGTGAAGTGAGTTTTAGAGCCATGTATGGCTCTGGAAATATCCTCATACATGGTCTCCACCTCATCGTCGGGGTGTGACGAGGTCGGGGCGTAAACCTGTATGACCTTCAGCGAATATCTTGCGGATATTCTGAGTATAAGGTACGCCACCCTGGTCGACACACTCTCGATCTTCACCACGTTGCTCACAAGGGACTTATGGACGATAAACCCGACACCACCTTGGGACTGCTGGTCGCCCTCCCGGAAATAGAGCAAGTTCCCGGATTTGAGGATTATCGAGTCCTCCCCCTCTCTTCGGACTTCAGATAACCCTACTATACCCCATCGTAACCTGCTCAATTCTTCCTCGAGTTCGATGATCTTTTCGTCGGTCCGAAGTGTACGCGTGTTATATGTTGCCAGGTCCAGTTTCCGGTGATTTTGGTAGCCGGATCTCTTCCGGGGATTCTTCGCACCCCTTGCCTCACCGTGGCCTTGGCCGCTACCGTAGCCAAGGGCCGGTGGGCCGCCGGGCACTAGGGGCCATTTTGTTTTGGTGCTTGTCATTTTTGGGGGGGGTTTGCCATAATCGCCACGCTTGGCAGGCGGGTTGGCGATCGCAGTATGGTGTTAAAAATGCATAGAGAACGCTGCTGCCCATTCTCTAGTAAGTCCCTTAGTCGCCTTTTACGACACCCATGGGAAGAAATAGGGTAGTGCTATTCTTTAAGTCCGGCACCACACGGACTAAGTCAATTAATATCGTCTGATTAATGTAATTATGCTATCAATTTTTAGTATCAATGACATCCATATATTTGTACGCCTTCTGGTATAACACATCGCGCTTGTAATTTTTTTTACAACAATTTTTTTATTGTACCTATGTTAACAAATGATTAAATGATTATGATTAAGAGCTATTATATTATTATTGGCGACATCAAGGGTGATCATCTACACCAAAAAAGGCGCGCTTCTACAGAGTCGTGATGTTTTAAGGCCACGGCGAGGAGGGATTCAGCCTCTGGTCGCATTGGAATCAAGACATCACGGAACTGTTCTCGATTCGTGGTGCTGTTATTGTTAAATTATAATGTGATCTGAACTGCAGTTTTTCTATTGCGCATTAACCAATACTACCCACACTACGCCCACAGTAGTTAAAATATCGCTGATAATAACGAGAGTCACATACCCGTCTCCGACATATATATAAATAGTTGATCGCTGACCACACCGCTGCACCGCCAGCTAGTACTCGTTTGTCGCAGCGACAAGAGCTATCAAAGAGAGTACTCGCTCAGCGATACTGAATTTGTACCAGTATTTTTATTTAAAAGAGTGTCCGTGGAGTTTCTTGCCGGTTCTTCTCCATAGGTACCTCGCTTTATCTTTCTGACTGACCAACCCCTCGACAATTAAAAAGTACCTGTAATTGGTTTATCTGAAATAAATGCTTTGAGTTTGAGCTCGCTTAGCGGGCAGAACTCTCACTGTGAGACTCACGCTTGGTACACACGACTGCAACTCAAGCTATATATACATTTCTAGTATAAGCTGACCTCGCATTGGACATCCTATAAAATGCGAGATCAGCATAAACTGGAAATGTACAGCTTGATGTGTAGCCGTGTCGTCGCATACCAGCGAGTAATCGCTCATCGCCCGTCGCGCACACGCTGGTCGTTGCTCGTCAACTCGTTTTTAGTTGCTTGCTCTACCAGCACTGCGGATTTTTTTTTTTTTATATCGCAGCGTTATGCTGTGATAGGAGTCTTCTTCAAAGAGCTCGTGGCTAAGTACCAACAGCCGCACGGGTCGATCCATCAGGTTAAGCCACGCTTGCCGGGGTTGGTCCGTGGATGGGTGACCATTTCTACATACCGAGACTCCTCCGTGCCTCGGAAAGCACGTTAAGCCGTTGGTCCCAGCTGTCATTTGTGGATCTTTGACAGTCGTTACGGGTCGTCAGAAGCTCGAAAGTCTGACAACCAGTCTTACCAAGGGGTATCGGATTACCTAGTTACTGGGTAGTGGAGGTCAGATAAGCAGTCGCTCCATGTAAAATACTGGTATTCAGTTGCATCTGGTTAGACTGGAAGCCGACCCTAACATGGTTGGGAAAAGGCTAGGTAGATTGAGGAGCCTTCTTGGCCTCGCACAGGCCGTTTTTTTTTAAAGTTAGTGCTCCTTTTTAATGCTCCTTTTTATTACTGTTTGTATTTCCTGTGCGTGTCCCAAATAAAATATTTTTCTTTCTACTTACTCGCTTTTCGTTAATCACTGGTAGTGTGACAGGTTCCTAAGACACAAAATCCATTATCATTCTCCCCGTAAGTCAAGAATAGCCGATTTGAGATTCCTACTAACTTCCATGACTAAGCTGTGAGAAAATATTTTTCCATTAAACTTCCCTGTATTAGCTACTTTATTCGGAAAAGCTGATGATAAATGAAAAATTCATGAAAATGTTCGTACCAACTATAAAAAATTACTGCTGAGTAAATGAAAACCAAGACGATTAACTGACAATACTGAAATGGTGCCACCTGGGTAACGCATATCTAACCAAATTGAAAACAAAATCCCGTGCACACGACCCTTTTTTTTCGTAGGTAAGCGATACTATAGTCACCAAGCGCTACAAGCAAGAATAGTCCTTACAGTGTACATTTTTTTTAGGTAGGGCATCTCGTATTTGACCTCTGAGATCAAGACTACTAAACCGTGGTTTCCTGTGGGTGCCTTAAGCTACTACATTTAAATCCTCCAGCCAGGGGTTATTCAACTATGCTAATTAAAGCTAGGTGAGCGCTCGCTAAGGGCACCTCCTGTGGGGTACGAACCTCGGCTTAGGGCGTCAACCAGAGGTATGACATCAAGGATGAGACGGGCTGGTTACAGTGTACAGATATACGTTTCTTCCATAGTACGTAGGTACTTTCTCTCTTCTTGATTATTTTGTAAATTTTGACGTTCAAAAGTGCCATACATGGGCTTATTTCAAATAAATGATTTGACTTTGAATTTCGCACGCTGCACTGGTAACTTTGCAAAATCCTGATACTTAATATAAAAAACTGATTCCATTTTTTAACTTCAATCACATTAACTTCAATAATTTAACTTCAATCACAAAATGACACTCACTTTATCTGGCAATTTTCTTTTTATCGATTTATCATTATATAAAAGTGAGTAAAACGAACTTATGCACGAGCTATAGTACTTATAGTTGAGTACTTGTAATAGTTTACAAGCAAAAACAAATGAATCATTGTCACCCTTATCACTAAAAACATAAGGCTGCGTTTCCACCAGAGATGTAAGAGGATGTGTAGCGAGGGATGTGTTTGTTAAGAACCAATAGAATCGCTTCATTTACCCCTAGCCTCGCTCAGCGCAGCTCCTGTGGAAACAGTTAGCGGAACAAGGTTATATTATACGTACAAAACAAGCGAGGGATGGGTGCGAGGGATGTGTGTGAGGGATGTGTGCGAGATATGTGTGCGAGGGATATGTGCGAGGGATGTGTGCTAGGGATGGACGCGAGCGGGAAATCGCATCTGAAAATAGCCCACTACACATCCTCGCAACGCTCATTTGCGCACAGTTTCAAAGCGTCGCTACGCATCCTCGCACCGCTCAGCGGCCTAGCACATCTCTGGTGGAAACGCTCACATCGTTTCACAGCTTCGTTATGCATCCTCACACGACTCAGTTACCTCGCACATCTCTGCAGCCTAAGGTCCCGTTCACGGCCTCAAACGATGCGACTTGCGTCAAGCGACAAGCACGCGCGTCACTTGTTTCTGTGCGTCGCGTCGGTCACTCTGCAAGTGGCGTATTTAGTGACCCATGGCATGCTCTAAACAACTTCTTTCATTTGTTTTCTCGCTGTCACAAGACATGTGTCGCTTGAGCGTGTAGCTCGTGGCCACGTTGTAAAAACACTCAGTCAATCTATACTTAAATTACGCAGAGTTCATAACAGAAAGCCACTCGTGGACATCTCACCGAGGATTATCTACTCTATGCATTATGCACGTAGATAAGTACGCTACTGTAGATTATACGAACTGACACTGACATAGATACCTATGGTAGGTAGCTATCTAATGGAGGGTATTAATCGATGAGGACATCGGATTTCCTTTCATCCGGTTTTTGGAAAGCATAAGTAAAAGTGTTCACGAAACAGGTTTTTTTTTTTGGGTGGGAAATTATTAAATAACTTCTCCTGCTCTGGGCGGAGCGGGAGGACGTGTCAGACTCCTACTGACTAAAACCCTCCCGTGTTCCTTCAGTTGCCTGTGTTGCCAGGGGCCACGGTATCCCTTTCGGACTTTCCCGCGCTTAAACTCAAACTAAAATCATTTATTTCAAATACACCAATTACAGGCACTCTTGAATTGTCAAGGGGTCGGTCAGTCAGAAAGATGAAGCTAGTTACCCATTCCAAAGCGCAGTAAATACCTATGAAGAAGAACGGGCAAGGAACTCCATGGACACTCTTTTAAATCAAAATACTAATTAGGACATAATCATTCATATTTGTTTTTTCTCGTGTTTATATAATAAATTTTGTTTTGTATTTTACACTTTTTAGTTTGTATATTGTTCTGGACAACGCCTTGGGAGTATATTCTGTAATGTTGTGTTCAAAAATAAAACAATTAGAAAATATACTAACAAAAGGTCGCCTTTTGCATGTAACCTTTACAGTACTTATAATGGCAGTAGAGATTGCTTATCTACAAATGTTTATTTAAAAGAGCCTTAATATCCGGTCTGAAAACGTGCATGTTTGAACATCCAATTTAAATGTTACCACGTTTCATCTTTAAGCTGCAGACTAAAGCAACGGAAAGCTTTCCACTACACGAACATGCTAATTGGTCTATCTACCTCAAAATTCCGAGTAAGTCTGCAAATAGCCTAAAACCATTCGTCGTGACTGCCACGTACAGATTAGTACAGTGACACTGACACATCCTACATACGTCACCATAGCAAGGGTTTCATTACGTATGGCAATAGCAATAGTAAGTAATTTTTTGTGTGAAATATGCAATTTCAGGAACCACTTATTTCTATTATGTATTGTAAATGTAATAAGGGTTGCAGGGACATCGACGCGAAAACTGTTACCATGGATTCAGTACATGATTCTGAAACCCCCTACTTTGAAATTTTTCGTCGGTTATTTTCTTTTAAATCTCCTGTTTCATAGAAAAGTGCAACACCTACGCGGTCAAAATGTATGGAACAACAGATTTTTTTACCTAACGAAAAATTTCAACGCCTGTTCAGAATCATGTACTTAATCCATAATTAATTGATTCAGGCGTGACCTTGCGGAAATCCATTATAAAATACAGTAGACGTGGATATATTTGTTTTCCTCGTTGGTCTAGTGGTTGCAAGCGCTACTGCTGAGCATGAGGTCTTGGGTTCGATTCCCGGGTCGGGCAAAGTGTTATTGGGTTTTTCTATCTGAAATTTCTCAGTAGCAGCTCGGAGTCTGGATTTATGCCCGGTTGATGGCAATAGGCTCGCCCCCTATTACATGGGACTTAAACATAACTGGCGGAATGTGGGTGTACCTGCTACAGGGACACCTCTGCCCAACCCTTCGGGGAAACAAGGCGTGATGATGTTATATTTAGTAACTTGTTCCGCCTAGCTATTTCTAAAGAGCCATAAAAAACTCCTGAAAGAAATCGACACGTGTTTCACCTCTCAACGAGGCTTCCTCAGGATGACGATGGACTTGTTGCGAACTCGAACACGGCGTGTTGTCTGCACTCAGCGCTCGGTGTGGTAACACGCCGTGTTCGAGTTACGGTAGTTGCCTAGGTAAAACAAAGAAATTCTATTTAGTCCGTCTTTCAGATAATAAAAAAATATTAGACACGTATTTTTTGCTTTGTCATATTAATCAAAAATAACTTAGAAAACACGCATTAAAGTTGGTTAGTGGGGGCTCGCTACGTCACAACGTCGTATTCAATCTAGCAAGGCGTGACGTCATGCCACATTTTAACTCAATGTGTCGCCGTAATCTTTTGATTACGCCAAAAAAGAAAAAATACGTGTTCAATATTTTTTTATAATCTACAAGACGGACAAAAAAAAATTGGACAAAGGCCTATTATTACATTTAAAAAAAAGAGCGAGCCTTACAATAGTCGCTTATGATGTGTAACATCTGACATCACTTTGATAATAAGCAACATTATAGGGGCGGAGCCTCGTCAATGTCGTTTCTGAAGGCGAACTCTAGCACCGCGCGCGTTCATTGGTCAAATCAAAGAGCGTGCACTACCCGGCTTCCTGTTACACACTTCCGTCCCTTTTCACGAAATCACTCCCACAGATTTTTAGGATATGTGTGGTAGATGTTTAGGGTATCTGTGTTCTGTGAATCTGTGCACAGATTGCAGGAAACCGAGAGGAAAGATGTTACACACCAAAAAATATTTTCGTTGACTATGAATTTCTCCAACTTAATTTTATCTTCCCTGATGAAATCATAGCGAATGGAGTGTAAATATGGTGCTGTTTCACAAACAATGGGACAGTTAATATCGTGTCGAGCGTATCCTATTGTCTGCATGTTACAGGGACTGATGGATGCTACAGAAGGTGCTAAACTCGTAGCCAAATTCTGGACCGACTCTATTTAAATTGCCGTCGACACGCTAAGAAGAAGCTAATTAATAAAAATATTTGAAAAATCCAAAAGTGCACGCCTCATAACGCTCGTTCAAAAACAGAAAAATATTTAAACGACTTTTCATGAAGTATGTTTTGACTGCTTCTTTACCCATCAATATGGGTAAGTTTCTCACCTTGCAATCTTTACGTACTGTCAAAGACTATTATTTAGGTTTACTTTGTTGGTGGCTCGGCAACGTGAAGGGTGGGCGTTTTTGGGGGACTGTCTTATATAATTTTGACGTTCGAAAAGTGCTGCTTCTCAGCCTAGTTTGAATAAATGATTTTTGAATTTGAATTTGAATTTGAAAACGGAAAAAGGGTCGAAATTAGAAATACAGTTATAGATATGAATATTAGTTAGTTTTTTATTAATTATAATTAAACTACTTTGAATAAAAGAACCATTTTCAATAGGGTTCCTCCTATGGCTGAAAGGAATCTATAAAAAAAAAAATACTCAATTAATTGATTTTTTCACAAGCTACAATGTTTCAGGTTTTACACTAGATTGACTGGAAAAAATTTAAAACTATTTTGATGTTTTTTTTTCGTTTCTGCTGCATTCAATAAATTTTTGAAAAATACAGAATTAATTTCCATGAATTTATCTATACAATGGTATATAAATTAAGTAGGTTCTGTGTACTAGCAGGAGTGTAACAATAAAAACAGTTGCAGAAAAGAAGTAAAACAAATTTTTCGATCGCAAAGCACTCTTCTCTTTCTCTTCTTCTCTTCTCTCTTCTTTTTTCAATTACATCATTTAACACAACACTTCGTACTTGTGAACCAATCATTAAAACCGACGTAGTAATTGTGTAATACGCTTACAGTAACAATGTCTTTAATTTTGACAGTTCATCAACATTCATTGCGTTATTTACGTTGTTGAGCAAACAATTTTTTCAAACATAAGAAGCAATGGATTAGCAATATCCTTCAAAACCATTCAAATTGTGATTGGTTTTGAAGGATATATATATATATGTGTTAGGAAATTAGGATGCATATCTTACTCTCATTAATGTCATGCTTTTCACGCCAAATAAGAAAAAACCTAACGTAATATTTCTTCGAAAGACAACAACACGTGTCTTCGACATTCTTTAAAGCACTAAATCGACTCAAATTCAAAAGTCATTTATTCAAACTAGGCTGAGAATCAGCACTTTTCGAACGTCAAAATTACATAAGACAGTCCCCCAAAAACGCCCACCCTTCACCACTTCCTAGTGCCTTTAGCTGGGAAGAAGAAGTGGCGCAACAAACTCCCCAGCAGCACAGCTGTCTGTTCAAGTTAGAGGATGATTCTATACAATAGTATACAAAATAACTTACATTATGCAACACAAAACATAATTCAAATGATAAATTATAGGCCATATGTCAGCTAGCACACGCCAATATACCAACCAAAAATATCGAGGACTATACTCAAGCATTATTTAAAAAAATAAAAAGAAAATAAAACTAAACGTAAACTGAACTAAATAAAAGCCTCCAGACATAAAGGGCGTGCCCGCTTACATAAAGCTGTAATTGGCAGCTATAATTGATAAACTAGGACCATCGAGATAAAATAAATGTACAGTTAATTACTAGTAACAATAACAAAACCATGATCAGCAAGACGACCAGTCACCACAAGCAGCACCCGTTCACGAGCATAACGCAAAGATCAGCCATTACCCCCCTCGCCATATTTGAGGGAAGGAGGCAACCCGACCCCCGACGCTACCGCAAGCAGTGACATCTAAGGGAGCATGACGAACTTGCTGCCGGTTGCTCAGGCAAAAAATAATATGATCAATTGTCGAGGTCGCTAGCTAACCACAAATTGCAATACAACTCATAACAAAAACATTGTAATGAGTAGATTATGTCAACAATAAAATAAAATAAAAATAAATTGACTCGTTAAAATAAATAAAAAATTGAATCATAAATTCAAATAAAATAAACAATTATGTAAACTCATATAAACTGTCAGTAGGTAAGCTAATTCTGGAGAAAGAACATAAACATTGTCTTGAGTTAATCACAGCGACCAACTATTCTTATCATTTAAGTAGTCGTTGATACAATAGTTTGCCTTTGAACAGAGGTTGGATTTTACTTTAGTTTTAAACGCATTAAAAGGCAAATCTAGCAAAGAAGAGGGTAGCTTGTTATAAAAGGTTATACCAAGCCCAACAAATGAGTTATGAACCTTATGAAGCCGGTGAAAGGGAGCTCGTAGTTTGTCCTTATTTCGAGTGTTAACATTGTGAATATCACTGTTTTTAATGTATAAGTGTATATTTTGCCTAATATATAAGATGTTGGCGAAAATGAATTGTGATGCAACCGTGAGAATACCAACATCTTTAAAAAAATCTCTTAGAGAAACTCTGGCACCTAGCTGGTAAATTGCTCGAACTGCTCGTTTTTGAAGAACAAATATATTTTGAATGTCAGCGGCTTTACCCCACAGCAGAATACCATAGGACATAACGCTATGAAAATAACTAAAATAGACTAACCGAGCTGTATCAACGTCAGTGTATTGTCTTACTTTCCTGACAGCATAGGCGGCCGAACTGAGCCTTCCCGCTAGGCTTGATATATGTGGGCCCCACTGAAGTTTGGCATCTACTGTTATGCCCAGAAAAACTGCCGAGTTCACAGTTTCAAGCACCTCTTTATCTAAGACGATGTTGGGTCCTAGATTTTTAACATTTGGTAGAGCGAATTTTACACATTTCGTTTTCTTGGCATTGAGAACTAGGTTATTTGTCGTAAACCAATCCGTAACCATTGAGAGAGCACTGTTTACGTCGTCAAAATCTTGTCTATTCCTGTCTACTTTAAAAATAAGAGAAGTATCATCTGCAAACAGTACAGCGTTACAGATATCCTTTAAATAAAAAGGTAAGTCATTAATATATACTAAGAATAAGAATGGACCCAGTATTGAGCCTTGAGGTACACCTAACTGAACTGGTAGCCCGGAAGATTTCACACCATTAACATCTACACATTGGAACCTATTATGCAAATAAGAATTTATTACTTTAAGAGCTTCGTTTTGGACACCGTAATGACGTAGTTTACGCAAAAGTGTGTCATGGTGCACGCAATCAAAGGCTTTGGAGAGATCACAGAAAACTCCAATAGCATTTTGCGAGTTCTCCCATGCGTTAAATATGTGTTTCAGCAGAGCAACACCCGCATCTGTGGTCGAACGACCTTTTGTAAAACCATATTGTTCATCATGAAGAAGTCTGTTTAAATTAAAATGTCTTAGCAACTGCTTGAGTATTAACTTTTCAAATATTTTACTGAATGCAGGTAAGATAGAGATAGGCCTGAAATTGCCAACGTCATTTTTGTTACCCGATTTAAATAATGGTATGACTTTACTACTCTTCATGAGGTCAGGAAAAGTTCCTAAATCAACACATTTATTAAAAGTTACAGCTAAATATGGAGCTACTATGTCTATTATATTACTTAATAGTTTTATGGAGATGCCCCAGTAATCACCAGTGTTTTTAGACTTAAGTGTATTAAAAACATTAACTACATCACGAGGTGTTACATGCTCGAAGCTAAATAAGCTACTACATTTAGGCACACTGCTATGCAAAAGGTTTTCAGCTTTAGACGGGGACGAATTTAAGGAGCGAGTCGTAGTTATAGGTATGTTGGCAAAAAATTCATTAAATGCCTCAGCTGCGTCGGCTGCTATATTAACTAATTTATTGTCGACCATAATCTCGAGTTGTTTTTCTTGTTTAACTGACTTACCCGTTTCATTGTTAATAATTTTCCAAGTGGTTTTTACTTTATTATTTGAATTTTTAATTGTATCGCCTAAAAATTTTGATTTTGCAAAAACACAAATATTTTTAAATAATTTTGAATAATTTTTGACATACTCCAAGAAAGGAGTATCAAACCTGTATTTTTTCAAACCATATAACTCGTATAGTGTCGCTCTACTTTTATAAATACCAGGAGTAGCCCATTGGTTAAAGCCAACGGAGGTGCCATTAATGTTAATAGTTTTGGTCTTGAAAGTAGATTGGTACCCTTTTTGCACAACATCAAAAAGGGCTCCATAGATTTCATTAGGATTCTCGTGTTCTACTATAGATAGTGTAATTCTATGAGCTATATTATTTTTAAACTTGTTGCAACGACTAGCTGTATAAGGCCTGCATTCTATTTTATGTGACTTTTTACGTAATGGCATAGGGAAGCTAGCTAGTAAACCACAGTGGTCAGACGTTAAGTCACTTAAAACTAATTTATTTTTGGCATCACAATCACTAAATATATTATCGAGACAAGTCGACGAAGATGCCGTGATCCTAGTGGGTTCAAAAAACAAGTTAATTAAATTATAAGATTTGAATAAATTGAGAAGTCTAATACTCAATGGAGTATCATCTAAAATATTAATATTGAAATCTCCACATAAAATTATACTTTTATTACTAGATTTTAACCTATTGAGTGAATCCTCCATTACCGATTCGAAATGAATAAAATCCCCAGACGGGGGTCGATAAACGCAAATTATAACGTATCGCTCTAGTTCAACACAAGACAACTCAATAGTGCGCTCGATGGAAAGATTAACTAAATCTAAACGTTGTTTACATTTCAACTTGTTTGAAACAAGAACTAAAGACCCACCGCGGATAGCACTTTTTCTTACAAAAGCACTTTGTACCGTAAAAAAATTATCATTAATAAAAACTACTTCATGTTCTTTCAACCAGTGTTCAGTCAAACATAGCACCTGAACATCATAGTTCTCCATAAATAAACTTAACTCTAGCTCTTTGCCGGACAGACCCTGCATATTTTGATGTACAACATTCAACATATGCGGCTTATCCGTTGTCGCTCAAGTTTCATCGCTACCAAGTTTAATCGTGCAAATTGACTTAAAACTTACAGTTGGCTATCTTTGTTTTAGTTGTTAAATCTTCCGGAATTAGCTTTGTTGTAAATGGTTTCGCTGCGCTTTCGCGTTATTTCAGCGCTTTATTTTGAGATTTTATTAACACTGCAATTTAGACAACTGATTTAAGTATTTTATCCATAATCTAAAGTGCCATAATTTTTTTTGTCCTAATCATCATTTGTCCGAATGATAACTTGCCCGAACTTAATGTCACATAATATAACATGCCATAAATTGAAATCCCTAAATACAGTATGCCCTAAATTTGTTTTTCATAAATATTACAAAAGACTTAACCGCTAAAAGCCCCGCGCGCCGATGACGCAATAAGCAATAACTGATTTTCAATAAAAGTAATAAGTCCTAAATACAAATTATTTTGTATTACAATTGTTTTATAAATAGTAAAGATTCAAAAGCAATGTGGGTTTTGTCACGGCTCCGGCGCTGCATGTATTATCACTCAATAAAACAGTTGATTATGAACATGTGGCTTTTATTTCCCTTTAAGAAGCATGCAAACAAGCGTAGCCTCCAAGACCAGGACCCAGGCTTTTCCAGATAAGCCGTCGGTTCTAGGGTGGTATTTTTGGCATTCAGCCTGCGTACCGCCACTCTCATCTCTACCTCAGTCACCTCCGGAGCATCGTCGTCGTCGTCAGCGGTGGGAGCCGTGGGCGGGGGTCCCCTCTTGAAGAGAACAGAGCGCTCACCACGTCCCCCACAAGCTGGGACCGGAGACTGCGTCAGCGGAGACTGCGTCGTCAAAATGTACAGCTCACGTATGCACGTAAACGAAGCGAAAGGAGTATGTGAGGGTCGTAGGAGGTGGTGTAGTCTGTTGTTTCTGCCCACGCCCCTGGCAAGAAGGCGTGAGTTTAATTTGTATGTATGTATGAAACAGCTGAAGCTTGAGTACTCCTGTTGAATTACTAATGCTTATCGTATTGTTAGTGTTTATTTCGGTTTGTCTACAGTTTCGAACTCGAACGGAACTCATTATAAACTGAGATCAGGAGTGGAATCATCCCTAAGACTTGACTCAGAGCTCGGTTTTAATTCGAAATTAGTCATACAAACTCTATATACAATGACAAACTAAGACCGCATTCACACCAAACGTATAGTCAGCCGCGTATTGTGAGCAGGCTCACTGTGAGCCCTAGTGTACAGTCAGACTAGCGTATTGACGGTTCGGTGTAAAAAAGTTGAATATGTATTGAAAAGCCGTAAACTGCGTAACGCTCGCTCACAGTCAGCGGCGGACAATACGTTTAGCGTGAACGCAGCTTAAGGCCACCTAAACATTTTTGGGTTTAATATTGATTCTCTCATTGTCTTGTCTCATACATTAGTAAATACCTATTAATGTTTTTTATCTCATAAAAGTTAAAATTATAAAAAGTATTTCTATACTCTTCAAACCCTCAATAGACTTCACAAATGGCAATATCTATCGCCATACGTAATCAATCGATCCCTAATGATTATAGCACATATTGAATCGACGCTACTGATGCGCTTATCAAACGACGGCGTAATGAATGCACGAGTGTTTACATTACGTGTGGGTGAAAATGGATTTATATGGAGACTATTTATTCAGCCAATATTTGTGGGCAATTTTCTTTTGCTAATGGGAAACCTGTTAGTCGGAGATTGTTACTGTTAGTAAAAATATAGCAGTCTATTTTCTTTCGAGTGTCAGGGCCCTTTAGGCCACTTATAGATTCGTCATACATATACTTACGCCTCCATCCAATGAGGGTAAGTAGAAATTACAGATCGCCGCCTGCTACGATCCTTAGGCGCGGGACATAAGGCCTGAAACTGCGTTAAGCGGGCGCCCGCTACGGGCACCCGTCGCGTACCTACGCGCGAGGACACGTGGATGGGCTCCGTGGGAACGCGACGGCCCCCGTTGCGGGTACCCGTCGCGGAGAACGGATTATTTTATTTACGCAGTGTCGCTAGTTCCATTTTAACGGTGTGCCGTGTCGATGAAGAACTTAATATATTAAGTTGTACAGAGGTCGGTTGCCTAAGCAACCGACCTCTGCCCTGGTGAAAATAGAGAATGAGAATGCTCATTTAATAGTATAGGATTACATTGCAAAACCGTTGGTGCCACCGCGCGTGCTCCCGCGCGGGCGTCCGTCGCACGGAGACGGGACACGTGGCGCGAGTGCGGGACCCGCTTCCCCGCGACGTATACCCGCGCGTGTCCCCGTAACGGAGCACCTTTGTATGGAACCGCGCGGACGTCTGCTTAACGCAGTTTCAGGCCTAAGTGGCGAGTGGCGCGGGCGTGGCGACGGTGCGGCGCGGGCGTTGCGCCGCCCGTTTAATATTTCATACAAAATGTATAGAAATGATGTGGCGCGGAACATACACAAGAGGCGTGGCGCGGGCAAGGCGACGACGGTGCGGCGCGGACGTTGTGTGTATTTTCCGCGCCACGTCGCGGTCGTTCCTATACATTTTTTTTGAAATATGAAACGAGCGGCGCAACGCCCGCGCCACACAATCGTCATGCCCGCGCTACTTGCCAGTTGTGTATGTCCCGCGCTTTTTAAATTCCTTTTGCTTCATTTACGTTCATACATCCCGTCATACAGGCACGCCGGTTAGGTTGCGAGTACTACACGCCAGACCTTTCTGAAGAACATCGCCAATGAGGTGAAAGGTGGGCGTTTTGGGGGACTGTCTTATATAATTTTGACGTTCGAAAAGTGCTGATTCTCAGCCTAGTTTGAATAAATGACTTTTAAATTTTTAATTTGCCTTTGTATTTATTGCGATGTGTCCACCAAATGACAAAAAAATATACCAGGAAATTGATCCGCAACGTATGGATGGAGATTCGAACACATTGCGACGCTACGTCCAGGGCCGGCCCGTTCATATAGGCGAACTAGGCGACTAGGGCGCTCGTATTAGGGGGCGGCAATCAGCGGCATCGAAATTAAAACAGTACATTTTTCATTTATTTACCCACAACTTGAAAATAGTCCCAATTTTTTACCCATTTTTCTACCAAAATGCGCTCATGGACATTTACAAAACCATCGGTACGGTTCATCTGGAAATCAAAAGCGAGTTGAGGCCAATCCATTGCTAAAAAAATCGCGATCTCTGCTTCTCTCGTTATCTGGTATAATATTTTGTTCAAAATTATTTTGACTTGGTAGGTATGTCTATCATAGTTTGACCGCGATCGCTGTACCGATCGCGCCTGAGAGATATTTCTCAACGGCATGTGAAGCCAAGTCAGAGGCCCATAGGCGGCTTTAAAACTCTGACACCAGGTAAGTCACTAACCACACGAAAAAGAAAGAACCTTGTTTTATTTTGTCACGAATTTTCTTAAAGGGGCGCCGTTCCAGCCTTCCGCCTAGGGCGCCAGGAATTCTCGGGCCGGCGCTGGCTACATCTAACTGCCGTTATATATTTAGAGGCTTGCAACGAAGCCGACAGCTTGCGGTTTTTCCGTCAGATTGGTGAAATCATTCAGCTATTATATTTCCTGACATCAAAGCAGCGTCTGCGTTCAGCGCACGTGTCGATTTCTTTCAGGAGTTTTTTATGGCTCTTTAGAAATAGCTAAGCGGAACAGGTTACTAAATATATCCACGTCTATTGTATTTTATAAGATAATAGTTATTAATTATGGTTCGTACCAAACCCCAAAATAAATAATTTCTGGACCATTCAACTCTTAACTTAAACAAAGGAACCTTTTCCTTAAAAATCTACGAATAAATATTTAAATTAATTCTGCTAATTCAACCCAGGATTGAGTAAGAGGTCAAGATGAACAAGACATTCAAAGTTCAGTTCACGTGTCCATTTCTCTTAGACCCCCGGTTTTTCTGATGAAAATGAAGGGACTTTTAATAAGGAAGTTTTAGTACAGTGCTACAAAAGTTTTTGTAGGATCCGGTTTTAATTTTAAACATTAAAAAAACAGTGGTACTCCAGGAGTGCCGACAGAAGTGAAAACTTGAACAATTTTACTGTGCAGGAAATACTTTCATTTTTGAAGTCGGTAAAAAAAAGGAAAATTTCAATCATGTCGTTGTCATGTCTCAATGTTTTGAATGTCATTAATGCCTAAGAAAATGTATCACGCGTTGGTGTCTTTTTAATGGTCAAAAGCTGGTGTCGGTAACAGTGTCGCGAGTTCAATATTTTTTTCCCATCTCAAAAATGCCCAACGCGCCTTAAGAAGTTTACACTTCAAAAATAATTGTATGATTTTAATAAAGCTGTAATCCAACATCAACATTTAATTCTTTTTCAATATTTAACACAACTAACTAATTAGCTATTAAGCTTATAAAGTCGATTCATGATCATTGGTGTGAATACAAACTGCTAACGGTTATAATTAGTTCCTTTGTCTAGTGCAGAGTTAACATAATTAATGTGAATTGGATTAAAAAAAAAAAAAAAAAACTCATTTCGCACACAATATTTACTTAGTTATAAGGGTTTCAAGATTTCGTGAACACGATTATTATCTTAAAACTACAGAATCACAATTATAAACACCATACTCATGTCTATGGTGCGTGATACTAATAATTGTGATTGTTGTAAAAAAAATAACCAAAATGCAATAGGATAGTTGTGTTTATTAGAATCTTATGTCTAAATTTTTTTATAGTCCTTGTAGATTATTAAAAAATTGGACACGTGTTACGAAGATACATTAAGTTAAAATGTTACATGTCGTCGCGCCTTGCTAGATTTTATACTAAGTTGTGACGTAGCGAGCCCCCACTCCCCAACTTTAATGCGTGTTTTCTAAGTTATTTTTGATTAAAATGATAAAGCAAAAAATACGTGTCTAACATTTTTATCTGAAAGACGGACTAAATAATTTATTTTTATTTTTATCTAGGACACAGGCCTATTTACGTTACGTTTACGTCGCGCGTTCGTGCTACGGCCTCTCATGCAATCTTAGTGATTTTTTAATTTCAAAATGTATCGATGAACGCGGCGGATGAATTAATGAAATTAATTCCCGGATATAAAAAAATCTTAGTTTAAAAACCTGAGTTTATTTTCGCTCGCATTATGTCCGATAATGCTATCACAATCACATGAGTGAGGTTCGAATAAACTGTACAGAATAAACAGTTTTCCAATTTCATCAAACCATTTGTTTACATTTTAATCACATACTTTTTTTCCATTCCAAAAATGTGGATCACATCGCTAAAACTCTTCATTTAAAAAAATACACTAAATAAACCTTCCAAAGTTAGTTTAAAACCCGTTCAACCCTAAGATACAAGGATCGCTTTGAGGTTGACCGCAAACCTGAACAAGCGAGGTAGGGGGAATACTCAAACAGACGTTGGTAATTAAGCGATTTCGTAATTAATTGTAAATAAAACTTTCTCCTTAGCTGTTAATGGGTCTCTATTTATTTTATTATCTAAACTTAACAATATAATATAATATAATAGTAGGTTAGAATTGGGGGTTCTGCATCACTTGCTCTCGCTGCGCTCGCGCCGTGATGCAGAATCCCCAATTCTATCAGCGAGAGCAAGTGATGCAGAATCCCCAATTCTATCAGCGAGAGCAAGTGATGCAGAACCCCCAATTCTATTTCGACGTGATGCAGAACCCCCAATTTTATTTCGATAAATAAGCAATGAAATCTTCTTGCACTGTATCGCTGACCTGAGACTTTGATGAGTCTATGCTCGATTTATAATTTGCAACAAGTATTAATTATAAACTCTCTTCCTTTTACAGCGTTCAAATAAAAACATTGAGGAAAATGTATAGCATGTTGCATCCAAGGATCGTCATAAATCTCCCAATCTTCTATAACACCTCCACATGAGAAACATGCTACTTTATCATCTATACTATTGCCACAATAAAAGAATCCAGCGTCAGCCATTTCCATCACTAATCTTTTCTTTGAATCAGCCGTTGCCCAGTAATAATTAAATGAAAATTCACGCATTTTATAAGTATTATACATGTCATAGCGGGGTTTGTATTTATTTTGAGACATGCTTCGTTTTATAGATAAATGCATAATGACATCGCTTAGCTACAGTTAGTAGCTTTTAATGATTTGATGACGTTGACGGGGTTGGGAGGGATAGGAAACGTTTACCTAAGTATTTATATAAATTAAACAAGAAAATATTTTTATTTAAAAATTTTATTATCATAGCACCATTTATTTAAACACAATACATTTTTTAAAGCACAAACAGAGTCATGATACATACAACTATACAAATCTTGACAGTATTTATATTGATTGTACAGACTTGACAAACTAGAACAACCTTTGTCTTCTAAATTAAATATATTACTATTACTGTTTTCTAATATATTTTTTAACCACGAGACTTTTTCTGAACCCTTAACATAGACACATTTATCTCTTAAAATATCAGCAATAAAATTCTGGTAGTTGGAATAAGGTACAATTCCTTCACGCCAATATATCTTTCTGTTACGTTCAATCCAACTAACTTGCTTTCTTTCTGCTTTTGTCAAATTGTAAAATGGAAATGGTGGCTTAATCAAAAACAATTGAATTTTTTTATTATACAATATAGCGATTTCTTTTATTATAAATTCATCTGTTTCTGTTCGAAAACCTTGAATATCTACAATAGCAATCATGATAACCGGCGTACAGTGTTGGTGAGAGGTTTATATTCCACAAGTCGATCGTTTATAATCAAACAATATGCAGTTGTCTTATCTGGTATTGGCGTTGAACATTCAATTTCTAATCGCACGTCCACTGGACCTGATTTTAGACTATCGTTTTGCCTTGAGCAGTCTAAGATAAAGAGG
Source organism: Agrochola litura (assembly GCA_949152395.1). Taxonomy (NCBI): domain Eukaryota; kingdom Metazoa; phylum Arthropoda; class Insecta; order Lepidoptera; family Noctuidae; genus Agrochola; species Agrochola litura. Next base: position 8,233,298 of record OX424510.1, on the reverse strand, counting down.
GGAGCTTTTTCTTTAAAGTCCTTTAGGTCAAGCAACGGGTCTGCTGGACAGTTGTAATATGACTGACGAAATTTCACATACATTTCGTATAATATACTGTATTTGTTGTCAGAAAACTTTAAACCCAAAGGCTCATAAGGATAATATTGTGAATTTAAGAAAAGCGTAACGTTTGTCACCTCGCAATGATCGAATAGCGAACTGTCTTTAGTTTTATTATTTTTTCTATTAGTTTGTAAGCAAAAAATTACATATCTAGGCTTTTCCAATTGTGAAGCAGTCTTAACTGACCAAGAATGTTTTGTGGTTTTAGGTAGTAAAGGATATTCATATAAATCCCAATTTCTAAAAGCCATCTGAATGGGTTTATCTCTTTCTAAATGCTTTAAAAGTGTTAATCGTTCTCGATCTGACACTTTTATGTGTGGCACCCTCCATTGAACTCTTTGCATATCTATTTGAAAATGAGCAACATCATCAGTAAGAATAACGCTGTTTAAGTTAGAGTTACTTCTATTCAATATAAGTTCGTGTTTACAATTTATAACGATTTTATTGTAATCCTCTGCAAACCCTAAAATCTTATTTAACGGTATCACAATACTAAAATGACCATCACTTTGGAATCCGTTTAAATTCCAACCCCATAGTGCAGCAACTTTATTTTCACCTTCATTTAATGAGATGTATGATTTTATTGCTGATGTTATTCCAGAATTTTTTATACGATCTATTTCAATACCATTCATTTCGTACCTGATGTCTTGAAACAAAGACATAATAGGGTTATTAGTGAACGAAACAGTTTTCTTGATCGGATTCCCATCTTTACCGAGCAGCTTTGCTTGGCCTTCGATGTAAATTGAACTGGCTGATGGTAGCACGTATATGTCTTGCTGATGTATGGGGATTCTGATTTCATCGTTTTCTCTAAAGCTGTTGTTGTAGGGATTATATGAATGGATTTCATAACTTTCGATCGAACTATCGAAGTGAGGTAATTCAGTAATTTGTAGTATATTCATACTTTAAAACCTAGGGCTCTAAGAAAATCTCTATTTGCTTTAGTCAATTTCTTAACTTTTTTCTTACGTCTACGCACCTTAATGGTTGTAGAAGGAATAAGACGTTTTATTTTCACAGGAGTGTTTTTATAATATACTATCATTTTGTTTTTCTTAAATGAAGGCGTAATTGAATATCAGGTTCATCACCAAAGTTAATACAATAACCAGATTGATCAACAATCTTAACAGATATAGATGAAATTAAGTTTTTGTTAACTGGAAAGTAAATAACGTTTGGCGGTATTTCTATGCACTGATGACCAGGAGCAGTATTAAATACAAATTCATGAATAAAATGAGTTGGTAATCCATTACAGTAGGAACCATGTACAAGATCACATTCGATTCGGATTACAGATTGACTGCTGATATTGATGGGCACATTTGGTCTTGAATTTAACACTGAAAAGTATAACAAACCGCACTCGTATGGATCAGATAAATGCAGATGTGGTTGAAAATATGACACCAATTCAGATTTATTTCCGGAGATAGTAACCGTAGTAGACATGCTTGCATACTGAACTCTTTCAGAATATCCTCTTTATTTTATCCCTTGACTACACCAAAAATTTTTTAAGAACTTTAAACAGAGATGGCCGCAATTGAAAGGGTGATCACGTTGTATATTATCATAATTATAATGGACTTTAGAACCTACGTATTTTATAAATTCTTTTGGAGGCTTAAGATTTCCGTAACTGTCAAAGTACTCAATATAATCATTGTATTTTGCATAGGCTACCCAATGAGAGCCAGGATCTTTAGAACTATCTAAATTAATAACTCCACATTCTTTTTTAAACGGGTATTTAGGAAGCTCATCTCTCATATAGACTCCTCTAAAATAGGGAATACTATTTCCATACTTCAAAATGTCAAAGTTAGTTAAGGCTCGTTTGGGTAGCCGACTTAGTTTTTTTCATTCGATACAAAAATTCCAAGCCCGTTTTTATGTGGTTTAAGGTGTAGTCCTTTCCCAATGCAGAGAGCTTCCATTTTTTCATTATGTCTCTTCGATTCAGTCAACAGCTTTCTAGCCATTTTGAATTCATTTATGGTTTTGGCTATACCAGCTGCCCCGCCTGCTATTGCTCCCACTGCTGATAATCCAGCAAAAATAGGAATTAAAGGTAATACACCACCAGTTTTTGGTATAGGAATAACTCGAGGAAGTTTAATGGATAAATCATCAGCTAATTCTCTGGCTGCGGCAATAGCTAATTCTATTGCCACTTTTTTGCATTTTGGCTTCAATTTTTTCATGTGTCTTTTCGTTTTAGTAATAACATTTTTAAATTTATTTTTTAAACCTTTTCCAGATGTAACTTTTCGATAGCATTTTTTGCCACGTTTTTTTAGTCCAGAACCACTTTTAATTTTTGTAGACATTGTCTTGCTTACCAAGCCTGCTGCGAGTTTTTCGCTTACACTCGCATCCGAGGCAACTACTCGCTCTTTAGCCATTTGTAGTAAAATTAAATCAGCTCTGTGACGATCCTTTAAGTTTGATGATTTATGATAGGCAATGTCGTGTTCTTTGCAATATTCGTCTAATTTATTAATACCTTCATCTCCGCGTGTAAGCCTTTTAATTAATTTTGTACCAGGGCCACAATAATTGTATCCTGGTAAGTGTAATTCAAACGGTAAATTGTTTATAAGCCAATTGAGAAGACTACTCTCTCCAATACACATCATAAGACTAATGAATCTGGATTGAACACTTTAATAAATACTTATACGATTCATTAATGACTTTGTTGTTAAGTTATTTTTATTTATAATAGTATATTCGATTTATCAATCCAACTATTTTCAGCAGAAGGCAAACCTAACCATTTTACTAAAACCCTGTTTCCTTTTCTTCTAAGAACTTTCTCAATTAGATATACATTAGGATGTTTAGTCTTTTGAAGCTCTTGTAAGTAAAATGCTCCTAAAATAGGTTGACCTCTGATTGTATCTTCAATTAAGTAGGTGATAGGAGTTGTATTTTGTATTTTTCGAATTTTAAATATTTCCGTTGACCAGTTGGGCGTATATCCTTTTTCAAATGTTCCTTTGTACTTACTGATACGTACATAATCTCCAATTTTATACTTGCTTCTTATTCTTTCGTTTTTTACCAAACCTAAATACGTTTTTAATATACATTTTTTATTAATATTATCCACATTAGCAGGGATTTCATGAATTGTCCGATGATAAGTGTGATTGTATTTATAAATAACATCATTAAGGGTATTATCTATCCAATTATAGTTACCTTTTAAACTAAATTCCTTATACAGTTTAGATTTCAATGTTCTGATAAATCGTTCAACTATTGAGGCCTTTTTTGTTGAGAAGGTTGAATAATGGTTGATATGATTAGATTTCATAAGCTTTTGAAATTTATTATTATAAAATTCTGTTCCATTATCCGTTTGGAGATTTTTTGAAACACGTCCTGTAGCCAACAAAATTTTGAAAGATTTACATACATCATCTTTGGTTTTACTTTTCAGAGGAAAGGCCCAAGCATATTTAGAAAATGTGTCAATAACGGTAAGTATAAATCTATGATTTTTATTTTCTTTTGAAAACGACTGCATATCAATTAAGTCTGCTTGCCATAGGTCATCTATATCTTTCATTATAACATGTCTTCGCGGAAAGTTCACCCTCGCATTTTTATGTATTTCGTTTACCACATCAGCTTTGCTCATTTTCAGAATTCAGTACATTTGTCTTGAATCCATCTACAATACTGAATGTAAAGCATATTATTACAACTATTTATTCTGTAATTATGTCAGCTTCTTTTAACTCTTCAATTATCGATAAAATTTCATTATCGTGGTTTGTATTGCCAGCATCTTTTGAAGCAACTAATAGTTTCAATCTTTCAACTAATTCGTTAGGGTCATCCCAATATACCAAGTCAGTGTTGTTTTTGTATTTTTTTAGTGTTGCTAAGTTTCCTCCAAGTTTAGGGTGAGCAAGTATATAATCGTTTGACGATTCGGAAAACAGTGGTTTGATTATTTCACGATATTTTGTTCCTTTATCGCCTCTTATTTGTCCATTAGGATTAAAATCTCTCTTATGAGCATTTGTATAATGCAGCATATCCTTATAGACAAGCTTATCTTTGCTAGAAATTAATTTTAAATCAGGTTTTTTTCGAAGTAAAAGTTCCTTCAGGCCTGGGGTTAAATTATAGGCTTTATCATCGACTTTAATTAAAATTTCACTATCGTCATTTAAACCATCAATTTTAGAAAATGATACAACTGAATTGCCCATCAATAAAGTTTTGTTCACACTTCTTATTCCAAACGGTATATTTACACCATCATAAATATCATGGATATCACAACCCTCTAATGAAATTTCTAAATCATCTGGTAATTCCATTTTATTAGACTTTTTAGGTGATTGAATAGAATTTAGTTTTGGATCGTAGCAGTCTTCAAACTTTGTAGATGAGCTAGTATTGATGTCATCCAATTCAATGTCTTTAGAATTAGCGAGTATTGTATTTTCTAAATGTTTTATTTTTTCCATAGATATATTTGAATTAACTAGGGTTTTAAGTGGATCTGTGACAGGTTTTAGCATTTTATCGAATGACAAGTTTATCGAGTGTTCCTGGTTTTTCATTTGTTTTATTTTATTCTTTATAGAGTTTACAGACTTCATTAATTCTATTTTAATATTTTTCTCCATGTTGTAACAACTGGGTTCAGCTGAAGAACAAACAATACTAATTTTCTTTTTGAGTGTTATTTACTTATATTTAAAAACATTCAGTCAAATTTAAAAAAGAAATCAAAATTCTGTCTGTACCTTCCATTATTTAATGGTGACTCTTTATTAATAAGAAGAAATTGATATGGATTACTCCAAACAGTTTTACAAATATCTTTGAACTGATTCCATGGTAGATCGGAGTTGACATGTTCTCCATAGATATGTTTTAAATTTACATCATCTTGTTTAAATATTATAAGAAAATTGGTGTTATCACGTAACAACTGTTTCGGTATTTTGGAGTAGGTTTGCGATAAGTAAAAGCAATCAATTTGTTTATGTCTACCCATTGAGAAATAATTACGGATATTTATTTGTTTTTCACACGCAACATCATCAAATATAAATATAGAATTCGGTAACGCTTCATTGGGAGATATGACTTCTTTATTGTCATTGAATTCAATGAAATTAATCTGAGGCACTCTTCTTAATACTTCACTTAAGAAACGATATTTTGGTTGGAAAGCAGTTTTCGAGTAAAGATAAAGATTTTGGAATTTAAGACCATTTTCATGCAGCAATAAACTGATCATAGCGTTTGTTTTGCCGCAGTTCGAGGGTCCACATATTATGCAACGAATCGTATTAGGCAATAAAGCACTGTGTCTAATCTGACGAGCAGAGTCATTAAAATTGATATTATTCACGTTCAGGGATATGGGTTGTTTGATCAACTTCATCTTGCTTATTATTTATTTTCATTACTTACTATCCTTTATATATGAATATGTGAGCACATTATTCAACCAACAGGTTTGGACCTGTGTCGTTATTAAGATGATGTTCTCGTCTTACCGGCCATAAATGTATTTGTGACTAATAACCGAAAGGAGAACATATTCTAGGTATGTCAAAGTAATTAAACATTACACTTCATTGCAGTAGCTGATCAAAGTAGGACCTTACGCAAATTTTTCACGATTTAAACAATAGTTTCAGTCTAAAGGTAAGTGTTTGAATAATAACCAATCAAACAAAAAGAATAAATAAAATATTTGTTTAAATGCTTATTTGTAAATAGTATTTTATTTTTTCAGAATAATGTCTCGAGCACCGTCACCATCCTACAGCCCCAGCATATTGGACAATGAAAATGTGATTTCTGTTGAACAAGAACAATCCAGATTACGTGAGGTAATCTTTGTTTTTATATTTCATAGAAGTAGATTATTCTATTGCTATTTTTATTTTTTTACGAGGCAAATTTCTTTTTTTTTTTTGCAGTGGAACTCCGAGGTACTCAATGGCAATCCTGTTATGAGTTCATTTTTTTACTCCCAGGGCAACTACGAACCATATTTTGAAGGTTTAAATCAGAGCGCTAAAATTGAAAAGCTGCTCACTGGAAATGATCAAGCTCAAACATCTAAAAAGTCTTCAAAAAAGAGAAAATCTTCATTGGGATCATCATCATCATCATACATTGTTCGCAGAAAGGGAAGCGATAATGCAGGTCATCTAATTAAATTAGAAGTGCATAAACTTAAAGATTCTAAAAATGAAAATGATTATAGTGATAGTGACAATGCGTGTGTAAGTGTGCAATATGTGGTGCATGAAACTTATAACGAAGTGATGGAAGCAACAGAGACCCTTATTAAAAAAATTGGGAAGAAGTTGAGTGACCCGGAACAGTTTTAGGTAATTTTTGTATGCCTAGTTAATAAATAGTTTGTACTGTCAAAATGCACATATACTTGGACATTTCGTTACTAACTTATTATTTTATTACTGTTTCGAGATTTGATTTTATTATTTTATACATAGTCGACTGTAAATGATCCATGTTTTGTTTTTTAAAACAGTTAAAAAGACTACATTTTTGTGAAAATTAAATAAATGTTATGATTATCAACTATTCTTGGGTTTCATTTTTCTTTGACTAGGTACAGTTACGAGCACTAATATGTATCCACTTACCAAAACAAAAAGCGATTTTCTCGTGGAATATTTACTGCAACTTTGAGATAAGACCTATTCCATATTGTGGGTTCCAAAATACTATATTTCGTAACAATTTAAAATGACAATCAACAGAGTAGGTGAAAATCACTTTGAAAGGTTGCTAAGTGTACCTATACATATTAGTGCTCATGACTGTACTTAGTTTAAATAAGAAGTAGGTATAGAATATCATATTTAAACACAATACATACTGATTACAAATGATTTATTTCATATTATGTAATAATTCAATACATTTTTGCTTACATACTTTACCTTAAATTAATACATTGTTATTAATACAGCGCTTAATTAAAATACTGTTTTATGATGCCCCCAAGGCAAAGTTTTGCAACCATCTTCCATTATTTGTCTTTTATCATCATCCCTACTAAGAATCAGCTTATTAATCTTCTGAGTGAAAATCTTATGATTTTTCGACTTTATAATACACATGTCATCTCTTAAGCATTCATTGTACCGTAAAGCTCGTTTATATTTTTTTATATCGAGTTTTTTCACAGCTGATTTTTTTACACCTTTTGCTCTGATGATTGAAGAAGCTAGAGAGTCTATACAATACAATTTTGCTCTTAAACCTACAAACTCGGTTATAATATCACCACCCATTTCATCCTTAAAAAAACCTGGTATTTTACAATTTGCTTTGTGTATATTAAATTGATTTCCAGTTTCAAAGTTGCTCGTATCAAAGTATTTTATATTCTGTTTCATGTCCTCATAGAAATCTTCTGTATATATTAAATACAAAAGGCTATCAGTATCAGTATAACATAGTTGAATATCATTTTCGTAAAGACGTTTCATCACAGAGTAATTAAATCGATACAAATGAGTCTTAGCCAATTCTAATATTGAGAAACCAATATAAATTGGTCTATCAAGAACAATTTTCGTTTGTTGTAACTGGATTGCTACTAATGTATCAGAAAATACAGATAAGTTTTTGAAATTGGGGGCACTTACATATTTTTCAGCTCCACAAATTTTGTTTGTTTTATTATGAATATCTTTCCATACATTAACCAGTTTTACATCGACTTGTTTTCTTTTGTTTTCTATAGTTTTTCCAAATATAGAGTTGTTTTGTTTTTTAAAAAAGTCTCTTTCAAAATCGGAAGACGCTCTTTGTCTGAGAGTAGTATTCAGCAAGATATATGGAGCTAAAAATGAACTTTGTTCAAACGCTAGTATTCTATATATCTTTAATAAAATAAGTCCATTTTTTACACATTCTTTAAGATGAACATAGTGAATGATATATTTATGTTTATCATACAGGTTAGCAATTAGTTTAACATTTTTACTACCTGGTGGAGCAAATTTTTCGGCGGCAAATGGTAAATCCGAATGAGTTTCGTGAATTTTATAAGGATAACATAAGTCAACTTCTAAAATAAATCCTGTGTCACTATCATTTAAAATACACATTACATTAAAATTATTTATTTCATTTTCGTTTAAAAACCTAAAGTTTCGAGTAGGAAGCGGTTGCATCATAGCGTGGCCATATAAATTTACACAATCAAGATAAATTAAATAGCTGTCAGGTTCCTTATTGTTATAATTTGGAATATATTTATTATTTGCCTTCGCATATCTTAAAGAACATTGGGCAAGTCCCCCCCTTATGCCTTGTTCTAACATTTGATACATATCAATATCTGAAATTAAGTCTAAATTAATTTTTGTATATAATAACATCGCATCCCAACTTAGCGAGGGAGATGATACATAATAACAAGGATCAAGGTCATAAAACTTTAAACTCATTGATCTAAACTTTTCAAAAACATCACATAAAAGTAGGACATCACATTTCAAATATAAGTCTGTGTACTCCCCTAAATTAGAAATATCAAATGTATTCCAGACTTTTAATGCATGATTATAATCTTCATCCGAAATAGATTGGGATGTGAGTTTATTATAAAATTTTGATGAATCTGGCAATTTAGTATCTTTATAACGATCCCACGAATCGATGTAATCATAACAATATACACCTTTCTTGCATGCCAAATTAAACAAATAATCATCATTAAAAAACTTTCGTAAGTTTTGAAAATCTTCCGTTTTCATCGTTTTTATTAAATTATCTAGACTTGAACTTAAAAAGTTAAAAGAATCAATAAACTTTAACTGAGCTACATTTTTTTTGTCAATCGGGACGAATTTTGTGAAAGAAATATATTTTTCTTTGTTTTTGGGAATAAGATTTATACGACCGCAAAGACCTGAAAGTTCCTTTATAAACAAATGACAATCATAACCAGAAAGATTATGAAATATGACAGGTATAAATGGACAAGATTTTGCATTCAAATTACATGAATTGTGTGCTGGTCCTCTATACATTCCGGTGAAATGATCATGATCAGCAACAACGAGGTCAGTATCAGAAAAAGTTTTCTTACATAAGTGACATTGTTTAGCGTTGTTTAAAGACATTTGTTGAGCTTTGTTAATTATTAGGGGTTTTATCTCTGACATTAGTCTATGAAGTCTTATTACATCCTGACTAATAGATTTAACGAACTTTTTCGAGCAGTCTGGCCCTCTATAAGATCTAAACTCATTTAATTCAGGTTTAGACTGACAAAAAATGTAATATCCATAACAACTTGCCATATGGATTTGAATATTTTCTACACATGGGGATTTATTTTTGTCTGAATATTCTTGTAATAAACTTTCAAAATCGCCGTAAATAACAATGGGAACTCTTTGAGTCCTATTAAAATTTGAAAAACTAAGTTTTGAGTTTTCTTCGGGAAGGATAGTTTGCACTCTTGCACAGCTATGATTGAATTGTTTTTCTGGTGAGTCGAAATACACAAAACATTCGTCACATAAATATAACTTAGACTTATGTTTTGTAAGTTGTCTGTGTACAAGCTTATTGAAATATTTAATTAAGCAAAAATGACTTTTACCGTTATTATTGAAATAAAGTAAATTTACATGATAAAGTTTTCTTTTTAAAGTTTTATACAACGGCCCTGTTACATTGTAATTCTGTTCCAAACCATAGACGTTAACACTTACGTTTGGATTTAAATCTTCAAATAATTTGATGTCGTCTAAACTGGGTGGAAATGTCATGTTCGTAATGTTTAACACTTTTGAATAGTGAGGATATGATGTAACTCTATTGGGGTTATTCTTTGCTGGGTACAAATATGCTACTATGCTCCAAAGAAAACAATGATTATCTTTATTAACTATGTTTAGACTTGATTTCGTATTTTGAATTCGTTTAGGTAATTCTAAATAAGAACCCGCTCTCAAAGGACTGTATTTAGCGAAATTAATTTCTAAATGACTAATCGATTCGATTGTCCAGCCTGACTCACTTAGTTCGAACTCAGAACATTTATTTAAGATTTTTTCTGCAAATGCATGATATGTGGATAATATATCTGTGCTTTGAAGTATAATTACATATCTTGTATTAAAAGATTTAAGACTAATTTCGTAATTTTTAGGTAAAGTGTACGAAACAAAAAGTTCGAAATTGACTTTCAAAGAAACGTGTTGTTTTAATAATTCTTTAATTAGATAGCAACATGTGTCTGAAGTTTCAGTTAAAAAAAATTCAGGTGTAATAGTAAAACTTTCAGGATTTATTTTGTAACTGACTATTTTGTTTTTAAAAGCACAAGCTATTATACGGACATTATCAAATTGAGTTTTTATGAGATTATTAGATTTATGGATGTTAGTTTTTTTGTGAGAAGAATAATTGGGACAGTTAATGTTACAAGTTTGACAGAATACCATTTTTGAATAATTTTAGAATAGCTTTATTTGTATTTTCTTAGTATTATTATTATTTAGGTTTTTGTTTTATCTACTAAGTAGATTCTGTAAGAGAACAATGCAAAAATTTAGAAATATAAGTTACATTCAGGTTAGTAGATACTTAACCAAATTAAACATATTTTTAAAACATACTATTATCGATTATATGTATATTATAAAGGATTAAATTAAAGTTGAATAAAATTTAAGTAATTTGTTAAACTAAATTTACAAACATAGTATAAGAGATAATAATTATGTTATGAATATTTTATTATTTTCAATTTTAGGTTTTTATTTAGGTTTTTGTTTTATCTACTAAGTAGATTCTGTAAGAGAACAATGCAAAAATTTAGAAATATAAATTACATTCAGGTTAGTAGATACTTAACCAAATTAAACATATTTTTTAAACATGGGTAGGTACTATTATCGATTATATGTATATTATAAAGGATTAAATTAAAGTTGAATAAAAGTTAAGTAATTTGTTGAACTTAATTTTCAAACATAGTATAAGGGATAATAATTATATTATGAATATTTTATTATTTTCAATTTTAGGTTTTTATTTAGGTTTTTGTTTTATCTACTAAGTAGATTCTGTAAGAGAACAATGCAAAAATTTAGAAATATAAGTTACATTCAGGTTAGTAGATACTTAACCAAATTAAACATATTTTTAAAACATGGGTACTAATATTGATTATATGTAGGTATATTATTAAGGATTAAATTAAAGTTGAATAAAAGTTAAGTAATTTGTTAAACTTAATTTACAAACATAGTATAAGAGATAATAATTATATTATGAATATTTTATTATTTTCAATTCTAGGTTTTTATTCAGGTTTTTGTTTTATCTACTAAGTAGATTCTGTAAGAGAACAATGCAGAAATTTAAAAATATAAGTTACATCCTTGTTAGTAGATATTTAACCAAATTAAACATTTTTAAAACATAGGTACTAATATCGATTATATGTATATTATAAAGGATTAAATTAAAGTTTAATAAAAGTTAAGTTTTTTGTCAAACTTAATTTACAAACTTAATTTAACTGGAATAAAAAGGTTTACAAAGAATTTTGGGGGTACAAAATTGGTTGGATAGAGGAATAATCCTCTTTAACTGCTGCAACCACCTGAGTAACCGCCTTCCAAGTTGGGCTATTGTCATTTACCGCTGTTTTGAAAGAAACCAATGAATGTTTCCAGCGGTTGGTTGTTATGGCCTCCAACTCCTGACAATTCGATATGCGAACCTCAATATAATATTCTCCGCGCCTTGTGGGGTTGCTTTGCATAGTATACCCAGATCCGACTCGACGCGTCAGGTAGCTCTTCAGTTTTGCTGCCCGAATTGGTTCACGTTGCTCTTCATCCTGGAAACAAACCAAAAAATAGTTTCATTAAATCATCGTTATAATATGATCATTTTAATATGATGATTCATAATGATCATCAGCCCCCCTTGCTATTGTTATAAATCATCACAATAATAATCTTAAGACATACGTATTCTTCATTGATTTAATTCGGTTTCAACATGTGAATGAAATCTTTTAGAACTTAAAAAATGTAAACCGTACAAAATCCTAACAAATCATGAGTTGAACTTTACTTATTACGTAACATCACGCCTATATTTTTCGAATAGTTATAATTTCATGCTGCTACTATAAAATTATTGAAACTTGGTCCAATTATCTACACTTAGTCAGACCTGAGAATCGAACTCAGGACTTCACAATTATCAGTAACTATGCTTACACCACTACTAAACCTGAACAACTATCTGTAGGTGGTACAATATTTATTCTGCACGGGAATCGAAGCCGCACAGCAGCTAATCGCTCAGCCCCTGCGCCAACCGAGTCGTCAAAATATAATAATTAAATGACAATTTCATCTCAACTTACCTCGGAATCAGGGTAGATAGATAGTTTTCGTTTCTTTTTAGCAGATGTAGACGCAAAGACAGGTGCGGTCGAAGGGTCAGCCTCTGATTCAGACCCACTACCAGCAAACGGCTGTTCTTGGAGTGGTTTTTTAGTTTTTCCTTTTGGTTTCGAGGGTTTTGGTGTTAAAGGCTTACTTGGTTTCTTCTTTTGTGATATAGGGATCACTTCAGTGTCTGAGTCAAATGGATTGGAAAACCTAAAAATAAAACATAATTTTCATCAAGTCTACTTACAAACATTCATACGTTTAGTTACAACTACTCGTATTATCGAACAGTCCAGTCATGATAAGTAGGTACTACACAATAGGTTCCTGTCACGCCAAGCTATTTTTCTGCAAGGAAGTCGAACTTATAAACTCATTCTCAACAGCGACAACCTCTGAACCTATAAGACCATCGATCATATTGATCAATAAGACCTACTAATAAAAATGCCCGGTTGCACCCCACCCACACACACACCCAACTGCACCCCTCACAAATATACACTGATCACAAAATTTATAAAGTTAAAATGACACGCACATACTTACTGTTTTATTTGTTAAACGCACTAATTATTAAACGACGTTAAGTTAGACGAAAACCACTGCAGAATGCACTGCTAAAAATATTCTGTGAGACTATCGCCAGGTGACACTGATTTTATATCCATAAATTGTAAAACGGCATACACACATAATGAATGCTTATTAGTTATAGTTTATTTAAAATTAAGCGTAAATATTGGCATACAATTTTAATCCCTATGCGTATTGCGCATAAGATTTATTATTATTTATTTCATAATAATCATTCATACTCAATTGTAACGTTGTCCTAACTTACCGTTTTAGGAGGATATATAATACGGCGCCGCGCGGTCGCTGAAAACTGAGACGAAATTTTTATAAGGTAATCGTACGTACTTGTATACAAATGGGTCTCTCCATCATGAAATTCTAGAGATCAACCATAACGAGTTCTGATATTAACCTTGAATAAGACTAATATAAATTGAACTCCAAAATATTTAACATTTTTTTTTATTTGTCTGCCTCGTTGGTCTAGTGGTCGCAAGCGGTACTGCTAAATATGAGGTCCTGGGTTCGATTCCCGGGTCGGGCAAAGTGTTATTGGGTTTTCCATCTGGAATTTCTCAGTAGCAGCCTAGAGCCTGGATTTGTGTTCGGTTGATAGCAAAAGGCTCGCCCCCTATTACATAGGACTTTAACATAACTGGCGAAATGTGGGTATCCTATGGATATACCTCTGTCTAACCCTTCGGGGATTACTTCATGCGTGATGTTAAATCGATCTAGATAGGTTTCATTTTTAGAAAACTACAAAAAAAAACGAGAAAGCTCGTTCATCCAGAAAATGTTATAACATAACATAACATCACGCCTTGTTTCCCCGAAGGGTTGGGCAGAGGTGTCCCTGTAGCAGGTACACCCACATTTCGCCATGTTATAATTTATTGAAAAACAAAGATAATATTAAGACTCATTAAAACCTCAGGTGTTCGATTCAGTGCAAGAAGATTTAATTGCTTATTTATCGAAATAGAATTGGGATTCTGCATCACTGGCTCTCGCTGATAGAATTGGGGATTCTGCTTCACTTGCTCTCGCTGATAGAATTGGGGATTCTGCATCACTTGCTCTCGCTGATAGAATTGGGGATTCTGCATCACTTGCTCTCGCTGATAGAATTGGGGATTCTGCATCACGGCGCGAGCGCAGCGAGAGCAAGTGATGCAGAACCCCCAATTCTAACCTACTTATAATAATATTATAAAGAGAAAAGATTTGATTTTTGAAGTGAAAACTTCTTTAGGCGCGTTAGGCATTTTTGAGATGGGACTAAACCATTGATTTCGCGACACTGTGACGACACCAGCTTTTGACCATTAAAAAGACATCAACGCGTTGATTGCCGCGGTGCCGTTTTTTTTCAAGTTTTCACTTCTGTTGGCACTCCAGAAATACCACTGTTTTTTTTGTATGTTTGTTTGTTACGCTTTCACGCTAAAATGGCTGAACAGATTTAGATAAAATTTGCCACATGAGTAGACCATGACCTAGGTTAGGACATAGGATACTTTTTATCCCGATATTCTCAAGGCATCGAGACTTATGCGGGTGAAATCGCGGGGCGCAGCTAGTTTTTTTATATAGACCGTAAGTGAATGTTTTAGCTATAAATGAAAATATTGGAAACCTTGAAGATTCGTTACATCGTAGGTACTCGCAGTAAAAATAGGTTAATTATTCTAGGATAATGTGCATCGTTCGCCAAACTTTGATTTATAGTACAGTACCGACCAAAAGTCCATGAGCAATCTCACAAAGCAATAGACTGACGCTTCGGTTTGACTTACGACCTTCTTCTATAAGTTGTTACAATACTGTAGACACGCACATTACACACACACACTCACTTTGTCTGCAACCAATGACTAGTTCAATAATCATCATTCGTTTTTAGTTTCATTCGTCTTGTTCACATAAATATTAAAGTTTTGCAGGTAGACCACAAAAAACTAAGTAAATTATTTCGATTTCTGTGGGGTAGATGCAGTTTGTTACGAGTATTTAATTAATAGAACTTGGTTGGTTCGTGGATAATATTGGTGACGAGTATTTAGCGCAGTGTTGTGGTTATTATTATCAAAAAGCAGGCATAAAATATATTGAAGAGATCAGATCAGATCAGAGAAAAGTGAAGTGAATATCTAATGAAACCGGACTAAGTGTGAGTTTTATCATTTATATATTTCATATTTTACTAAACATAAATCTTAATCAAGGGTATTGTTGATAGAACAGAGGTATTGTTGAGACAGAAGATGCCTTTAAAGTTTTAAATTCATTGTGAGGTTTAATTCGATTAGTGAATAATAAATAATAAGGTATTATGTGTAATAAAAACAATGTTTTTCTTTGTTCTAGAGAAATACTGTGAGGGTTAAGAGATATGAGGAAGGGGCTTATTATCGAGTAGCAGCGACGTCAAATGGTGAATGAAACAAATGGTTTCATACCAACGAGATATTTTGCTGAATTATTAAAAACACGTCATTATGAACCGTTCGCCGTGCACTCTGAAGGCTTGCATCACTGAAGACCAGCTAGAAAACCGTTTTTGACCTTAAAATATTGACCGTACCAACTTAATAAACAACAGATTCGTTATTGTATGAATTTATGGTAACGAATTTTTTAAGCACGTTTCAATAGGGTGTTTGTCGTATTTCTTGCAGATATACCGAAATTGTTTAATATTATTTTAGTAATAGTATTATTTTAGGATTAAAATTTGAGGTTTAGTTTCAATCTTCTTTTCGTAAAGAAAATGAATACTTAAGCTTTAACCTCAATAACAACAATATTTACTAAAGTCAAATAAAATGTAAAATAATTAATACAAATAAAATATAAACAAACTGCCCATATTTAACCTTAAAATTACCTATTCTGTAAGTAGTTTTTTACATTTTAAGTAGTCTAATATTCTTATTTATTACTTAATTACTTCGACCATGATCAAAGCTTAATATTTATGGTGAAAAAATCCATTAAAAATTTAAAATATTTCATAATTTAAATATGTCAAAATAATACAAACAGCTTCTAGTTTCTTGACATCTATTTCACATCTTATTCAGCTGAAGTAATGATAAATAATTGTAGCAGTGTGTTAACTTATGTAAAATAAATATAACGAATAAACATATTTTTTTAATTTTGTTATCATATATCACGCATTTTTTATTCTAAAACCTTTATTGCAATAACAACATAAAAAAGCAGCAATATTTAAAAAATATTATTATCGAAAACAAAAATAATAATATTTGCAAAAAACCGCACTGTGTTTTACGAGATTAGAACCTGAGGCAGTTTGAGTTCCATACCAACGCTTAACGCTTTCTGCTATCTGCACTTGTTAAGTTACTATCGAATTTTAGCAATGCCATTAACTGGTCAAGTTCACGCGCATAGTGCGTGTGTGCTAGCTTGTTTAAAGCGACGGAAATATATTGTGGTTTCGTGTAGTGCAAAACTGCGTTATCTGTGGTGTGTGTATCGTGTTGGTTACACATACAAATGTACGAGCTATACCGCGTGTTCACAGCAATACGACTCTTAGCGTGCTTACGCACTTTTGAGCGCTTACTGTACATTACTGCCGCGGTCTAATGACTACTTTGCTGGTCGCGCTGATGATGGCCGACAGCGCAGCGTAGCGCAGCGTAGCGCAGCGTAGCGCAGCTCCAGGCCGACACAGCGCGGTCAGCGTGCAGCACTTGATGGACGAGCTGAGATGATGGACGAGCTGAGATAAAGGCCGAGGCCGTAGGTCGAGGCCTTTACAGCGAGGACAGCAAGGGCTGCAATGATGGCCAAGCTGGAAGGCCTAGAGCGTAGCTAGGCTAGCTCGAGGCAATCATAGCGTGACCAGCGAAGCAGTCATAGTGGGCCAAGGCTTGTATAGTGCTTTACTCAAAAATGCAAGTACCTAATCTAAATAAAACCAGCAAGTAATTTCAATAAAATATATATTAATTAACTAGAAATTTAATTTAAATGACAATTATGAAAAGTACAGTTACTAAAATTCAACACCGACTTTCCCGGTTGGATATTACTAATAGTTTGCGATAATTCTAATGCGGTGTTTGACTGCTGTATTATTTCTTCATTTATTACGCAAAAAAGTCACTAAATAAAAATAAAATTTTCGCTGAACCGCGCTTTTGGAATAATTTTTTTTGTACCTATCTCTATAAATACAAACAACTGTGTTTTAAATAAAATCTTTTTGCATTTGATTTTTTAAAACGTTGAAACGTCAAAATAGCGGCCGGCAATGTTTTGCCGGCCTGTTAGAGCGACCAGCAAAACTTTGCCGGCCGCTCCTTGAAACAGAACGGCAAGGTCGACTTTGCTCAAACAAGGTTGTCAAAATAATGACCACATTACATGCATTTTTGAGTAAATACCCACTGTGTCTAGTAGGACACTAGTAACATTATACCTAAATGAAAATGTCAGTTCAAAAATGAGATATTATGAGCGGGGAAGGAATTTATTTACAAACATTGTAACATAAATATTATTTTAATTTTAAAGCCAAAGCGGGTAGCTCGTGAAGGCTCTTACAAACAGGCGCGACACGCGACGCGACACAAAGGCTTTTGTGGTTCCTTTGTGTCGCGTCGCGTGTCGCGCCTGTTTGTAAGAGCCTTGAAATTATTATTTTTCTTTGACGATTTTTGTAATTTGCAGACCACTATCAGGGTGCGTTTTCACCTAAGCGGAGACGAGCTGATCGGAGACGTACAGAAATCGTCCAATTACAGACAAGACGAGAAACGCTATGAGGATTTCAACCATTGTGATTGGTCGATTCCTGCAAGTCTCCGCTGAACTCCGTACCACTTCAGTGATTTTTTTTCTGTAAGTCGTCTCATAGCTGACCTCTGAGGTCATGACTATTTAACCGGTCAATCCTGTGGTTGCCTTAAACTGTTAAACTCAAAGCCTCCAGCCAGGGGCATACAATTTTAGCTAAAAACCTAGGTTAACGCTCGCTAAGGACACCCACCCCATGTGGGTTACGACCCTCGGTTTAGGGCGTTTACCGGAGGGAGGACATCAAAGATGGAGTGGACTGGATCAAAGTTTTGATCATGATTATTAGTCGGGGTATTTAAAGCTACGTGCTCAGCTGCAATAACTGCTGGCACCTCGTTTTCGAACAAGGGTCGGGGGGGATCTTCAGTGGAAACGCACCCTTAGTTTATTATACACCGTGAAATTTGAATCACAGTTTTGCTAGAACAAACGTGTGTGCAGACCATGGTCTACTACTATTCTACAGCATCCAATAAAAAAAAAACATTATTGGTTTTTGAAAAAACACAAAAAGACAAAGTTTAAAATGTGAAGATAATCGTTACTCCCTACAACACAGACACCACGCACGGGACACAGCATAGTCTAAACGGAAATGTACCTCCATAAACGAAATTTAGTAAGCAGTAGATAATCTTGACTTTTTAAACTTTGTCTTTTTTGTGTTTTTTTCAAAACTAATTATGTTTTTTTTTATTGGATGCTGTAGAGTGGTAGTAGACCATGGTCTGAATAACATTTGTTCTAGCAAAACTGTGATTCAAATTTCACGGTGTATTGATCAAAATATGATTCGCGACCGAAACAAGTTTGTATTTACAGAATAATAGTAATTAAAATCATCAATACAACTCTCTAAGTTCAAATAACATTAAAAGAAAAGAAACAAGAAATTATGACATTTGAGGTCAATTCTAACTGAGAGACTTGAATTGATGATTCTGATGATTTTAATTCCGTGAATACATGTTTGTTGCTGTCGCGAATCATATTTTGATCAACATACAACTTGACACTAACCTGTAAATTGAAAAAAAAAACGTAAGAAAATTGGAATTTAGCGGTCTTCCTTAACGCTTCCCCCCAAAAACGAGTGTCCATGGAGTTTCTTCCCTGTTCTGCTCAATAGAAACTCACACTTTGGAACGGGCAACTACCCTCAGCTTTCTGTCTGACCGACTCCTTAACAGTTCAAAACTACCTATGCTGCCTCGTTGGTCTAGTGGTCGCAAGCGCTACTGCTGAGCATGAGGTCCTGGGTTCGATTCCCGGGTCGAGCAAAGTGTTATTGGGTTTCTCTATCTGAAATTTCTCAGTAGCAGCTCGGAGTCTGGATTTGTGCCCGGTTGATGGCAATAGGCTCGCCCCCTATTACATGGGACTTAAACATAACTGGCGAAATGCGGATGTGCCTGCTACAGGTACAGTAAGCGCTCAAAAGTGCATGAGCACGCTAAGAGTCGTATTGCTGTGAACACGCGGTATAGCTCGTACATTTGTATGTGTAAGCAACACGATACACACACCACAGATAACGCAGTTTTGCACTACACGAAACAACAATATATTTCCGTCGCTTTAAACATGCTAGCACACACGCACTATGCGCGTGAACTTGACCAGTTAATGGCATTGCTAAAATTCGACAGTAACTAAACAAGTGCAGATAGCAGAAAGCGTTAAGCGTTGGTATGGAATTCAAACTGCCTCAGGTTCTAATCTCGTAAAACACAGTGCGGTTTTTTGCAAATATTATTATTTTTGTTTTCGATAATAATATTTTTTAAATATTGCTGCTTTTTTATGTTGTTATTGCAATAAAGGTTTTAGAATAAAAAATGCGTGATATATGATAACAAAATTAAAAAAAATATGTTTATTCGTTATATGTATTTTACATAAGTTAACACACTGCTACAATTATTTATCATTACTTCAGCTGAATAAGATGTGAAATAGATGTCAAGAAACTTAGAAGCAGTTTGTATTATTTTGACATATTTAAATTATGAAATATTTAAAAATTTTAATGGATTTTTTCACCATAAATATTAAGCTTTGATCATGGTCGAAGTAATTAAGTAATAAATAAGAATATTAGACTACTTAAAATGTAAAAAACTACTTACAGAATAGGTAATTTTAAGGTTAAATTATGGGCAGTTTGTTTATATTTTATTTGTATTAATTATTTTACATTTTATTTGACTTTAGTAAATATTGGTTGTTATTGAGGTTAAAGCTTAAGTATTCATTTTCTTTACGAAAAGAAGATTGAAACTAAACCTCAAATTTTAATCCTAAAATAATACTATTACTAAAATAATATTAAACAATTTCGGTATATCTGCAAGAAATACGACAAACACCCTATTGAAACGTGCTTAAAAAATTCGTTACCATAAATTCATGCAATAACGAATCTGGTGTTTATTAAGTTGGTATGGTCAATATTTTAATAACGGTTTTCTAGCTGGTCTTCAGTGATGCAAGCCTTCAGAGTGCACGGCGAACGGTTCATAATGACGTGTTTTTAATAATTCAGCAAAATATCTCGTTGGTATGAAACCATTTGTTTCATTCACCATTTGACGTCGCTGCTACTCGATAATAAGCCCCTTCCTCATATCTCTTAACCCTCACAGTATTTATCTAGAACAAAGAAAAACATTGTTTTTATTACACATAATACCTTATTATTTATTATTCACTAATCGAATTAAACCTCACAATGAATTTAAAACTTTAAAGGCATCTTCTGTCTCAACAATACCTCTGTTCTATCAACAATACCCTTGATTAAGATTTATGTTTAGTAAAATATGAAATATATAAATGATAACACTCACACTTAGTCCGGTTTCATTAGATATTCACTTCACTTTTACGCAGCGCAATAATATTCTCTGATCTGATCTGATCTCTTCAATATATTTTATGCCTGCTTTTTGATAATAATAACCACAACACTGCGCTAAATACTCGTCACCAATATTATCCACGAACCAAAAAAGTTCTATAAATTAAATACTCGTAACAAACTGCATCTACCCCACAGAAATCGAAATAATTTACTTAGTTTTTTGTGGTCTACCTGCTAAACTTTAATATTTATGTGAACAAGACGAATGAAACTAAAAACGAATGATGATTATTGAACTAGTTATTGGTTGCAGACAAAGTGAGTGTGTGTGTGTAATGTGCGTGTCTACAGTATTGTAACAACTTATAGAAGAAGGTCGTAAGTCAAACCGAAGCGTCAGTCTATTGCTTTGTGAGATTGCTCATGGACTTTTGGTCGGTACTGTACACCTCTGCCCAACCCTTCGGGGAAACAAGGCGTGATGTTATGTTATGTTAACTACCTATAAATAAATTAAATAAATCATATCCTTTCTTACATATTATAAAACAAAGTCGTCCGCCGCGTCTGTCGGTCTGTCTGTCTGTTTGTCTGAACTCGATAAACTCAAAAACTACCGAACGGATTTTGAAACGGTTTTCACCAATGGACGGAGTGATTCATGTGGAAGGTTTTAGTGTATAATTCAATAAGTTTTTGTATAAATTGGCTGCAATTTGACGATTATCGTTGAAGATGTCAGAAAAAATCATACCGACTGGGAACTTTATTGGCGTACGCCGCGGAAATCGTAAAAGTTACATAAAATTGATGTTCTACAGTATTGTTTACCTTAAAAAGCTCGAAAAGTTCGGCATATGTCTATCTTCTAAGGATGTGCCACAATAACCATTTTCATTTTTCAGAATTTGAAAAAAAAAAATAGTTATTTCCGAAGCTATTTTGATCCTTATCCAATAAACTATGTTACTTAAATTGAGCATTTAATTTAGATTAAAATATACCTCGACATAATTTCATTTAAATGAACGGTTTAAAAGATATCACAGATTCAAAATTACGCGTAACAAAATAATTATGGTTGACGGCAACGCGGGCGCAACCCAGTAGGAGTCACCTAGGACCTTTCCCTCGGCTATTAGGTATGTCATCCCGGTATCGGTAGTATGTTTCCGTGGGATATTTTCCGGCATCCACGCGGGCGAAGACGCGGGCAAAAGCTAGTTTGAAATAAATGCAATGAGTCTGAGTTTGATTTGATAATTGCGTAACATTTTTGTTCCGCGAATGAACAATGGCGAACGTTACAACTTAAATTAATATTGCTCGATGTTTACACAACGTGAATAAACAAGCAAGAAAATCTCAGATACCCCCTATTTATAGCTTCTAACAAGGGGTTTACCCTTACTTATGAATCAGGGTTCCTCAAGACGGTCTTGAGCCACTACATCAAACAATACAGAACATAAACCCACTTAACTTGAGGGCCCGTATAATTTGCCGGTCGTTCAATTACAAGTCTGTTGGTGATAACGGCTAATTGCCGTGACGTCATTGTTATAAAGTAGCTCTGTAGAGTACTTGTGGATAATGGTATGTAGCTGTCAAAATTGTAATTGACTGTGGTTTTTTTTTTGTTGTGCAATTCTGACAAATTCAAACCAGAGTTTGTCAGGACTGGCTCGGTAACGTTTTCGTGCTGAGGAAAAGTATTTAATAAAGTAATACTTTTTGCGTATGTACAGTCAAAGAATGAAACTGTTAAGCATTTACAGGTTAATTTAGGGGAAATATTTAATTGTTCCTCTAAAAAACTTGTGCGTCATAATAACTTATTGAGCTTCTAATGACGTACATTTTTTTAAATAAAATGTGTCTCTTCTTTACTTTCTCTCGCACCCCGATCAAATGTGTTAGGTTAGAACTGTTACCAACTACGCGCGAGCCAAGATAGTTGCAGTAACTACGCTAGGGCACTCTAACCAAATAGCTTCTGTTAGAACTGTGACCATCCACGACACAACTAAGTTGATCGCAGTTTTTCGGCTATTAAGTATTTTAGGACAGCAAATAGTAATTATTTGAGGCACACAAAAAGAGCCACATTTATTATATAAAGCATTAATATTTTTAGGACATCAAAACGGAAATTATTTGGGGTATACGATTTAATAAATGCCGTTAATTTTGACTTGCATCTTATTAATTTTCCGACTACCATATTTCTATATAAAGTAATGTTCCATTTATCATGAAAGAAAGTTGTTTAAAATGAAGTAGCTGCCGCTTACCGGCCCTTAGGGAAATCAGTCATTCGCAATAATAGGATGTTATTAGAGCTTAGCTGCACTGCTGAATACCGGTACTTACACGTACTTATATAAATTGATCACTAACTAACAAGACCTGACTTTCTGAGAACGATACCACTTAAAACTTTTTACAAAAAAAAACAACCGACTTCCAAAAAAAACACTACAAAGTGAAAAAAAACTTTAATTTCCGAAGTCGGTGTCTTGGGTTTTGTATTTTCGTTTTTTGCCACCGACTTCCGAAATTAAAGCTATTTTTCACTTTCTAGTGTCTTTTTTGGAAGTCGGTTGTTTTTTTTTTGTAAAATGTTTTTATTTTTCACTTTTTAGTTGTGGTACCTACCCCATACACATTCGAATACCACTACCTGCTACCAGTGACAGGAACTTATCATATCATCTACATACTAAGTGGAAAAAAAATACGTATTTTATAGCTAACTCAAAAACTGCCCAAGCAAAGTTTATTTATTTATTTAACCATTTATGCACACACATATAAACAGACAAGAAGAAAGGAACAGAAAAATACGTACAAAGGCAATGCTTATTTCTAAAGAAATCTCTTCCAGCATACCTGCGATAGGAAAGTATACAAAAAGAGATGTAGACAACGTGTGTAACCGTATAAGAGAAAATAAAAAACAATTCACTAATTTCAATTTAAACAACATACAATTTAATACAATTTATTATGGGACTAACTTGGGAGCATACCCTTTCAAACAAAAAATAATTTTCAAAATTGGTCCACAAATGACGGAGAAATCGGTGGACATACACTACGAACGCACACAAATATACGCTACGAACATATAACCTCCTCCTTTTTGGAAGTCGGTTAAAAATAGAGAATGCTCACATAGAATAGTTCATACTAATTCCATGTGTAGGTACTACATACTAATTCCATGCTGCCATGTCATTATTCTAAGGCCTAGTTATCTTGTTCTAAACTTTGGGCGACCGAGCTCTGCTCGGGTGAAAATACGGAAAAGACGACTTTTTCCAGATATGAGACCTAGATGGCTTTTTCGCCCTCGAAAACCCCGATATTGCAACTTTCATCGAAATCGTTAGAGCCGTGTTCGAGAACGTGACTACAAATACATGTATACAAATATTGCTCGTTTAATAGTATAGGATACATCATACCAAAGTTAAATAATGTGTACGGGGGGGGGGGTGTAAAATAAACCATAAAAAAAAAATTACATTCTTGTTAATAATAAAAAAATAAATGGTTGCAGAATATTTAGTACAGACGCCAGCACATCAGGCTACTACAATCTGTCAAATTTATTTAATAGATTTTCAACTTTATCGCTGAAGTTTAAGGTTCAAAGTTGATTGGGAAAATTTGACAGTTTCGGGTAGCTTGATGTGCTGGCGTCTGTACCTTTTTTCTTTAATAAACTTTCAGAAGACTTATAAACGTTTAGTTATAAGTACAAATCAAAACGTTTCCTCACACAAAATTTCTCCTAATTAATGTATGTATTATTTAATACCTTCACTTATTATATTTTAAAAGGGATAGTAATAAAACCTCCGAAAAAAAAATTGAATTATATACTAATTTTCCAACAAGCGAGCACAAATAAAGAAACGACCGAATAAAATACTGAAAATTATGAAAAATCAATACAACATTTTGCTGACGTAATATTTTTCCACCAACTTAAATTGCGTTTTACCGAAAACTACAGTTAGTCATTTTTATCGTAACTCACCTATTACAAATTTAGAATTAACCTTACACATTTTATAAACTGTGGCGCAAACACTCGCTCGCTCGTCTCGTGCGTTGTGAGGTCACAGTTCTAACCTAACCTACTTTTCAAAGCAAAACGTAAACAAAAACATGAACGAACGTATTATTTTAGCAGAACATAATATGTTTTCTGAAACTTAGTTTTTTTCGGAAATTTTGTTTATTATTTGAAAGTACAGATTATTTTTCGTAGAATTGTAATTTGAATAAGCTCATGTTTGTTTGTTAAATACAACATTTTTTGTCGGTTAATTTTGTAATAATTATTCGGTGATTCAGAGATAGCTTAGTTAGTATTACAGTCAACCACAGATCGTCAGAAGTTAATTTATTTTTCAGAAGCTTTATTATTTTCCTTCTAAAAGTATTACAATTACGTATCATTGTAGTATGTAGGTAATTAACATTTTTGTAAAATGTATATGAACGGCTCGCCAGCATACATATAAACTCTGCGAGGTTTTCGTTGTGTAACTAAAACCAAAGTGTAATATAAGTTAAGTGTTTTAGAAATAAAATAAATAAATATATTATAAACTATCCAAGTTGTAACTTAAATGGTGTTTGAACCTGAAAAGGGGTCATTCTACCTGTGGGAACTACAGGTAACAATCATGCTAACAATGTAAAATGCAATATTCCCCGCGCATAGAGTTTAGCAGGCAGTCTCCCACGCGCCGTGGCAATAACTTGTGTTCTGTATAACTTATGTAAGAAGTGTCACTGTGCTTATTATTCATGGTCATCTATCAATAAACGTTATCCTGGACACTTGAATTTTATTTGTACTTCTTCTCCCACAATACTCATAGGTTCTCCCAGGCTTTCCATCTACAATAAGAGGAAGTGGGCCATAATCTAACACGCTGACCAGTTCCACATTGAACTCAAACTCAAACTCAAAGCATTTATTTCAAATAAACCAATTACAGGCACTTTTGAATTGTCAAGGGATCGGTCAGTAAGAAAGATGAAGCTAGTTGCCCATTCCAAAGCGTAGTAGGTACCTATGGAGAAGAACGGGCAAGAAACTCAACGGACACTCTTTTAAATCAGAATATGGTTACAAAATATTGGTTACATCATTCATGTTGAAGTTATACATGTGAGAACGATGCAGAACGTTAAAAGCGTCCGTAATAGAAAATAAAACAAATAATACAGTTCAAAAATTAAATTAAAATAAGCCACGGCAGCTAAGAAATGACCAGTCCCTACTGACAGCGCCCGTTCACGAACATGACGCATGGATTAGCACCATTCAGCTCAACCATTTTGAAGGTAGCTAAATGATCCAACACACACGCCACCGTCAGCGAGACATTAGAGTGAGCATGACATACTCTCAGCCGCCAGGGCACATTCAAGTCAATGAAAGACGTACCTAGTAAATGGTAGCTTTATAGTAGGTACATAGTACTCACACGTGTTATGCAATTATACAATGCTAAGATATTGAATCTATACAATGCAAATATAGTTTTTTTTATTGCTCTTAGAACGGACTGCCGAAAGGTCCGATAGGATCTGGAGTAGCGACCGCGTACCGCAAGTTGCAGCATTGGAGGATGCAGAAATCCGATGGATGCGAGAAGCAAATGACCGCTCAATGTGGCCCCGCTTGGGGAGGCTTATGTCCAGGAGTGGTCGTTTTTCGGCTGAAATGATGACCTAGTCCACCAATGAAGTCATATCTGTCTGAATTTTATGGTCCAATGATATGCCAGTTTTATCACGATGTTTTAAATACAATGCCGCCCATGAACATGTGACCGCCCGTTTTTTTTCTGAATGTTCATAAAAAATTATCGAACATTAACTTTAAAATGTCTATCTTTAATATTTTTTTTCATTGTTTCTTATTATAAATTTTTTTCAAAATCCCCTATGATTTTATAGACTAGAAATAAATACTGTTTCATTTTAGGATAAAATGTCTTTACCTCCGTGTTTTTTTTCATAGTCGACAAATTTTTGTAAAAAATCTTAGGTAATCCGATAAAATAAACTTTTTGAAATAAT
The DNA here is from genome assembly GCA_949152395.1 of Agrochola litura. Classification (NCBI taxonomy): domain Eukaryota; kingdom Metazoa; phylum Arthropoda; class Insecta; order Lepidoptera; family Noctuidae; genus Agrochola; species Agrochola litura. The sequence continues at coordinate 8,206,319 of OX424510.1, read as the reverse complement.
AAAAAGAATCTTAATCGAGCCAATAACATCAGAGATATGGCAAACGGTACCCAAAAAATAAAAAAATAATAACATGAAAAATATTAAGAAAAACAATTAATTTTCGATATTTTTTCATGAATATTCAGAAAAATATGGGTGGTCACATGCCCATGGGTGACATTGTATGTAGCTTTCAGAGCAATAGTGATAAATTAAAGTGCATGCCTGCCTGGTTTCTATCCCACGACCGACTTCTCGTATATCGGAGCTAGTTTTAATTCGTGGTAATACAGCTAATTTTAAATAAATCTAGTTAGCTTTATTTTAGATTGATTGCGGTGTTAGAAGTACCCTCGTTTCTCGCATGAGCGTGTTAGTAATCAGAGTGCTTGCATGTAAGCGACAGCTTTTCTCAACTAACTTACTGGAGCAAAAGACCACTTTCTAACTGTGACTAAGCCATTACTTTGTACAAGTATTCGTAATTTTAATCAAAGAAGATGAGGGAAATTACAGAAGACGCTAAGATTATTATTTGTTCCTTTATTTTTGGACTACCTGTTGTGACACTGATTATTTTTCTAAAATAAAATTTGCCTTAGTTACTCCTAATAACATCAGCTATCTGCCAATGAAAGTCTCATCAAAATCGGTCCAGCCGATTCGGAGATTAGCTGTTGGCACTCCGGGAGTGCCGACAGAAGTGAAAACTTGAACAAGATCGCTTTGGTGGAAGAAAAATACTCGTATAAAACATTGGTCCGTAATCTTATCTAAATAAAGAGCACATTCGCGTTTACAAAACCTTTAAAGTAAAAATACTTCCACAAAACATTGATCCGTAACAAAATATTAATAAAGAGCACAATTGCGTTTGCAAAAAATGAGGTGTCATCACAGTGTCGCGAAATCAATGGTTTAGTCTCATCTCATTCTCAATCATTTTTTATAATTATTTTAATTTTTTTTATAATTTAATTCTTGTTATTTTTAGGGTTCCGTACCTCAAAAGGAAAAAACGGAACCCTTATAGGATCACTCGTGTGTCTGTCTGTCTGACTGTCTGTCTGTCTGTCTGTCTGTCTGTCTGTCCGTCTGTCACAGCCAATTTACTCCGAATCTAATGGATCGATTAAGTTGAAATTTGGTACACATATGTATTTCTGTGACCCAAACACGAATGTGTAACGTAAATAATTTAATTTTGAATATAAGTGTCACTTTTGGGGCGCAAACAAGAAAATTTTGCTAACAGTACCGTGTGACATATCAAATGAAAGGGCTTGTTGCGAGGATCTTAAATATATTTTTTATATAATTTTAAAATAAATACTTTTAAAGATATTTAATAAATTCAATGAAAATTGACCATTCCCCCCCCCTTATCTCCGAAACTACTGGACCAAAAATTTTGAAAAAAATACATAGTATGGTTCTTTACTCATAGATTACAGGAAAACCTATAAGAAGTCTATGGTCTTAAAATAACATGGTAAATCTCTCAATATTGTGCGAAAAAACTTACATTTCGTCGCTCGGCATCCAAAAGGCCCATCTCTCTAGCTACTATAATATCAAAATATCAAAAGTGTTTGACCGTCTGCTTAATACACAAATAAATAAAATTTTAAATGTTCATGACAACCCATTCGGGTTTCGGCGTGGTTTGTCAACCGAAAGTGCAGTGTTGTGCCTTAAGCATACTATCACATACTTACTATACACAGCGTGGGACGCCGATTTATGCTAGGTTCATCGATTTATTCAAGGTTTCTGATCTGGTTGCGTATGACGTATTGTGGAGAAAGATGGAGAAGGATAGGTTGCCAACGGAGCAAACATCTTTAAATAGTGGTATGGTAACCAGATCAATAGTGTACGATGGGCTGGAACTTTTTCCAAGCCATACAGGTTGGAATGCGGGGTGAGGCAGGATTGGCGAGCTCAGCAGCACCAGAGTGGGTTGCTATATAGATGGTATTTGTGTAAATAATATTAGCTATGCAGATGATATGGTGCTTCTGAGCGTGTCAATCTGTGGTCTCAGAAAGTAGGTAATTGGTCGCCAAATGTGAGCAGCATGCCAAAACACATGGTTTGATGTATAACTCCAATAGTGTGAGCAGCACTTAAAAAGCCAAAATTACTCTGTTTCGAGCTTATTGTACAACGCTTTACACGTGCAGCCTGTGGGCTAGATATACCCAAAGGTCATGCAACGCCCTTCGTGTCCAATACAACAACGCTTTCAGGGTATTGGTGGGGCTGCCCCGTTTTTGTAGCGCATCGGGAATATTCGCGGACGCACATTTTAATTGCTTTTACGTAACGATGCGAATGAGGTGTGCATCCCTGGTACGTAGAGTACGGGCCAGCTCCAACAATATCGCTAGCAGTCTGGATTGCATGTACATCAATCACTGCAGTGCCATCTCCCATGGGGTGAAATAAATTTAAACTAGATTACGTGTGGCCCTCAGAAAGTTTTGTGATACTAGAAAAAAATATACTAGGTACAGGTTATCATTTTTTTTATTATATCTTTTGAAAAAACTCTCCATTGGCGTCTATACACAGTTTTATACGTCTAAACCAATTTTCATAACACATTTTCCAGTCCGCATCAGACACCTCTCAAATCTCCTTCTCAAATGCACCCAGTGCATCTTCAGGTGATGAAAACTGTTTTCCTTTGAGTTGATTTTTTATTTTGGGGAACAAGAAAAAGTCGCACGGAGCCAAACCGGGACTGTAAGGAGGATGACCTATAAATTTGACCGGTGTGCTGTCCAGAAAGTCCCTTGTTTTGAGCGCCGAGTGAGCCAGCGCGTTGTAGTGGTGAAGCAGTAGCCCACGGAGGCCAGTGTTCGGTCGCTTGCTGCTTGCAGTAGTAAAAACTTCTGGCAAATATTTGGTAACATACCATTCAGCATTGATGCTTCTTTGATCTCGTCAGGGTACTGACACCAGACAACCGGGTAGAAAAAAAAAAAAAACTTGCGGTCAACATTTTGCCTGCACTTCTGGCCCGCTTCACTTTGGTAGGCGTTGGTTCATTTTGGTTCAACAGCCACACGGTCGACTGACGCTTCATTTCTGGATCATATTGAAAAATCCAAGATTCATCACCCGTAATGATATCTTAAACGTGCCGAGACGAGCCTGGTACCAATTTTGCTATCATGTCTCGGCACCATTCTACCCGAACCTCCTTCTGACCCTGCGTTAGATTTTACGGTACCAGCGTGAAACTATCTTTCATAACCGAAGATGCCTGTGTAGAATTTCATGCACACTTCCCGATCCAATCGGCAGTATACATCTATATATCTTGACATTTTAAACTTTGCTTTTTTTGTGTTTTTTCAAAAACTAATTATGTTTTTTTTTATTGGATGCTGTAGAATGGTAGTAGACCATGGTCTGAACAACGTTTGTTCTAGCCAAACTGTGATACAAATTTCACGGTATATGCTGAACCTCTTTATATGTAATTCGCCTATTCTCTTGAATTAAATTTTTCACAGCCAGCACTTTTTGTTATGTAACAACCGTCATACGGCCACTTCTTTCTTTGTCTGCCAAAATTACTAGACCACCCATAAATTCGTTGAACCAGCAAAAAACAGTCGCTTTAGAAGGGCTTTTTTCTATGAACACCATTCGAAGTCTTTCAAACGATTCTTCTGGTTTTAGTTGACATTTGAAATCGTGCAAAATCATCGCGCGAAAATGTTCTCGTTATAAATCCAGTTTTCAGTAAGAAAGAAATTGTGACTGACCATGCAGAATGTACTGAAAAAATACGATACAAAGTTATATCTTAAATCTACCTATAAAATTACCTATATTCGAACAAAATAATATTTATAAATTAGCAGAATGTTATAAAAATAACACAGCAACATTTCTCCAAAAACTCCGACTTAAGGATTAATAAAATGAAGTCATAATCACAGCGATCCTAACAAAACATTGTCTTAAATTTGATTTTGCTCGTAAAAAAATGTGGAGGGAATTTCGAATTTGGAATGTTATGTTTTTTTGTAATAAGTAGTCATCGTTTTAATTGACATGAAAACCAGCCAGTATTCTATAGATAAAAACTGTTAGTCGCAAACTTTCTAAGTGACCTCGTAAAATAAGTTAACATAGTTCATAAGTTTACTAACGCAATGAGTCCTTGTTACTTGAATAAAGAAAAATATCTGGATGATATTTTTTTTTTGAACGACGTTTTCTAAAAATGAAATCTAGCTAGATAAAGAAAAAATAAAAAGAAAGAAAATTCGTTTAATTGCGGTAAACATGACGCAAAAAAAGATTAAAAAAGAACACGTAAATAACAAATTGGGGGAAAATATGCGTCACATCATCGATTTATCGCTCCTGAAACCTATGTATATATAATCTAAACGGCTCCAAGAATTTTTATTAAATTTAGTATGCCCCCTGCATACTAAATTTAATAAAAATTCTTGGAGCCGTTTCCGAGATTCAGATTATATATACATAGGTATATACAAGAATTGCTGGTTTAAAGGTATTATTATTATATTAATACCGTGAATGTGATTTTTTTTACGAAAATCTGATTTTTGTTTTATTTCATTCTACACGTTCAAATAAGTGACGCTGCAATTTAAAAAAATAATTAAAAACGTCACATTCGCGGTATTGGATGCCGAGCGACGATTTGCAGTTGGAATGTATGGGAGAACATGTTTTTCAACTACAATGTTAAGTTTGTTCTTGGGATAAATAAATTCATCTCAACTACGGAACCCTTCATTGTGCGTAGTCCGACACGCACTTGGCCGGTTTTTTTACTTTAAATTGTATACTTTATTTCCATATTAATAATTGATTGTTTGATACCTTAATGCAAGCTGTGGTCTCCTATAATTGAAGATGCACAAGGATTTGTATCTTTTTATGTTTTATTTTTAGCATGTAAGGTGTAATCTTTGTTGGAGATCCAAATAAATAAATAAATAAATCTCAAAAATGCCCAACGCGCCTAAAGAAGTTTTCACTTCAAAATTATTGCGCAACCTTCTGCACGAAGTTCAGAACTACCAAGTTACATCCGCCGTATTGTAACTTAAGGGCAATTAGGGACGTACCTACTGCAGGTCCTACATTAACAGCACCTAATAAATTAATATATTATAGTCGCCTATCTGTTGGGCAAGCATGGTAATTAGGACAACAGCCGAGGCGGTCGTTAGAAGCCCATGTTCAATAGTTTAAGTTTATGGTCTAACATTATTATGACATAAATGATTATTACACAAACACCCGGTCTCTGAATTGAGAACTTGTCAAACTCATTATAGCCTTAGAAATTCATTTTTTTTTAGAATTTTTTTTGCAAAAAAAATATTTTGCGGGCTTTATTTATCCTTAAGTAATGCTAAAGTAGAGTTTGACGAGTTCTCAAATTCAAATTCTCAATTCCGAAACTGGGTGATAATATGGTTAACAGCTCGTTCTACTAGCGTCGCGTCGCATTGACGCGTCGCCGTCGTGTGGTCGCGTCGCGTTTTCGCTTCGAGTTGTCGCGTCGCGTTGTCGCGTCTCTTTGTAGCGTCGCGTCTGTCTGCATAGTAGAACGTTAGTAGTAGTCTTAAGACCTTTAGACTACATTACGCACAAAATAAAGCAAAGATTTTCCGTCCAAAAAGGACATATAAACCCTTTTCCTGGAAGCATAAAAATGGAAAGAAAATAACTTCTTATTAGTTACCAATTCATTGCCAAACTTGTTTACTTTTAAACTCTTGCACAAAACTCGATTAACTCTTGGAAAGCGGGACCGAACTGCGCGTAGAAAATAACGGATTTAGATTGTTCAAGTTCAGACACGTCAAGAAAACTAAAAAAAATACAGAAAAAAATAAAGAAAAACTTACCACTGTACCAAAAAGAGGCAGGCGTTGCTACTTACCTATACCAAGTTATTTTTTGTTACTGTTTAAAAAATGGTACTGGGTAACACGATACCCCTTGGTAAGACTAGTTGTCAGATTTTCGGGCTTCTGACGACCTATAACGAATTTCAAAGATCCAAGAATGACAGCCGGGCCCAACGGCTTAAAGTGCTGTTCGAAGCACGGAGAGGTCTCGGCATGTTAAGATGGTCACCCATCCGCGGACTGACCGCAGCAAGCGTAGCTTAACCTAATAGATCAACCCGTGCGGCTGTTATTACTTAGCCACGAGTCACTCCAACGTGTACCTTAGTATTTTTACTTACAAAACTTTCTTCCTAGTCTTTCTAAGCCATAAAAGAAGGATAAAGAATGTAGATCGTAAGAACTAGAAAATTCTTTTTGTAGGGTTGCCCGTCGTTACTTACCAAAACATCGTTTTAGACTCATGTTTGAATAAAAGAAAACTTAAGCCACGTTTCATGAAAGTTTGTAAAGTCAGTAGAAAGTCAAATGATATGTTTGTTTATGATTGATGTTATTTTATGCTAAAACTTTAGTTTTCAACCCGACATTGATTTGTAGGTTTTTTTTTCCTTGGATAATGTAGTGCGTTGACAGCAATATTAAGAGGAAGAGAAAAAACCTGGCGATACTACAAATTGTCTTTAGTTACACATAGTCGTATATTAATTTTACTTTTGAAAGCTGCAATGCCCCCTGAACTAATCGGGTAAGGTAGTGCGTTGACAGCAATATTGAGAGGAGGAGAACAAAACCTGGTGATACTACAAATTGTCTTTGATCACACATATGTAGTCGAAAACTAATCTTACTTTAGAAAGCTGCAATGCCCCCTGAACTAATCGGGTAAGGTAGTGCGATGACAGCAATATTGAAAGGAGGAGAACATAACCTGGTGATACTACAAATTGTCTTTGGTCATACATAGTCGAAGACTAATCTTACTTTAGAAAGCTGCAATACCCCTGAACTAACCGGGTGAGGTAGTGCGTTGACAGTAACATTGAGAGGAGGAGAACAAAACCTGGTGATACTAAAAAAATCGAACACTAATCTTACTTTTGTGTAAAACTTAAGTGGCAATGAGCAGGTTCGTAGAACAGATGACCGGTTGGATCCGGAGATGGATGGAGGTCCGAAAGGTTCTGGAGTAGCGACCGCATACCGGAAGACGTAGCATAGGAAGGCCTCCCACAAGATAGACTTATGACCTTGTGAAAGCCGCAGGAATCCGCTGGATGCAGGAAGCACAGAACTGGTCGCAGTACGGTGCTTGGGCTATGTCTAGCATTAGACGTCTTTCGGCTGAAGTGATGATGATGAATCTTACTTTTTACATCAGGTTTTTGATAATTTTGATAGCATAGCTGGCCTGGTTCAAATATTTTACTATTATTGTACTTTCAAATCCGAGACTCTTCCTTTCTTATGCCTTTCTACAGAGTAAGAATCAGAGGGTCAATTTTCTTACAGTAGGCCGCATGTCAGTGATAACAAAATTAGTTACCACTGACTAGGTGACTTACCATCAGGTGAGCTGAAGGCCAAGAGATTCCCAGTTAAGGTTAATAAAAAGTTTAAGGTGGCCTCGCTTTTTATTAACACTCCGTACTATGCTAGGACAGTTCAAAATGAATGTGTTACCACCGACGAGGGATCTACTGTACTTAAAAAAATTCGATCTAAACTTTTAACCAATTGAATCTTTGCGTCGGAATTTTATCAAAAATTTAACTCATCTCTAATCCGTCCCTGAATTTTTCGTTTAAGGTTCACATCGTAACTTGAATAGCGAAACTGTTACGAGTACCAGTCCTTGAACCCGAATGAAATTTACTTAGGGTCTGCAACCGGTCACAGTTAACTCCAGCTTTGACATTTCAAGGTATGCCAAAGAGGGTAAGCTTGTATTGAATCAAAATAAGGCTATTTCATTGAATCTGATTTAATTTGCATCACAAACGATTCTCCTATGCAAGGGGTCGTTTGAGTTTCACTCGAAGTTACTTTGATTTATTTATGTTTCTAAGAGTTGGTATTGTTGTAGAAAATGAAGTAAGTGAAACTGTAGACATACTTTATGACTAGTAACTTCCGGGTCGATAGCAGTTAATAATCTTGGTCCTTTGTCGCATGACTTTGTGAAGGTCTTTGTTGGTTTACCTAACGAATTGGAACTTTTGAAACATATGCCCGTTTTTAACCGACTTCCAAAAGAAGGAAGATGATCTACGATCGTACCGTACGCATGTTTTTTTTTTTTTAATTTATGTCCACCGATTTCTTCGTCAATTGTGGATCGATTTAAAAAATACTTTTTTTGGTTGAATGTGTATGCTTTTGAGGTAGTCTCATATAAATATTAACTTTGCTTGGATAATTTTTGAGTTAGCTTCAATAACACGTATTTTTTCCACTCAGTATGGGGATGATATGATAAGTTCCTGTCACTGTTATTTAAATAGCAGGTAGTGGTATTCGAATTTGTGTGGGGTAGGTAAAAAAATTAGAAAAAAAAAATTACAAAAAAAAATAAACCGACTTCCAAAAAAAACACTACAAAGTGAAAAATAACTTTAATTTCGTTAGTTGGTGGCAAAAAACGAAAATTCAAAACCAAAGACACCGACTTTGGAAATTGAAGTAATTTTTCACTTTGCTGTGTTTTTTTTTTTGGAAATCGGTTGTTTTTCACTTACCTACACAACGCGACACCGAAATGAATGCCGAAATAAAAGCGAGCTGTTGCATTTTCTACTTTCAGCGCTGAGTTGAATTGATACTAACCGCACACAGACAAGTTAGTTGCATCAAAGTCGAAATTATTTGTCAAGTAGTAAAATTCAATTGACAATTCGACGAAAGTAAGAAGACAATTCAGTAAAGAAAACACAAGATGCCTACTAATACGAAGCTTCCCGACGAAAGAAAACGGACGCTGATAACTTTAAAAATTGGACGTTATACCTACGAAGAACGAGCATTGAAGTTTTCTGTCTGATGGTGAATACGACCTAAAACATAAAAGACTATAGAAGAATTAATTGTCGATGCTAATCAGTATAATATTCTTCAGGAATCTGCAGAATGTATTCCTAAATTGAAATATGACGTTTACGGCCTAAATGGAAGAATAACATATTAACATCCCGAAAATGCTATTAGGATGGAACATCACCGCAGATTAAATTTCCGTGGGTATTCATGAAATGATTATGAAACTGAACATTGCTATTCACAACATGTTCAAGAATTTTGGCGCGGGTAAAAGAAGCAGGCTATGGAAGCTCCAATACATCCATATTGTCTGCCCAGGCAATTTACTCTGGCACACTGAGATAATATACGTTGCCTACATAACTTACTCACTTCAATGTTTAAGCATTAAAAGAGCCACAAACATCGTAACAAAAAAATTAACATCATGACAGCTAAAACAATTTCCATTTACTTACGAGACCCAGTTTCAAGATAGCATTTTGAATCATAAAATAAAAATAAAATTGCTGAAGTGTGTGACAACCTGTTGTACAATGAGCTCAGTTGCCTTGGATCGTTAGGATCAACCACCAACTTACAAAGAACCCTCGTCTCCAAGCAAGATGTACGAAGAACAGGTCTGATTCGCCTGGTCCAGGTAAATAAGCCATCAAATTTATGGCACGCCTGTTAAGGAGTTAAACTGAATAGATAACGGAAAATGTGTTGGGTTTGTTAAATTCTGGATTTCGTGAATGTTTTTTTTCTACAAAAGATTTGGAAGGGACTGATATATAACCAAGATAAGTGGCAGACTTGTACATTAAGAAATAAATCTTAGTCAAAGGTCACATTTATAAATAAAGGTACGATAACTTACGATAACTATCTTAGTTTATGGTGTAATTGGGAATTTTTGTTAGATAATTGTAAATCGTGTAGAGGTGGGATCGGTGAGAGTAGGGACGATGCCGTTTTTTTTGTTAACAAAAAGTGGAAAGACTTAAGCCGTTTCCTCATTGGTCGGTGCGGTATAGTTTCGGTAAAGTATGTTCGGTATACCGAAACGATACCGCATTCCTTTCATTTACGAACCTGACGTTATGTTTTCGGTATAATTTGTGCAGTACCGTTTAATTCCTTGCGAGAAAATGTCATCTTCGAGTGATGAAGATTATCTCCGTTTACGAAAAAATGAAAGCGCTATTGGCAACATCCGTAAATTGAAAAATAAATTATATTGTGGATTTCTCGTAACAAGCCCCGCTCCCGCGTATACCAAGCCAATCAGGAAACGCTCATTGAAATATAGGCGCTCGGTAATCTTTCGGTACCGATTATATCAAGCATGCTGCTCCCACACCGCTGACGTACCGATCAGTGAGGAAAGGGCATTAATATGACATATAATGAAATATGTAGATACTATTTGCTTTTAATGCCCTACCACTATGTACAAAAAAAATCTTTTGAAAATCTACAAAATGCTATTCTATTACTCGATAAAGGTCTATACAAGCTTCCACATCTCTCTCTCTAGTCAATATGAAAACCACAAAAACATTCTGAACCAAACAAAAGAAAAAATACCATGGAGTATCCACACATCCCTAGCGCAAACGACTTCAGACAATATAAGCTTCTAAAGCGCAGCTCCACAGTTTTTTTGTCATTACCCGAGTCGACAGTCGTAGATTCAGTCATGGCATTCTTATTTGCGACATCGTTTTATCTGTTCTCAATTCTGTTTTATTCAATATCACATTGCATTTCTATTGGAAGAACTGAAGGTTGGTCTTTTGTTTCATTAGCTTTAACTTCAGTCTCTTGTTCTTTCTTGGTTTCCTGTTTGATGAGAATTCTAATTAGTTTATTGGTTATTTTCATTTCTTGTGGGTTTTAATTGTGTTTTCCTGACATCTGAATATCAGTAGGTAGATCTTTTGTTAGCTCATTTCCACTATCGATGTTTCTGTTTTTGTCTATTTGTGGTTAATTTTTGCGGAAGCATTGGTAACCTCTGTCCTTTCATTATTTTTGATTTTGAATTGTTTGATAAATTATTTGATGTTTTCCTAAAACGTCATCGTGTTGACGAAACTCCAATTGCCTAAATCTCTAAATAGCTTCACTTCAAAAGGACCTCGACAAAGTTTTGTTTTATTTGAACCTTTGGATAATGTAATTCAACTCTGTTTGGGTCCCTAACCGATTAATGGGCTGTTATTTTTGGTTTAAATCCAAAGGTTCAAAGTAAGACAATAATAACGTCCATTAGGATTATTTTGCCTTCTGTAATTGTCGGATTTAGTGGATGATCATCTTATGAAAGTTTATTATTGGCTTTGTTTATTAGGATCGTCTATTGGTTGGAGTTATGGATCTGATGGTGGATTTGAAGGTAATAAATTGGTGTTTTGTTTTAATATTTTATAACGTGATATTCCATAATCCTTGTATCTAATAATTAATGCATAGTTGTGTGAACTAAACTGATCTTATTGTCAAGTAATTTTTTTGAGACTCAGATCGTTGATATTAATTATTTATGTTGAGTCATATTTCTTTTAGATTCTGTGATTCTGTTTTTATAAAAACAAAATGTAAGAGTCGTTTTAATGGTTCAGATAGGGAATGGTGAGTGAGAGGCTTTAAGTTTGATTCCCATTGCAGTATATTATCTTTCTTTTTCATCTTTTTAGGATTCAAGGCAGCTGCTCCAACTTTTGGTGAAGTCTGTAACAGATTTAACTTTATTCGCAGTCAAAAGGTTTGTCTAAACATCATTTGATTAAATTAGTATGTAAACAATTGCGTTACCATACTTAAAAGGTGTTAGAAACAGTCAATATTTTTTTTCCAAACCAAAAACTTGCTTTGCCAAGTAAGCATGTTAATGGGTGGGAAAAAAATGGAGGCTTTTATGAATCTACTTACCTACTACGATCGATCTTATATAATGTCACAGCAATGGTGACAACGCATAAAGTGAAGAACCTACCCTTAGAAGAACCATACACAAAAGCGATGGGGGGTGGTACGTGCCCTGATTCATTACTTATCTTATTGACTTGCCAAGACGCTGTTTATTACAAAATATGAAGAATTTATCTATTTACACAAAAATTAGTAGAGCACATACTCGAAAATAAAAATAAAACCGGCCAAGTGCGTGTCGGACCACGCACAATGAAGGGTTCCGTAGTTGAGATGAATTTAACCCAAAAACAAACTTAACTTTGTTGTTGAAAAACATGTTCTCCCATACGGAATGTATGGGAAAATATGTTTTTGCAACTGCAAATATAAGTTGGTCGATTATTACTCGTTAATTTGTAGAGCCTACTTAGTTGTGATAGTTTTCCATTTAATTTCGTTATATAAACTACTGCTGTGATTTTTTTCACACATCCAAAACCAACCATTTAGCTGGCAGGGACACTTGACTTTAATAAACATTAGCAATTTAAAGTTTAATATTTCGCAAACGGATCCCTGAATCCAAAAATGAGTTTCACGCGCTCACAATGTTTTTAAAGGACCTTTCTAAGGATACCCCACACGGGATAGAAAAAAAAAAAACATCGCCACTTTACGTGTAGGGGAGGTACACAATTTTTTTTTTTTCATAATTTAGTTTTACCACTTTGTCGGCGTATGTAATTAATATGTATAACCATGCCAAATTACAGCTTTCTAGTACTAAGAGTCTCGGAGCTAGACCGCGGACAGACAGACGGACATGACGAAACTATAAGGGTTCCTTGTTTACTACGGAACCCTAAAAAGATCCAAGTTCTAAATTCAAATAAAACGTTCTTGTTATGCATTAAACCAACGTACGTTGATGTTTAATACAGATATTTTGGAGTGGAAATCAAGGTAAAACTAATCTTTTACGAGTTAAAAGGTTACCTTGACAAATTAACGGTAAATTGACGTTTCCCGTTAATTTGTATCGTGTTTATTTTTTTCAAAACGAGTTTTGGTAACAACCAAGTCCTCAAAAATATGATCAAGATTAACATAATACTTTTTCCGCTACCACAAACTATATAGATTTGGCAATTTTGTTTAAGACAAGTTTCTTCAAACATTTGCCACTTGGCAGCGCATGTTTGAAGAACCCATGAATTATTTTAATTATCACCATCCACTTCTACTCTCAACTGTCTATTTATTATTAATTTTTATTAATTTCACAGTTGATATGCCTGCTCTGCAAAGGGCTCAACCCATCGTGTTTCGTGCCGTCAACTACTTCGCAACCTACAACTACACCTACATCGACTACGACCGCTTTGACTACGACTACTCCGACTTCTACGACCACTACGACTACTACCACTACTACTACTGCAGCGCCTGCTGAGTAATAATATCATGAAAATATGATACGAATTTGCGTTTGTTTTATGTCCGATTTTTTTTTTGATAATTAGTTTAGTTAGATGATAAGTACGCAAAATAAACGCTTGGACATGGAGTTGCGGACACCAGTCCTTTAGGTGTTGAGCAGAGGATGGACAGTTTGCCCGCGGACAATTTAGAATCGTATAGAAATATAACGCGCACGCGGACAAAATGCCGGCATTTCCATACGATCCCAAATTGTCCATTGACTACTCAGCGCCAAATACTATACGATAATTTATAATTAATGTAGGCAGTTACTTAATATTTTTTATTAAATAACGAGTATTCTTAAATACTGTATAAAAATATTTAAAAATGTAATGAGTACGCAAATAACCATAAAAGTGTATGAAACTCGATTTTGTTTTAGTTGGAACGACAATTTTATTTGGCTTTCGACAGTTTCCTTTTCCTATTTAATTGACACATTTTAGTTACGATTTAAGACGCGGGTATGTACAAAAAATTGCGTTTTGTATTTTATTAGCTAATACCCACTATTTCCGTCAGTGTGGAATTCATCCATAGCATAAAACATATCATAAGACACTCGGAAATAATAATGTAGTCTTCTATCAGTAAAATAATTTTTGTAATCGGCTCAGTACATGCAGATCGTAAACAAACAATTTGACCCCTAAAAAATGTAATAGATTTGGATATATTTAGTAACCTGTTCCGCTTAACTATTTTTAAAGAGCCATAAAAACACTGAAAGAAATCGACACGTGTCGACGAGGCATCCTCAGGATGACGATTGACTTGTCGCGAACCTAAACACGGCGTGTTTCCACACTGAGCGCTGCACGCAGAGCGTTCGCAACAAGTCAATCGACATCCTGAAGATGCCTTGTTGAGAAGTGACATAAGTGTCGATTTCTTTCAGGGTTTTTTATGGCTGTTTAAAAATAGCTAAGCGGAACAGGTTACTAAATATATCCACGTCTATTGTATTTTATAGTGGATTTCCACAAGATCACGCCTGAATCAATTAACTAATTTGACACCTATAAAATATTAGTTTAAACTGGCCGCTTACCGACAAAGATTTTCTCCGAGTTTCCTATAATATTAGTTGAATCTTGTTTTCAAATTAGACTTTAGGCAAACTCAACCAGAATGTATTCCGCCAAACATCCTTTGCTCTCCATCTATCCAGAAAATAACGGGTATAACAAGTTAATTATCTTGTTACATCAGCCGTGAGAACCCGTCAGTCGGTTTGGTACCCATCGGTAAGCTCTGACAGGCTAGCCTGCTCACCGCCATTTTATTGACAGGATCATCGCCATCCGCCCGCGAAATTCCTTTGACAAGTCGTTAATATGTATCATCATTTAGGTAGGTATGTATACACCGTGAAATTTGAATCACAGTTTTGCTAGAACAAACGTTATTCAGACCATGGTCTACTACCATTCTACAGCATCGAATAAAAAAAAAACATACTTAGTTTTTGAAAAAACACAAAAAGACAAAGTATAAAATGTTAAGATTATCTACTGCTAACTAAATTTCGTTTATGGAGGTACATTTCCCTGTAAACAATGCTGTGTCCCATGCGTGGTGTCTGTGTTATAAGGAGTAACGATAATCTTGACATTTTAAACTTTGTTTTTTTTTGTGTTTTTTCAAAAACAAATTATGTTTTTTTTTTAAATTGGATGCTGTGTTATGGTAGTAGACCATGGTCTGAACAACGTTTGTTCTAGCAAAACTGTGATTCAAATTTCACGGTGTATACGTGGGAGGAATGTGGCTTTTGTAAGGGTTTTTCAGAAAGATGATGTATATAAATATGCTTTGTTGTTGAGTCAAGTTATCGACATTTTCAGGTGAATAGAGGGCATCAACTAGGGTGGCATTCCGTACGAGATTTTGTTTTACTTTATGTAAGCTTAATTAAAATATTAATTTTTCATTGATCTGCTACTAAAACCACTAGCGATTAATTTTTAGTTTACACAAGCGTTGCATGTTTTATTATAACTAAAATACAAGTGTTGATATTCTAGTTCTAAGTAATTAAAATGCTGTTTCTTTTAATTAAATTAAATTATGACCAGTTTTTTTTTTTTAACATTGCTATCGCTGTTTAAATATAATTTCATGGAATGACCGTACGTAATATCCGATGTAATATATATGGTACGTACGGAGGTATATCAGGCAAAATCCAAGATCTCCGAACAGAAAAATTCAATTACACTTTCCACAGTTCGGGAATCCATCAAAAGGTGGTTTGTCTTCGCAAAACTTAGTTCATCTGTATAAATTATACCTAATTTTTAAGACCGGGAAAAGAGCCATTCAACTTTTTTATCTCTGAAAACTAATCAATGTTCTCGTAGTATTGCATATGATGCGAGCGAGATTAAAAATAAGCTGTCCACGCATTGTCCTCTGATTGGATGACGCGTCTATTGTGTAGGATTGACGGAGTGGTTTCTAATCTAGCAGCAATATGATTCAGAAGAACTAGGTTTGCTTGGCTGATTCGCTCTCTATTTATATATATTTTATTTATATCCTTTATACCTGCTGAATTTCCAAGAATGCTGCTTGGTGCAGCATAAAGGCAGGTTTGTAATTTAATTTAATTTCTTTATTTATTTATTTCAGACATAATTCTAGTCCATCATTTTCACTCATACATTTAAATTATATACTATATAATATTGTGGATTATTTTAAATTCTAAACGGATAAAAACCCAACATAAAATTGTGATTAATAAAATTTTAATATCAAACAACGCATTCAAAAAATGTTTTTTTTTTCAGAATCGTTTAAAAAATGAAATGACAAATATAAAAAATACATATTAAAAATAATTATTTATTTTAAGCTACTTAGCTGATTGTTTGGTTGCAATGAGGATTTTAAAAACTAATATATCTTAAAATATGTATGAGTCTTTCAGTCGTATGTTTGGTATCTGCACTGAAGAATAAATCACACTGTTTAATCCCAGAGTATTTTAACTTGCGTTGAGGGACCCTTCCGTCAACAATTAACACCAGTCCACATAGTGCACAAGTATTATGTTATTAACGTACATAACAATCCTACAATCGAGGCTCCGAATGAATTACCGTTCAGGAAGATTTTCCCAGGAAAACTGAGTTATTATTAGATGTCGTCAGGCAGGGCAGAGGCAATATACTAATACTGCCAATATTGTTAGACGGATTTTTACCGAAATAGAAGGTGAAGGGTGGGCGTTTTTGGGGGACTGTCTTATGTAATTTTGACGTTCGAAGTGTGCTGATTCTCAGCCTAGTTTGAATAAATGACTTTTTTTTTATGGATACCACAGCCTGTATCACAGGTAGACATCAGATTACTTCGAAGAATTGCGCCATTGTTCTACAATGTTGCGCGGGCGTCAATATCTGCTCAGCTGCAGCTAAACTGATGATTCCATTGTACCATGATTGAACACTATTATGCACGATCACCCGAATTGTCTGTAATCCCTTGGTGACCTCAACCGAGAAACTAATTTTGATTAGAACATTCTCTGTATGGATGCATATACATTGTATGAAAGCCTTTTGTTCAAGACCGATGAAGTAGACTTTAATTTAAATTATTCTGGGCTACTGAGCGAATAAGATTGGTCAGATGCCATAAAGAATATCGGCTTGTATTATTTTCGTTTATTCGCACGAAATATTATAAAAAGTGTTATAAGTTTAACGTGTGTATTTATGTGTCTATTTGCGCCATCGTAGCTCCCAAACGGCAGAACCGAATGTGTTTTTGTTTGAAAGGTAACTTGATCGAGAGTGTTCTTAGCAATGATTAAAAAAAATCTGTACAGCCGTTTGAAGATTATTAGCTCTTTTCTAGTTGATGAATGGATGTGAGCATCTTCCACAGGTCTGATGGATTTGAAATTTGGTATTCTATTACTTCAATGATATTAGAAGAACATAGTCATATTGAATTGATGCTGCAGCATCACCTGGAATTCGCAGGATACCCAACTCCCTTACCAACTTATAGCACAGGTACCATGTTTGTGTTTGGGCTCATTAGAATGGTCTCGAATATGAATAGGTTATAGATAAATAGTGAGCAAGGTCTGGTGATGGAGTAGGAAAGAGAAATGAGGAAATGTTTCTGTCGGGGTTTTTTTACAAATAAAGTTAGAAATATTCTTATACTTATACTCTTTCAATGTTTTGAAAAAAAATGAGGTCCTTGTAACAAGCCCCTTTATTTGACATGTCACACGATACCGTTTGAAATACTTTTTTTTAAATTTTCCTTTTTGCCCCCAAAAGTTACCCCCATATTAAAAATTAATTAATTTACGTTACACATCCATGTTTTGGTCACATAAATACATAATGTATACCAAATTTCAACTTAATCGGTCCATTAGAGTCGGAGTAAATTGGCTGTGACAGACGGACAGACAGACACACGAGTGCAGGAATAAGGGTTCCGTTTTTTCCTTTTGACGTACGGAACCCTAAAAAGGTATTTTTAAATAAGTAACTGTGGAGATTCTTGCCGGGTCTTCTCCATAGGAAACAATCAATTGGAACCGTGCACCTAGCTTCTAACTTTTCATAAGTGCCCGTGTAGGTTTATGTGAAATAAAATATTTTGATTTGATTTGAATTGAGTTTGCTTTCGAATAGTGTGGGGTGGCACTTGAATGAGGTTAGAATCAAACTTGATAACACTTTAGGTGCCTGGTTGGTTGGCTCTATCAGATTCCTGTGTTCAGCAGATATACTATATAATCTTCAGGGACTTCACCATCATCATATTCCTTTCCTTGTCTCATGTTACTTGGGGTCGGTTACACGTTTTCTTCTACCATTCTCTCAGTGAAATCAAATCAAATTACTTTGCAAACATGGGTTATTATTACATTGATGTTTTATTAAGAAAGTCCTTCATGTTCTACCGTCACATGGGCATGCAAATCATGTTAATTTACACAAATTTAAAGACATTATAAATTTAAATAACAATTAGGAAATTTTAACAATACATAATAAAAATTTATGTCAAATCGTTCAAATTATAGTAAATGTCAAATTAATACAAAAATGTCAAATGTCAACAAGGTAGAAGTTATAAAAAAATAAAAATAAAATAAGTCAAATGGATTATAATCCATTTGACTTATTATACTTAAAAATAAGTCTTATTAGACTTAAAATAAGTCAAATGGATTATAATCCATTTGACTTATTTTATTTTTATTTGCTCATAATTATGAGCATGTCAACCAGTCAGTGATTCGTCATTAAGGAAGTCGTCAATAGGCATGATGCCAGGGTCAAAAAAAAGAAATTCTATTTAGTCCGTCAGTCAGATAATGAAAAAACATTAGACACGTATTTTTTGCTTTATCATATTAATAAAAAAATGACTTAGATAAAACGCATTAAAGTTGGGGAGTGGGGGTCGCTACGTCACAAGTAAGTATAAAATCTACATACAAGTCACGTCATGGCACATTTTAACTCAATGTATCGCCGTAATCTTTTGAGAACGTAAAAAAAGAAAAAATATGCGTCCAATATTTTTTAATAACCTACAAGAATAAAATTTTTTTAGTCATCATCCCTTTTAGTGTGTAATAACTTATTTCTATTAATATTTTATTTAGTGCCCTTTTGAATTGGAAAACAGTCACATTTTTAATAACATTTGGTACTTTATTATAAATGCGGGGGCAAAAAAAAAAAACTTTTTGCATTAGTGCGGTTTTACATTTTACTTGACACAATTGATTTACGTATTGAGTCCGTATTGGATTCTTTCGTACTGCCGATAATTTCTGAAAGAGATAAGTCCAGTCCCGCTATTATTTACTCCCTTCTCTTTCATGTCGTTCCTCACACAATCCATCCATCTTTTCTCAAAAGCCTCCTCATAAGGAACCTGTCGACCATGAAAAAACAAATCTTAACAAAACATTGTTTGTATCTCTATTAACTTCCAAACCATCAGATTTTGTTTTTGTTTCCTTATTCATTTTTTCTTCTTATCTTTTCGTCGAAACTTCTCCTGTAATAAATGTCGCTATGATGAAACTTTGTTCACTTAGTCGAAACTTTTGACAGGACATGACGCGTTCCGTGTTCAGAATTTAAAGTGGTTCTTCATCTGCCTAAGAGATTAAATTTAAGGGAAATTGTTTGTTGCTACGGAAAATTTATACTCAGGTGGTCATGTTTTGATATTTTCAAGTTTTAAGACGTCTGTCTATAATTTTTTGTTACATACGAAAACTTTGTACCCTGTTTTAATACAAGCTTATTCCAATGGACAAATGAAGTTATTAATGATAAAAAAATTGGGTATATATATACCTACTAATATAATAAAGCTGAAGAGTTTATTTGTTTGTTTGAACATGCTTACCTCTGGAACTTCCAATCGGATTCGAAAATGTATTTTTACATTTGATAGCCCAATTCTTGAGGAAGATTATAGGCTATTTAACATCACACAAACAGAAAAAAAGTCTGAATTAACGCTAAACGAAAACGAAGTACCATCGGGGTAAAGTATATCTAAGCATTTTGAAAACAAAATCCCGTGCACACGACCCGTTTTTTTCGTAGGTAAGCGATACTATAGCGGCCGAGCGCTGCAAGCAAGAATAGTCCTTACAGTGTACAGTACCGACCAAAAGTCCATGAGCAATCTCACAAAGCAATAGACTGACGCTTCGGTTTGACTTACGACCTTCTTCTATAAGTTGTTACAATACTGTAGACACGCACATTACACACACACACTCACTTTGTCTGCAACCAATGACTAGTTCAATAATCATCATTCGTTTTTAGTTTCATTCGTCTTGTTCACATAAATATTAAAGTTTAGCAGGTAGACCACAAAAAACTAAGTAAATTATTTCGATTTCTGTGGGGTAGATGCAGTTTGTTACGTGTATTCAATTAATAGAACTTGTTGGTTCGTGGATAATATTGGTGACGAGTATTTAGCGCAGTGTTGTGGTTATTATTATCAAAAAGCAGGCATAAAATATATTGAAGAGATCAGATCAGATCAGAGAATATTATTGCGCTGCGTAAAAGTGAAGTGAATATCTAATGAAACCGGACTAAGTGTGAGTGTTATCATTTATATATTTCATATTTTACTAAACATAATCTTAATCAAGGGTATTGTTGATAGAACAGAGGTATTGTTGAGGCAGAAGATGCCTTTAAAGTTTTAAATTCATTGTGAGGTTTAATTCGAATAGTGAATAATAAATAATTAGGTATTATGTGTAATAAAAACAATGTTTTTCTTTGTTCTAGAGAAATACTGTGAGGGTTTAGAGATATGAGGAAGGGGCTTATTATCGAGTAGCAGCGACGTCAAATGGTGAATGAAACAAATGGTTTCATACCAACGAGACATTTTGCTGAATTATTAAAAACACGTCATTATGAACCGTTCGCCGTGCACTCTGAAGGCTTGCATCACTGAAGACCAGCTAGAAAACCGTTTTTGACCTTAAAATATTGACCGTACCAACTTAATAAACAACAGATTCGTTATTGCATGAATTTATGGTAACGAATTTTTTAAGCACGTTTCAATAGGGTGTTTGTCGTATTTCTTGCAGATATACCGAAATTGTTTAATATTATTTTAGTAATAGTATTATTTTAGGATAAAAATTTGAGGTTTAGTTTCAATCTTCTTTTCGTAAAGAAAATGAATACTTAAGCTTTAACCTCAATAACAACCAATATTTACTAAAGTCAAATAAAATGTAAAATAATTAATACAAATAAAATATAAACAAACTGCCCATATTTAACCTTAAAATTACCTATTCTGTAAGTAGTTTTTTACATTTTAAGTAGTCTAATATTCTTATTTATTACTTAATTACTTCGACCATGATCAAAGCTTAATATTTATGGTGAAAAAATCCATTAAAAATTTAAAATATTTCATAATTTAAATATGTCTAAATAATACAAACTGCTTCTAAGTTTCTTGACATCTATTTCACATCTTATTCAGCTGAAGTAATGATAAATAATTGTAGCAGTTTATTAACTTATGTAAAATAAATATAACGAATAAACATATTTTTTTTAATTTTGTTATCATATATCACGCATTTTTTATTTTAAAACCTTTATTGCAATAACAACATAAAAAAGCAGCAATATTTAAAAAATATTATTATCGAAAACAAAAATAATAATATTTGCAAAAAACCGCACTGTGTTTCACGAGATTAGAACCTGAGGCAGTTTGATTTCCATACCAACGCTTAACGCTTTCTGCTATCTGCACTTGTTAAGTTACTATCGAATTTTAGCAATGCTATTAACTGGTCAAGTTCACGCGCATAGTGCGTGTGTGCTAGCATGTTTAAAGCGGCGGAAATATATTGTTGTTTCGTGTAACTGCGTTATCTGTGGTGTGTGTATCGTGTTGCTTACACATACAAATGTACGAGCTATACCGCGTGTTCACAGCAATACGACTCTTAGCGTGCTCATGCACTTTTGAGCGCTTACTGTACATATATATGCGTTTCTTCGATAGTACCTATAGTAGCGCGGGTGGGTTGTAGCTGCTAGGTAATGGTTGGTTGTGAGAAATGAAAAACATAACTTGATTGGTAAATATGGACCACTAGAACGGAATGCGCGGGCGTTTGTTTTTAGGGTTCCGTAGTAAACAAGGAACCCTTATAGTTTCGTCATGTCCGTCTGTCTGTCTGTCTGTCTGTCCGCGGTCTAGCTCCAAGACTGTTAGTACTAGAAATTTGTAATTTGGCATGGGTATACATATTAATTATGCCGACAAAGTGGTAAAATAAAATTATGAAAATTTTTTTTAGGGTACATCCCTACACTTTTTTTTTTCTATCCCTTGGTATGGGGTATCGTTGGAAAGGTCGTTCAAAAACATTGCGAGTGTGTTAAAATCATTTCTGAATTCAGAGATCCGTTTGCGAAATAATAAGCTTTAAATTGCAAATTTTTGTTAGAGTCAAGCGTCTCCCTCCCTGCCAGCTAAATGGTTAGTTTTAGATATGTAAAAAAAATTCACGGCAGTAGCTTATACTATAACGAATTTAAAATGAAAACTATCACAGATGAGTAGGCTTTACAAGTTAATGAGTAATAATCGACCAACTTAGATTTGCGGTTGTAAAAACATGTTCTCCCATACATTCGGTATGAAAGTTTTTTTTTTCAACTACAAAGTTAAGTTTGTTCTTGGGATAAATTCATCCCAACTACGGAACCCTACACTTGGGCGGTTTTTTTACGCATGGAGGCTTCGCCTGGTTTTTTGACACTGCGCGTCTCGGTTTTTTCGATTGCAATGGCGGCCGCAGCGGTAGGGGGGGGGGGGGGGGGGGGGGTGAGCGTCGCGCATCAACCAATTCACGTGGACAAAGTCGCGGACAGAAGCTAGTAATGATATAAGTTAGTTACCTGTCTGAACTGTCCATTGTCAGCTTGTTAATAAATTATTATTACATTTGCCTTACTTACGTCTTTTTGACCAAATGTTTTTTATTTATTTAACCATTCATGTACACACATAATATATAAACAGACAAGAGGAAAAGAACTGAAAAATACGTACAAAGGTGATGCTTATTTCTAAAGAAATCTCTTCCAGCATACCTGCGATAGGACAGAGGATAAAAAGAGATGTAGACACCGTGTGTAAGAGTAGAGAGAATGTAAAATACATAAAATCAAAACAATTCACTCAATAAAATAAAACAAATAATATGAGAATATACTTACTTGCACAAACATAGATACTTCTAAAATAAATGTCACTATGACATTATTAAACAAAATATCATTTATAAAAATTATATCTATGTTTAAAAAAAAATAGCTACGCAACTACGAAGTGGAAAGATAGTGTTCTTTCATTCTTCTTTTAAATACATAATTATACATAAACATAACATCACGCCCTGTTTCCCCGAAGGGTTGGGCAGAGGTGTCCCTGTAGCAGGTACACCTATCGATGGGTACACCCACATTTCGCACATGTACAACAACATTTTTTCTTCTTTTTAACCGACTTCAAAAAAAAGAAGGAGGTTCTCAATTCGTCGGGATATTTTTTTTATTTTTTTTTATGTATGTTTTAGAAGACGGCTGGACCGATTTGAAAAATTCTTTTTTTGTTTGAACGGGTATACTTTTAAGTTGGTCCCATTGTCATTTGGTCACGATCTGATGATGGGATTTTGGAGAAATCGAGGGAACTCTTCAAATATTAAAGGCACATCTATAGCGATTTGGGTATTTTTGATGAGCAGTTGACATAAGGCTATTGTAACTTAGATAAATTACAAATGAACCCACTAAAAAGTAAAAAAAAACTTTTTTACAAAAAATACAACCGACTTCCAAACTACAAAGTAAAAAATAACTTTAATTTCGGAAGTCGGTGTCTTTGGATCAGTATTTTAGTTTTTTGACACCGACTTCCGAAATTAAAGTTATTTTTCACTTTGTAGTTTGGAAGTTGGTTGTATTTTTTGTAAAAAAGTTTTTTTCTTTTTGATATTCAATATTTCTGCAAACGAATAATCTCGCAAGTGGGCTTGAATGAAAAGACGGACCACTTGCGATTAAATATTATATTAGGCACTGTTTACTATAGTAATTTCGCAAAACATATTGTGTTCTTTCGACAAAACATTTTCATCAAAATGTCGACGAGAAAGTATCCATTTCCGTCAAAAGTTTTAACAATAACATCGTCCGAACGTCGCGTTTCGTACTCTTATGTGAACATTTTTCCTGTCGAGTTCCCCTTGATTTTGTTTTTGTTGGAGTTTGTACCTAAGGGCCTTTTTTTGAGACATGAAAATCGCTTCATAATTTGTTGTTTTGTAGAGATCGTACGGCAAGTATGTGTGGCGGAAAATTACGAAGTAGGTTATTTCTTTTTTCAGCTAAAAGTACCTTACTGATGCCTCTGGGGCTTGCGGCTAAGTACCTAATATCAGCCGCACGGATCGATCGATCAGGTTAAGCTACGCTTGCCGCGGTTGTTCCGTGGATGGGTGACCATCTTTACATACCAAGACCCTCCGTGCATCGAAAACCTTTGGTTCCAGCTGTCATTTGCAGATCTTTTATAGTCGTTACGGGTAGTTAGAAGCCCAAAAGTCTGACAACCAGCCTTACCAAGGTGTATCGTGTTACCTAGTAATTAGGTTGTGGAGGTCAGATAGCCAGTCGCTCCATGTAAAATACTGGTATTCAGTTGCATCTGGTTAGACTGGAAGCCGACCCCAACATAATTGGGAAAAGGCTAGGCAGATGATGACCTCACTGACGCCTCTGCTTTATTAAACTTTATCACATTTTAAGGCTCGTGCAGACCAGCGCGACACGCGAAGCGACACAAAGGCACCGCTCGTCGCACGACTAGCGGTGCCTTTGTGTCGCGTCGCGTGTCGCGCTGGTCTGCACAAGCCTTTAAAAGCTAAAGCTGGTGGCCTAATAGATCCCATCTCCCCAGAACCACCCCTACTCGTTATTACAAATAATGTTTTTCACAAACATAACAGAAAAGCCACATGTGCCCCTTGAAACTAGAACACGGCAATGTTGCCTGGTGGCAAAATTGTGCAATTATAGTTAGTACTTTCTGGGAAAAACAAAACATGTTATCATGCACTTCTCACTAAAAGTAAAATAACATTAGAACATCACGCTTGTTCTTTCCAACGGGTTCGGCAGAGGTGTTTAGTAGACCCACATTTCACCAGTTATGTTTTGCCACTAAAAGCAAAATTAAGCAAGCTGAATTGGGCCATGGTTGTCAAAGGATCAATGGCCAGAGGAGCAGACGAGTCCTGGAATGAAGACTGCGTATCGGCAAGCGTAGTGTGGGAGCTAAACGGACCGACGAACTTAAAAAGGTAGCTGGGACTGACCGAATGCGGAAGGCGGTGGACACGGTGTTGTAGTGCAGCCTGGGAGACGCC
Organism: Agrochola litura; assembly: GCA_949152395.1. NCBI lineage: Eukaryota > Metazoa > Arthropoda > Insecta > Lepidoptera > Noctuidae > Agrochola > Agrochola litura. The sequence goes on along the minus strand of OX424510.1, from coordinate 8,180,990 downwards.
TATGTCCAGCAGTGAACTGTAATAAGCTAAGTTGATTGATTAAAAGTAATTTGAGTTAAAATGTTTCTTGTCCTAATTTAGAGATAAAATAAAATCAAAGCCAGTCCACAAGATTGGATACAGTAAAATACAATTCCAAGTCCCGAGTCGGGTCATAATAATCTGACCGAGAATAAATAGGACACAAAGACTGAAATATGTAGCGAGTTAATCACGTAAGTAGTTAGCAGTGCTCAGGGATTATGTTGGGTGTAGTATTGTGGGTAGGAGTGTATTATGTAACAATAGGATTTAACTTGAACATTAACTAAGGGAATAGGAAGTGTATTTACGTAGCAATGCGGAACAATTTCGAGTTTCATATACTGTTGATGCGCATTTGTTTTATTGCGTGTGACGTGACTGTGTCATACCGAATTGTTGGCTCCTGAGATACAAATTTATCTTTTTACTTAGTTCAGGAGCCAGCTGTTCAACCTGATTTTGACCACCACTTGTACATTCATATTTAGTGTATGACTAATGTTACGTGCTCTTTGTACAATAAACTTATTATTTATTTATTTTGGATCTCCAACGAAGTATACACAGCTACAATAGAAATCACAATTATACGAACAGTTCTTTTACGTGTGCTCCTTCAATTACAGGAGACCACAGAATGCACATATATAAATTAGGTGTAATCAGAAAAAAAAAGTTTTGATTAGAAAAAAAAATATATTTCAAGACTGAGCATTCATATTACATTTGTTTAGTATTATAATAATAATTCCACATTTGTTGACTATTGAAGGGAAGAAACATTATTACTTATTATTTAGTTATTTTGTAGTGGTATATTTTTTTAAATTTTTTGTTGCACAAAGGTATATTTTATATACAACGTAACGTAACACACGTTTTATATAAAAACACGTCGTTAAATGCGCAAAACCTGAAAAGAGTTTGATCAGAATAACGAGCAGAATCAATTGAACCACTTTTTAATATAGGTCACATATTTCAAAAAATCTTTATTAAAAACGTTGCCGTGTCTATTTATTAATAGGTCAAGCAATCACATGCAATAGGTAAACAAACACAAATTTTTGTCGACCAATTTAAATTTTCTCAAACGCGCGATGATAATAGGTTTTATTTAAATGCAAATACGAATCTTACGAACTAAAACAGCACATAAAACATTTACAATTTTTTTTATGTTTTTATTTATCTCTGAAATAGGTCAATTAAATTAAAAATCTGTTGGGGTGTCTGAGGTTTTGCGCATTTAACACTTTTCTATGGTAGTTATATACAACGTGTTAACGTTGTATATAACTACCATAGAAAAGTGTTACCAGTTCCCAATAAGACAGTAGGTAACCATCTTTCTTTTTCCTCGAGTTATGTGTGCCAATTTAGATCTTTTTAACTAGATAATTTCCATATTCAGGACTAGTAATTGTCCCAATTATTGTGACTTTACCTTGGCATTATAACAACACGTTTTTCGATCCTAACCTAAAAACTTTGTACTTACTAAACCCTAACCCTAACATTTTCGAAAGTTTCTATTCACATTCCACGACATTGTGTTAGCAATTTGAGGAAAAATAATAGCCTGCATTGCCTGACTTTTAAACATTTGTTTGAGTTTACGTCCAAAATTAGTTAGTTTCGCTATAACGACAACTTTCTGTAAGTACTAATGGCTTTTTTGCCTGACCAGTAAAGTGTACCATTTGTGTGCTAACGTGTGCTGACAATTTCAAGGGAAATTGCGCAATTATTATAAGCAAGAATGAGGTATTTAAAAATTAAATATAATAATGCTGTCTTCTTTTATAAAAAGCTAGCTTTTTATTTCCACTAAACATCATTCTCAGCCCTTATCCCAATCTATTTGGGGTCAGCAGAACATGTATTTTTCATCCATACTTCTCTATAAAGGTAACACATATCAACTCGGAAAGCGGCGGATCAGGAACTCCGATACGTCGACTCGGCTACGGTTAGGCGACGCCGAGCCGTAAGTGCGCCCAGCAGTAGTGTGCTGCAGGTAGGCCGCGGGAGGGGTGAGAGGGGTAAGGGTGGACGAAGAGACGTAAGCTCGGGTACGGAGAGACATAAGCTCGGGCACGGAGAGACGTAAGCTTGGGTACGGAGAGACGTAAGCTCGGGTACGGAGAAACGTAAGCTTGGGTACGGAGAGACGTAAGCTTGGGTACGAAGAGACGTAAGCGCGGGGATGACGAGCTGTAAGCGCGGAAACTGCAAGTTGACCAGCACCCAACGCGAGTCGTGAGCTTATCCCGAGGTGAGGCGATTACGTTATGATTCCGATTAGTGTGCGATGCAGTAGGGAGTTCCATACAAAGAATACTGAATGGCTCGAGTTGATAAGGTGACGATCCCGTTCCGAGTTGATATGTGTGCTATGACTTTTAGTCGTCATCTCAGTAATCAAATTCAAAGTCAAATCATTTATTTCAAATAGGCACTTTTCACCCCCTAGTCAACCCCTTTCGTCACAGTGTCACAGAAAAACTGCAAGCTACAGCTTCTAAAAAAAAATCTGTTCGTATCTCGAGGAACATCAAATCTAAATAATCTTAACAAAACGGGTGCAAAGAGCCTGTAGCAAGCAACAATAAAGTTAATTTCAGCGACAAAAATAAAGCGGAGACATTTTACATATACGTTAAGCGCAGACAATATCAAACTCGTAAAGTCGGATATTAACTTTAGAGTTATGGCACAGAATGTAGTACAGAAGGTCAGTTCACATAACGAGCGAGAATGCATAAATAGACGCCTATGGTTTGTCCCAAAATTATCTGATAAAAGTGTAAACAAATCCAGTTGAGGTTAAATTCTTACGCAATCACTCACTAAGGGTAGTTTCACAGCTGTCCAGGACACCCGCATGGGCCGCCCGCACTCGGGAGACCCGTACGGGTATTTATTTATTTAATACTTCAAGCACAGAAATGTACAGAGGCAGACTTAATATCATAGGCATTTTCTACCAGTCAACCTTTGGGTGATGGAGAGACAAACAGGGGTAGGTGCATCCGGTTAGACTGGAAGCCGACCCCAACATAGTTCGGAAAAGGCTAGGCAGATTGATTTTTGTTTGAATTGAAAAATCATCGACGAAAATTATGTTATAAGATTAACCTCAATTATCAAATGTGATTTATAATTAAAATTTCTGGTTTGAGTATTCAAATAATCAAATTAAAGCAACAACTTGTAACTTGGCACTAAAAATTGACATCCACAGGCACGTTTTGTGATCCATTCGTACATATTTTCATCAGATATTGGACTTTTGAATAAATATACATTAGTTGCAGCAATCTCGGCTGAATGCCAGTCGCGATTGCTCTTGCAATCGCTGTACGTAAAGAATGTTTATGTGTGCGTGCGTTTTCGCTTGTTGTATGGAGTTGACCTTCTGTAGGTACCATTCTGTGGTTATAGGAATCAAGCGTCATGGCGCTGTTGAATATTCACAAGGCGTGTCCTTGTTATCAAGGTGGAAGAAATGATCCGTCACATCTAATTATATTATCAAACTCGTGTTAAAGTAGAAGTTGGATCATTATCGTCAATCTTATAGGTTATTTTTACCCGATTACCCCAAAAGAATAATGTTTTTCGATGTTTTTGTATGTATGTATCATGCACGCTCTGTAGCCTAAACGACTTGATGGATTTTAACATAGGTATTATGAGGAGTTGTTAGATTCGTCTTAATTGTGCGAGGTACATACTAGGTTTATTATAATATTTGTAGTTTGCATTTCCAAATACAAAATAAAGGGAGGTAGGTATTTTTTTCGCTCGAATATTGAGTAAAATTTTTGCCAGACCGAAGACTGCAGTAAATGTTTTTAGGGTTCCATACCAAAATGGTAAAAAGGAACCCTTGTGGTGCGACTCAGTCTGTCTGTCCGTCTGTCTGTCACAGCTGGATATATCAAGAACTACTAATGCTATGAACTTGATATTTGGAAAAGTTTTAGATGAAATTGCCCAACTATTTTACAAATAAGAAAGAAATAAAAATGTACTTATTTTTTTAATAACAGGGACTGAACAGGGGTCTTAAAAATTTGAAGTGGGGCTACTAGGGCATGTGGGGTATCATATGAAAGAACGCTATTTGCACATTCTCAAACATTTTTCTTTTTTTTTTTTAGGCCGCGTAGTTTTCGACTTGGGATGAAAAATTAAAAAAAATACCGTTCCCCCCGTATCTCCGAAGTTTGCATAGAGAAAAATCTGAAATTATTCTATGTGATAGAAGTTTATGTAAAGATTACAGAAAAAATAAAACGATGTCTCTAAATAGCACACATTTTCAGAAATCATCAACATAAATTACATTAGATCGACTATCGGTCAAGAGATGGCGCTGACCTAAAACTGCAATATTCTACACCGCAGTGTGCAGTATTAAAATTCTCTGACAAATATAGGCCTCGCCGATGAAAATTTAAAATGATACGGAACCCTCGGTGCGCGAGTCTGACTCGCTGTTGACCGGTTTTTTTTTTTCTTATTGAGCACATGTTTTCTAGCTGCGTAAAAGTATCACCACAGGAAACGCCCACTCTTCTACAACGTCCTGAAAATAATAATTAGTTGATAGCCCTTATAGTTTGTTTTTAATGTTTTTATCTTTGAGCACTGTGCGAAATTATTGAAAGAAACAAAAATTGGTCATAACTTTTGAACCATAAAAAATTGCACCGACATTCTCGGGTTAAAAAGTTTGGAAATGACCTTGCCCTCGCCCTTTTTCGATTTGATCCATACATCCAGGGACACCCTGTATATATTTCATGTTATCGGTTTGTCCCCCGCCTGCAATTCCGAAATTCTATATGTCGGATCCAGTCATTAGTACGGACACGAAACGAAAAAAAACGAACGCCACTGGCGAAATCAAGTGATCTACCCACATCAGAAAGCGTGCTTCTACAGAGTCGTGATGTTTTAAGGCCACGGCGAGGGAGGATTCAGCCTCTGATCGCATCGGAGTTAAGACGTCGCGGAACTGTTCTCGATTTGTGGTGCTCAGTTATTGTGTTAGTTGTAATTTGTGATCATTGTGTTAATTGGTGATTTTAATAAACGCCGTCGCACCCAGTGTGTATAATTTAGCTAGTGTGATTAATTTGATAGTAAATTATAATGTGATCTGAACTGCAAACTGTTTTTCTATTGCGCAGTAACCAACACTACCCCACACTACGCCCACAGTAGTTAAAATATCGCTGATAATAACGAAAGTCACATACCCGTCTCCGAGATATAGATTATAATGCTTGTTTTTTTTCTTTTTAAATATATTTTACGCATTCTTGTCATCTCTAAATTAATTAGGTGTTAAAGCAGTTTCAATTTAAATCATAATCTTTTCTCTGAATAGCAAGGTAGGTAACCCTACAGTCAAAACAAGTTTTTATTTATTTTTGTAAACCATAAGTACCGTCGAATTGAAGAAAATTATTTTGTTTTCAATCTTGAAGTCAGAAAATATCATGCTTAGATTATTATAGGTAAATTGTATTTGGTTTTAAATAAAGGGAATACTTTAAATAACTCAAAGTGCACTAACATCATGAAAACACAATTAGCACTGGGATTTATTTATTTTTTCTATACAAATCTTCTAAAGGCGATCGGGCTTTGCGGATAAGATCAGGGAGTGTGGGATTTTTACCTCACTAAAACCACCCCTGTGGTCACCATCTGCACATGGAAGGGGGCACCGCTACCTCTCAAAGACCGATCCGGAACCCCCTCTGTGCAACGCCTGATAGGGTACATCCCTAGGAAGTCTATAAAGGGGTCTCTACAAAACCTAACTATGCAAGAGTGCAAGGCAGCACGTGTCCACTATGCACCGCATAGTGGAATAAAAATACTTTTTCGTTCAAAAATCTGCCTACACCAACAATTCTTTTTTGTCTAATATTTCTTTTTTTTCTGAGATAAAAAAAAATATTTGAAATATTTTTTAGAAATTGTTTTTGCTTCACTTCCTAAAGAAATAGCTATTCATTTATTTTACAATTGAACAGAAAATTAACATATAATTCTTATTATATCTAAGTATTTACATTATTTAAAAACGATCAGACTTAAAATAATAATATGTACAAGCATATAAAAAGGGCGGGGAAATGATCATAGGGCATCAAAAAACTCGTCCATATCGCTGTCAATAGGAAAAGTGCCCAAAAGGCTGGCAGCATTGCCACGTTGTATGGCAATGCTGCATTAAACATATAATGTTAAAACACTTAAACTTACGTAAAAAAATATAATAACAAACAATAAATACATAACAATAATTTCATATTTGACGTTGTTATTTTTTGACGATCGCCGCGCAGTCGCGCTCTAGGCCTGGGGCGCTGCGCATGCAGGGCGCAGCCTTCGCAACCGTTGCCTAGGCTGCAGGCGTCGCGTCTTCGTCGTTGAGATAAATTATTTTTTCTGATAGATACAGTTTTTCTAATTTACTAGGTATTTCAATACACCTCCATCATTTTTACTTCACAGGAGTCGTGACTCCATAATAAAATCTTCGTTATGATTACGTTCTATGATTTATTGGATCTTTTTCTTTCCAAATATAAGATATCGGTTTGATAAATTAATAGCATTAAAATGTTTCACTTTAATAAGTTATTAAAATATTATTTGGCACCTTTAACTTGGGATTTATTTTCACTTCCTGATTTTTTAGGTTCTGATATTGACTTTTAAAGAAAAGTGACAGTGACACACCAAAGTGTGTGTTTTATCTCAGGAGTGTATAATAAAAAAATGGCAGCGATACGTCAAAAATTGTGGTGAAGGCAGATTTTTTAACAAAAAATGTCATTTTTTTCCACTGTGCGCCGTCTTGGCAGAGATCACTCGGTGGGCGGACAGAGTCCCAGACTGAGCGCCTACAATTTTTGTTTTTATTTTTTATAATTAATGCTAATAATAATGTTATAATAAATACTTATTTATTCTTAAGGACGCGTTTACAAATCTGACCAAAATAAGCAGTTTTTCGGTACATTTTACGGCAGAACTGAACCAAACTAAATGCAAATAATAATTACCACAGATAGATTACGCCTTCATCTTTAAATTTTGGCAATTTTTTTTTTGAAAATTTTGTTTTATAATATTGTAAAAAATCATTTCCGGTGCCTCTTCACACAAAATTGACAATATCGTATTGAGTTTAGGAACATTTTTCTTCTATTTAATAACAGAAATGTATTTATTTAAAAATATTTAATGTAAGCAGACATGATCAAATCAAAAATGTGGTAGAAAAAACTACCAAAATGTTCTAAATAGTCTCCAAAAAAAAATCAAATCTATTTTAGTTTTTTAACAAATTTAGCTTTATCGCAGGCATCTTAACTGCTTGAATATAAGGGTTATTTTACTGGTCATTGTCGTGATTTATTGCACAAAAATTTGTAACGAAATATTAGTCTGCGCTCGGCCGCCGTCGTGAGTGGACACTGTGTCGCTTGTAACCACCAGCTCGTGTTGAAAAAGATCGCTGTACGAATACAAAATATTTGACATACCAAACTTGATACTTCACGTGTTTTGTGCGGACTACGGACAATCAAGGTTAGTTTTTTATATTTTTTCTTGAATTACCTACGGATTATAAATTTACATTTCGTTTCGGACTTGATGGAGTGACCTGAAGGTATACTTCGAAGACTGGAACTGGAATCAATAAACGAGTGGAGCTAGGTGTGCCGAGTTTGGGCTCGTTGTGTTAGTTATGATGAGACCTTACCTTAGGTCTTGATGGAGTGACCTGAAGGTGTACTTCGAAGACTGCTACTGGAACCAATAAATGAGTGGAGCTAGGAGTACTGAGTTTGGGCTCGTTGTGTTAGTTATGATGAGACCTTACCTAAGGTTTTGATGGAGTGACCTGAAGGTGTACTTCGAAGACTGCTACTGGAACCAATAAACGAGTAGAGCTAGGTGTACCGGGTTTGGGCTCGTTGTGTTAGTTATGATGAGACCTTACCTTAGGTCTTAATGGAGTAACCTGAAGGTGTACTTCGAAGACTGCTACTGGAACCAATAAACGAGTGGAGCTAGGTGTACCGAGTTTGGGCTCGTTGTGTTAGTTATGATGAGACCTTACCTCAGGACTTGATGGAGTGACCTGAAGGTGTACTTCAGTCACTACTAATGGATCTCCTCGACTACTAGAACTAGGTGTGCCGAGTTTGGGCTCGTTTTGTTAGTTATGATGAGACCTTACCTCCGGACTCGATGGAGTGACCTGAAGGTGTACTTCGGTGACTGCTAGTGGAACTCCCCGACGAGTAGAACTAGGTGTGCCGAGTTTGGGCTCGTTTTGTTGGTTATGATGAGACCTTACCTCCGGACCTGATGAAGTGACCTGAAGGTGTACTTCGGTGATTACTAATGGATCTCCTCGACGAGTAGAACTAGGTGTGCCGAGTTTGGGCTCGTTTTTTTAACTTATGATGAGACCTTACCTCCGGACCTGATGAAGTGACCTGAAAGTGTACTTCGGTGACTGCTACTGGATCTCTTAGACTACTAGAACAAGGTGTGCCGAGTTTGGGCTCGTTTTGTTAGTTATGATGAGACCTTACCTCCGGACTCGATGGAAGGACCTGAAGGTGTACTTCGGTGACTGCTAGTGGAACTCCCCGACGATTAGAACTATGTGTGCCGAGTTTGAGTTCTTTTTGTTAGTCATGATGAGACCTTACCTCCGGACCTGATGAAGTGACCTGAAAGTGTACTTTGGTGACTGCTACTGGATCTCCTAGACTGCTAGAACTAGGTGTGCCGAGTTTGGGCTCGTTTTGTTAGTTATGATGAGACCTTACCTCCGTACCTGATGAAGTGACCTGAAGGTGTACTTCGGTGACTACTAATGGATCTCCTCGACGAGTAGAACTAGGTGTGCCGAGTTTGGGCTCGTTTTGTTAGTTATAATGAGACCTTACCTCCGGACCTGATGAAGTGACCTGAAGGTGTACTTCGGTCACTACTAATGGATCTCCTCGACTACTAGAACAAGGTGTGCCGAGTTTGGGCTCGTTTTGTTAGTTATGATGAGACCTTACCTCCGGACTCGATGGAGTGACCTGAAGGTGTACTTCGGTGACTGCTAGTGGAACTCCCCGACGAGTAAAACTAGGTGTGCCGAGTTTGGGCTCGTTTTGTTAGTTATGATGAGACCTTACCTCTGGACCTGATGAAGTGACCTGAAGGTGTACTTCGGTGACTACTAATTCATCAGGTCCGGAGGTAAGGTCTCATCATAAATAACAAAATGAGCCTAAACTCGGCACACCTAGTTCTAGTAGTCTAGGAGATCCAGTAGCAGTCACCGAAGTACACTTTCAGGTCACTTCATCAGGTCCGGAGGTAAGGTCTCATCATGACTAACAAAAAGAACCCAAACTCGGCACACCTAGTTCTAATCGTCGGGGAGTTCCACTAGCAGTCACCGAAGTACACCTTCAGGTCCTTCCATCGAGTCCAGAGGTAAGGACTCATCATAACTAACAAAACGAGCCCAAACTCGGCACACCTAGTTCTAGTAGTCTAAGAGACCCAGTAGCAGTCACCGAAGTACACTTTCAGGTCACTTCATCAGGTTCGGAGGTAAGGTCTCATTATAAGTAACAAAACGAGCCCAAACTCGGCACACCTAGTTCTACTCGTCGAGGAGATCCATTAGTAGTGACCGAAGTACACCTTCAGGTCACTTCATCAGGTCCGGAGGTAAGGTCTCATTATAAATAACAAAACGAGCCCAAACTCGGCACACCTAGTTCTAGTCGTTGGGGAGTTCCACTAGCAGTCACCGAAGTACACCTTCAGGTCACTCCATCAAGTCCGGAGGTAAGGTCTCATCATAACTAACAAAACGAGCCCAAACTCGGCACACCTAGTTCTAATCGTCGGGGAGTTCCACTAGCAGTCACCGAAGTACACCTTCAGGTCACTCTATCAGGTCCGGAGGTAAGGTCTCATCATAACTAACAAAACGAGCCCAAACTCGGCACACCTAGTTCTAGTAGTCTATGAGATCCAGTAGCAGTCACCGAAGTACACCTTCAGGTCACTCCACCAGGTCCGGAGGTAAGGTCTCATCATAACTAACAAAACGAGCCCAAACTCGGCAGACCTAGTTCTAGTAGTCTAGGAGATCCAGTAGCAGTCACCGAAGTACACCTTCAGGTCACTCCACCAGGTCCGGAGGTAAGGTCTCATCATAACTAACAAAACGAGCCCAAACTCGGCAGACCTAGTTCTAGTAGTCTAGGAGATCCAGTAGCAGTCACCGAAGTACACCTTCAGGTCACTCCATCAAGTCCGGAGGTAAGGTCTCATCATAACTAACAAAACGAGCCCAAACTCGGCACACCTAGTTCTAATCGTCGGGGAGTTCCACTAGCAGTCACCGAAGTACACCTTCAGGTCACTCTATCAGGTCCGGAGGTAAGGTCTCATCATAACTAACAAAACGAGCCCAAACTCGGCACACCTAGTTCTAGTAGTCTATGAGATCCAGTAGCAGTCACCGAAGTACACCTTCAGGTCACTCCACCAGGTCCGGAGGTAAGGTCTCATCATAACTAACAAAACGAGCCCAAACTCGGCAGACCTAGTTCTAGTAGTCTAGGAGATCCAGTAGCAGTCACCGAAGTACACCTTCAGGTCACTCTACCAGGTCCGGAGGTAAGGTCTCATCATAACTAACAAAACGAGCCCAAACTCGGCAGACCTAGTTCTAGTAGTCTAGGAGATCCAGTAGCAGTCACCGAAGTACACCTTCAGGTCACTCTATCAGGTCCGGAGGTAAGGTCTCATCATAACTAACAAAACGAGCCCAAACTCGGCACACCTAGTTCTAGTAGTCTATGAGATCCAGTAGCAGTCACCGAAGTACACCTTCAGGTCACTCCATCAAGTCCGGAGGTAAGGTCTCATCATAACTAACAAAACGAGCCCAAACTCGGCACACCTAGTTCTAATCGTCGGGGAGTTCCACTAGCAGTCACCGAAGTACACCTTCAGGTCACTCTATCAGGTCCGGAGGTAAGGTCTCATCATAACTAACAAAACGAGCCCAAACTCGGCACACCTAGTTCTAGTAGTCTATGAGATCCAGTAGCAGTCACCGAAGTACACCTTCAGGTCACTCCACCAGGTCCGGAGGTAAGGTCTCATCATAACTAACAAAACGAGCCCAAACTCGGCAGACCTAGTTCTAGTAGTCTAGGAGATCCAGTAGCAGTCACCGAAGTACACCTTCAGGTCACTCTACCAGGTCCGGAGGTAAGGTCTCATCATAACTAACAAAACGAGCCCAAACTCGGCAGACCTAGTTCTAGTAGTCTAGGAGATCCAGTAGCAGTCACCGAAGTACACCTTCAGGTCACTCTATCAGGTCCGGAGGTAAGGTCTCATCATAACTAACAAAACGAGCCCAAACTCGGCACACCTAGTTCTAGTAGTCTATGAGATCCAGTAGCAGTCACCGAAGTACACCTTCAGGTCACTCCATCAAGTCCGGAGGTAAGGTCTCATCATAACTAACAAAACGAGCCCAAACTCGGCACACCTAGTTCTAATCGTCGGGGAGTTCCACTAGCAGTCACCGAAGTACACCTTCAGGTCACTCTATCAGGTCCGGAGGTAAGGTCTCATCATAACTAACAAAACGAGCCCAAACTCGGCACACCTAGTTCTAGTAGTCTATGAGATCCAGTAGCAGTCACCGAAGTACACCTTCAGGTCACTCCACCAGGTCCGGAGGTAAGGTCTCATCATAACTAACAAAACGAGCCCAAACTCGGCAGACCTAGTTCTAGTAGTCTAGGAGATCCAGTAGCAGTCACCGAAGTACACCTTCAGGTCACTCTACCAGGTCCGGAGGTAAGGTCTCATCATAACTAACAAAACGAGCCCAAACTCGGCAGACCTAGTTCTAGTAGTCTAGGAGATCCAGTAGCAGTCACCGAAGTACACCTTCAGATCACTCCATCAGGTCCGGAGGTAAGGTCTCATCATAACTTACAAAACGAGCCCAAATATAATATAAACAGCAATACGGAATGTTTTTTGTAGGTTCTCATGTATTATAACATAAACAAATAAAAAATAAACTTTCAAATATCAAAATTTGTTCACTTGACTACTATTCCCGCAATTTACCGTGCTTACACTTGTATGTGTGACCTGTGTCAATGTAGTAGCTCGATTCTTTACCTATCAATTTTGTAAACGCGTCCTTAATAACGTAAATTATGTTTGTTATAGTTGTAATATCTAACTTTGGTTAGTTATTGTTTTAAAGCTACTAAAATGTTAGTAACTTTTGGTCGTTAGCCAGTGCTGGGAAAAGTATATTTTTAATGTATAAATAAATAGTAAAGTAATGAAACTAAACTCATAAATTAAAGCAGAATTTAAGTATAAACCTGCCGAAAGCAGTTTATGAATTTTCGTTGACTCGTTCCTTGAATTAATTTAACATGATACTACGAAATGATATTTTGCTAACAATACGTTTTCAGATGAGAAATAAGTATTCATAATTTCCAGGTATAAACTCAGAATTTCTAGTACCTAAAGTTGTTATTTAATTTACGCGTTGTAGACTAAAAGTTTAGAATTTATGGTAAACAAGAGAAGGGACATATTTAAACTAGCTGCTGCTCGCGGCTTCGCCCGCGTGGACCGTAATTATTTTTCTAAAAGAAAAATAGCCTTATAATACCAGCTATCTGCCAGTGAAAGTCCCATCAAAATCTGTCTAGCTGTTTCGGAGATTAGCCGGAACAAACAAAAAGAGAAAAAAAATATAATTTTAATTTTTTTATTTTACCTAACTATACCTACCGTATATGTATACTTTCTTGCATTTAGTAAAAAGCTGTTATTTTGGCATTACAAACAGATACTTCAATTTTATTAATTTGTATGTATAATATAGATAATGGAGGCTATAAATGGTCAGCCCTAAAACACGATAACATAGGATGGAACTTTCGAAAGCAATCTGTCTATCTAAATATGTGTTTACTGAAAGGATTATTCAAATTTACTCGACCCAAAAGGACGGCTTTCATTAATGGGGTTTGAGAGTGAAAACAATAAATAAACGACAATTTTCATTATTTGGCATACCTACTCGTTAGAGCAAGATTTACAGACCGCATTTTGACTTTCCTTTGCTTAGTAATATAGAGGTATGAGGAACAGGGTGTAAAGTTCACTCATCCTCTATAGAAAAGGGAGGATCCTCCGACCAGACGGGTGTCGTGTCTGGTGGGCAACTGCCCAGCGATATTTTTTTTCTGTAGTACTTCTCATAGCTGACCTCTGAGGTCATGACTATTTAACCGGTCAAACCCCTGGCTGGAGGTTTTAAGTGTAGCAGCTTAAGGCACCCACACCTTAAGCTGCTTCACTTAAAACCTCCAGCCAGGGGTTTGCCCAACGGGGCGCCGGTGTGGGCGCCTTCATTGAGGCGGCAGCCAGGCCGCCGGCTGAACGCGTCCCAAAGGGTCATGGCCATCCGGCTGGCCCGAGGATACCGCACGGTCTCCTGCGAGGCGGCGAGCCTCCTTGCCGGAGTACCGCCATGGGATCTGGAGGCAAAGGTCCTCGCGCACATTTGGGAGTGGCGCGAGGAGGCGAAGCGCCGGGGCTTAACTCCGATGCCGCAAGAAGTCGCGGCACAGCGGACAGAGCTCCGGCGGGATCTCATGGCGGAATGGAGAGTGCGATTGTCGCAACCCAGCGCTGGGCACGCCACAATTGCGGCGATAAGACCCCTCTTTGAGGAGTGGCTAGAGAGGCGCCACGGCGTCCTCACCTTCCGCCTGACGCAGGTACTCACCGGACACGGCAGTTTCGGGAGGTACCTGTTCAGGATAAAGCGGGAGGAAACGCCCGGGTGTCGACACTGTGTGGATCGCCCGGAGGACACGGTGGAGCATACGGTGGAGGTCTGCCCGGCTTGGGCAGGGCATCGCCGTGTCCTCGTGGATGCGATCGGCGGCGGTGATCTCTCGCGTCCGGCCCTGATTCGGGCCATGCTACGGAGCGAGAGGAAATGGGAGGCCGTCACCTCTTTCTGCGAAGCAGTAATGCTCGCGAAGGAGGAGACGGAGCGCGTGAGGGAGAGGCAAATTTCGCGCCCTCGCGCCCCTAACCGCCGCAACAGGAGACGCCCTGGGCGTCGGGAATCGCAGGAAGATTTCCGGCCACCGTAGGCGCGGGCTTGCGGACGGTGAGCAATGGGTAGCTCGCCGTCCGATAAGGACCAAGCCCGGGTCGACGGCGCGTTGTGTTCCACGCGCGCCTCAAAGAGATGTCAGCAGAATTGACGGGGTCCGCTAGGGCCAATGCCTGCCGGGGGTTCGAAGAAAACCGATGGGGACATCGTGGCCCCCGGCAACATGGCATAGGAAGGAACACGGGTGGGTTTTAGTCAGTAAGAGTCTGACACGCCCTCCCGCTCCACCCAGAGCGGGAGAAGTTACTTGAAATTTCCCACCCAAAAAAAAAAAAAAAAAAAAAAAGGGGTTTGCCCAGCGATTGATGTCGGAAAGTTGTTTAATGTCGGAAACACGTTAATGATTTGACTAATCGGAGCGCCAGCGCCGCCTAGCGGCGCTCAACATAGTCTACAACATAACGCTTGGACCGGCCGGACCAGAGCTAAACACAGTTCATCGGTGGCGGTCAAGCAGTGAAGACGTTTAGAAACTGTTGCGCGTTCTGTACAGTTTTGTTGTGTACCTACAGTGTGTGAAGTGTGATTAATTTGATAGTAAATTATAATGTGATCTGAGCTACAAACGGTATTTCTATTACGCAATAACCAACACTACCTATCAACAATATTTTAACTACTGTGGGCGTACTACGGTACGCCCACAGTAACCGCTGCAGTAGCCGCTGCTGTACGTGTTGCTGATCGTTATTATCAGCAACTACTACAGCAGCGAGAGAGAGACACATACCCTCTCCGTCATATATATTCTAATCGCGCGTAAAACTCTGCTTGCGCGATGCGGGATTTTGCGTGACGGCAGTGTGATGCGTAGTTTACATGTGGTAATGTAGATGCTGCCACAGTAAAGGAAGCAAAGCAATTTCACCACAGCAAGATGTGACCTTTGGCAAGAGCTGCTCCCTGATTTCTTTATTGGGCTACTATCAGAGAATCTCATAATCTTGAAAAACCTTAAATAGACTTCGTACCCAAGTCGGCCGCAGCAAAGACAATCTCCACAGGGTCATAGACAGCTCAGATATCCGTGCGTATGCGGTGTCTCTCCACAGATAATGGCCCACCTTCCATCTTGCGCAGAATGCCCTCTCACCAGCACAAGTGAGGACCTAATGGCTGTGTTAGCAAACGGTATTAGCGTTACTAAATCTTGAGACAAACTTTAAAGAATATTTTCTGAGCTATTTTTGCCATCGACGTCGCTAAGGAGAAGTAAGGTAGCGTCTCATAGGAATATGAACATTATTTCTATGATATTAATGTTCATATTTGTATAACACTTACTCACATTCACTTATACGGATATATATGTACATTAAAAGTATAGGAATAAGGCACACATTCGTATGAACCACTTGCTTTACTTAGCAAAATAAAATGTGGTTGAAGCCCCTCACAGACGTGGCTATACTGTGCTATATATTAAATTATAGCAAACCACCACACACAGTAGCTATACTATTATATACACCATTGGTCCTGGCTGTCATTTATAGATCTTTGACAGTCGTTACGGGTTGTTACAAACCCAAAAGTCTAACAACCAGTCTTACCAAGGGGTATCGTGTTACCCAGTAACTGGGTGGTGGAGGTCAGATAGACAGTCGCTCCATGAAAAATACTGGAATTCAGCTACATCTAGTTAGACTGGAAACTGACCCCAACATTGGGAAAAGGCTAGGCAAATTATGATACTAATAATATTAGATATATTATAACTACGTCTGTGACGGGCTTTATGAATCTTGCCCTAAGTAATATCCACAAACATAGCCACACCAAACTTGTACTTATACCGGTGTGGCAAGACATAAATTCGCAGAAAATCTCAATTTATAAACCTGAAAAGCAATCTAAATAATGATACCAGACTTGAAGTAACCCCAAAAATTCGTCCAGTCTATAGAAAGCCAGTGAACCTTTGTATTGCGTCGTGATTATGACCGCGGCTTTTGACGTGAAGGGTCGAAATTATTATCCTTTGAATATTGTGTTATCTGTCACGCCAGGCACGACGGGCAGCCCAATAGCGGGCTTATGGCTCTCATTCATACACTGGTTTCTCTAGCTAAGTAAGCTGTGTATTTTTTTTGATGTGAAAACTTCTTTAGGCGCGTTGGGCATTTTTGAGATGGGACTAAACCATTGATTTCGCGACATCTTGACGACACCTCGTTTTTGTGAAACACGATTGTGCTCTTTATTTATATTACATTACGGATCAATGTTCTATGCAAGTATTTTACTTTAAAGGTTAAGTAAACGCGATTGTGCTCTTTATTTAGATAAGGTTACGGACCAATGTTCTATACAAGTATTTTTCTTCCACCAAGGCGATCTTGTTAAGTTTTTACTTCTGTTGGCACTCCCGGAGTGCCACCACTTTTTTATTTCACTTATTTTTACATAGGTTGAACACCCAGTTGAAACGAAATTCCTTTCGTTTTTTATTATGTATTAAATAAAAGGCACAATGAAATAAATTAACAAGATATGAGAGGATAAACTTAAAAAAAACCGGTCAAGAGTGAGTTGGACGCGCGCACCGAGGGTTCCGTACCATCATATAAAATTTTCATCGACGAGGCTTATATTCATGAGAATTTTAACACTGCGGTGTAGAATATTGCAGTTTTAGGTCAGCGCCATCTCTTGACCGATAGTGGAACTAATGTAATTTTGTTAATGATTTCTGAAAAAGTGTGCTATTTAGAAACATCGTTTTATTTTTCCTGTAATCTTTACATAATGATTTTTCTCTATGCAAACTTCGGAGGTAAGGTAGGTTAGGGAAGGTTTCGGAGGTTACGGTATTTTTTTTTTACATATTTCGTCAAAAGTCAAAAAACAAGAATTTTTTAAGAATGTGCAAATAGCGCTCTTTTATATGATACCCCCCGCATGCCCTAGTAGCCCACTTCGAAATTTTAAGACCCCCCCGTTCAGTCCGTGTTACAATAAAAAAAGTCTTAGTTGGGCAAACGTCATCTAAAACTTTTTTTCGATGAAAAAATCGTACAAAATTCACGTTACGTTACGTTACGAGCGAAGTAGCTCAATAAGTATTCTTTAACTTTTTGCATAACATAATTATTATTAAAACAGTAGACACACACCCATAGTACAGTAGTATGAACAGTTATAATTAATTGGACTGGCTATCCAGTCCAATTATCTATAGGTAACTGCTCATACTAATCTGCAAGGAACTATACAGATTTTTACTTAAAAAATTGGTTACCAAAATACTTAGGTACTTCAAGTATTTTTGTTCAGTACCTACAGAACGATAACAATAAATGTTGATAGTCCATATTTTTAGACAGTAAAGACAGTACCTGTACATCACTATTTTATTCCGATGAAAATGTCTAAATTCCAATATAATCTAACTAAAACACAGTAACACCAATTAATTACTGTTTAATTACTTTTCTGGCCGTCTCTAATTTCATTTAAAATAGTTTCTATAAATAGATGAAAGAAAACAGCTGTCTTTTGTTTTGTTTCCAAATTGGTATATTCTGGTAGAATTGGTTCACACAAAAATGTTTGTTCATTATTTATTAAACTAATTATGCTTTGGGCAAGTTAATTACTGGCTCTTAATCAGTACGTCCGTGTTTGGGGGCTTTTTTCAAATTCAATTTATTTTCCATAAGTGTTGTTGGTACACTTTTGGTCTTAAAATAAATAATTATACAGATACAACACTTAGTCATATTAACAAATTGTGTTCTTACAAAATGTACCATCGAAGAAACCCATACCTATACACCGTAAGGACTATTTCTGCTTGCAGCGCTCGGCCACTATAGTAACGATTACCTACGAAAAAAAAGGGTCGTGTGCACGGGATATAACACAATTTGGAAACAATTAAAGTCTAACACATACATAGCTAGCATCAGTACTTCACTTATAATTATAACTTTAGCATGTATTTTAATTTACTTCGGTCCACAGCTGTTGAATCAACTTCGAGCCATCATTGCAGCAAGAAGAAACACTGCGCCAACTGTGCGGCAACCAACTATCATCAGCAACACAACACCCACGCAGCGAACACACACGCAGCGAACACACACGCAGCGAACACCCACGCAGCGAACACACACACAGCGAACACAGCAATCGTACGGCATACCACGCAGCGTGCCCACTCAGGCACAACAACCTGAACACGGCCAGGCCAGACCATACGAGACCATGAAGCTGTACCAAATAGGGTCCTGAGAGTCGCCAGGATGTTCAATGTTACCTTTGGACATTGACTCAGCACTCGGCCCGGCTCACGCGCGGCCCAGTTAAAATATTGATTTGGTTGCATCTCACACGCATAGAACACTAAGAATTTACGTAATAGTGTGTGTTAAGTAATTGTAGTATATAAGCTGTAAAATATTGTAAATAAATCAGATTTGAATTTTATATTCTTGTCTCATTACCCCTCACTGTGGCCAAGACACCTTTAGCCATCTCTGATCAGTCTCGTGAGTCTGCGGGACTGGCAGTGATTGTACCCTCCCGAACCTGGAAATCCTGTCTACCATCCGTCTGTAACCTTAGGTCGCATGGTGCAGACATCCTGAACTTATTTATATATTTATCTATCACGCTAGGTATATGATAGGTTAGGGCTGTAGGGCTTATAGGGCTTAGAGTCGTAGGGACTAGTAGGCTTGTAGGTCTTAGCAACTTCCTTTAACTTATCATATATTTTCATGTATTATCACACCCTTGACAGTATAGCGGCCTTACGTGACGTTTGTTAAGGATGGATGTACATGTGACATGCAAACATTTGGGTTATTATTATATAAGACAATTCAATTCAATTGCATTATTATTTCCTTTATTTCATTATTTACATATAAATTATATTTTAATGTGTGTGTGTGTGTTTTAATTTTTTGTGTGTTAGGGTGTGTGTGTGTGTGTTTTTTTTTTAATGTGGGTGTACCTGCTACAGGGACACCTCTGCCCAACCCTTCGAGGAAACAAGGCGTGATGTTATGTTATGTGTTAAATTATATTTTTAAATAATAAAATATAAAAATTTTAAAAATAGTAGCCCACCGGTATCGGGAACAGGGTCCAAGCTTAGTAACATTATTGTTATACTCGTAATAATAGATAGGTACAGTAAGCGCTCAAAAGTGCATGAGCACGCTAAGAGTCGTATTGCTGTGAACACGCGGTATAGCTCGTACATTTGTATGTGTAAGCAACACGATACACACACCACAGATAACGCAGTTACACGAAACAACAATATATTTCCGTCGCTTTAAACATGCTAGCACACACGCACTATGCGCGTGAACTTGACCAGTTAATGGCATTGCTAAAATTCGATAGTAACTTAACAAGCGCAGATAGCAGAAAGCGTTAAGCGTTGGTATGGAATTCAATCTGCCTCAGGTTCTAATCTCGTGAAACACAGTGCGGTTTTTTGCAAATATTATTATTTTTGTTTTCGATAATAATATTTTTTAAATATTGCTGCTTTTTTATGTTGTTATTGCAATAAAGGTTTTAGAATAAAAAATGCGTGATATATGATAACAAAATTAAAAAATATATGTTTATTCGTTATATTTATTTTACATAAGTTAATAAACTGCTACAATTATTTATCATTACTTCAGCTGAATAAGATGTGAAATAGATGTCAAGAAACTTAGAAGCAGTTTGTATTATTTAGACATATTTAAATTATGAAATATTTTAAATTTTTAATGGATTTTTTCACCATAAATATTAAGCTTTGATCATGGTCGAAGTAATTAAGTAATAAATAAGAATATTAGACTACTTAAAATGTAAAAAACTACTTACAGAATAGGTAATTTTAAGGTTAAATATGGGCAGTTTGTTTATATTTTATTTGTATTAATTATTTTACATTTTATTTGACTTTAGTAAATATTGGTTGTTATTGAGGTTAAAGCTTAAGTATTCATTTTCTTTACGAAAAGAAGATTGAAACTAAACCTCAAATTTTTATCCTAAAATAATACTATTACTAAAATAATATTAAACAATTTCGGTATATCTGCAAGAAATACGACAAACACCCTATTGAAACGTGCTTAAAAAATTCGTTACCATAAATTCATGCAATAACGAATCTGTTGTTTATTAAGTTGGTACGGTCAATATTTTAAGGTCAAAAACGGTTTTCTAGCTGGTCTTCAGTGATGCAAGCCTTCAGAGTGCACGGCGAACGGTTCATAATGACGTGTTTTTAATAATTCAGCAAAATGTCTCGTTGGTATGAAACCATTTGTTTCATTCACCATTTGACGTCGCTGCTACTCGATAATAATCCCCTTCCTCATATCTCTTAACCCTCACAGTATTTCTCTAGAACAAAGAAAAACATTGTTTTTATTACACATAATACCTTATTATTTATTATTCACTAATCGAATTAAACCTCACAATGAATTTAAAACTTTAAAGGCATCTTCTGTCTCAACAATACCTCTGTTCTATCAACAATACCCTTGATTAAGATTTATGTTTAGTAAAATATGAAATATATTAATGATAACACTCACACTTAGTCCGGTTTCATTAGATATTCACTTCACTTTTACGCAGCGCAATAATATTCTCTGATCTGATCTGATCTCTTCAATATATTTTATGCCTGCTTTTTGATAATAATAACCACAACACTGCGCTAAATACTCGTCACCAATATTATCCACGAACCAAAAAAGTTCTATTAATTGAATACTCGTAACAAACTGCATCTACCCCACAGAAATCGAAATAATTTACTTAGTTTTTTGTGGTCTACCTGCTAAACTTTAATATTTATGTGAACAAGACGAATGAAACTAAAAACGAATGATGATTGTTGAACTAGTCATTGGTTGCAGACAAAGTGAGTGTGTGTGTGTAATATGCGTGTCTACAGTATTGTAACAACTTATAGAAGAAGGTCGTAAGTCAAACCGAAGCGTCAGTCTATTGCTTTGTGAGATTGCTCATGGACTTTTGGTCGGCACTGTACATTTAAAAAAACTGTTTATTTATTTAACAATTTATGTACACACATATAAACAGATAAGAAGAAAGGAACAGAAAAATACGTACAAAGGTGATGCTTATTTCTAAAGAAATCTCTTCCAGCATACCTGCGATAGGAAAGTAGTTAAAGAGATGTAGACTGCGATAGGAAAGTAGTTAAAGAGATGTATTGTCAGAAGGTAAATAGTTATGATTGTCATTTATTAATCAACCACTTATTAAATAGGCCTCGTTGGTCTAGTGGTCGCAAGCGCTACTGCTGAGTATGAGGTCCTGGGTTCGATTCCCGGGTCGGGCAAAGTGTTATTGGGTTTTTCCATCTAGATTTGTGCCCGGTTGATGACAATAGGCTCGCCCCTTATTACATGGGACTTAAACATAACTGGCGAAATGTGGGTGTACTATAGGTACAACTCTGTCTAACTCTTCGGGGATTACAGGCGTGATGCTATGATGTGATGTAATGTTATTAAATAGGTCGCTTACTGAGTAGAAATTATACTTTAGGACATACGAATTTAATACTCGTTCGTTTTGTTTCGTTTCTTTATTTAAAAAGCTCCTTTTAGAAAGGAGATACGAGTAGGCAATGATATTGTAAAAAGCTACAACAGAAAACGACACATGTGAATACATACATCAAAAAACCTCACTATGAAGGGTTCCGTAGTTGGAATGAATTTATCCTAAAAACGAACTTAACTTTGAAGTTGAAAAACATGTTCTCCGACACGGAATGTATGGGAAAACATGTTTTTGCAACTGCAAATATAAGTTGGTCGATTATTAATCGCTAATTTTTAGAGCCTACTTAGCTGCGATAGTTTTCCTTTAATTTTGTTATATAAACTACTGCTATAATTTTTTTCACACATCCAAAACCAACCATTTAGATGGCAGGGGGGGACACTTCCCAGAGGGTCATGACCATCCGGCTGGCCCGAGGATACCACACGGTCTCTTGCGAGGCGGCGAGCCTCCTTGCCGGATTACCGCCATGGGATCTGGAGGCAAAAGTCTTCGCGCACATTTGGGAGTGGCGCGAGGAGGCGAAACGCCGGGGCTTAACTCCGATGCCGCAAGAAATCGCGGCACAGCAGACAGAGCTCCGGCGGGATTTCATGGCGTCATGGAGAGTGCAATTGTCGCAACCCAGCGCTGGGCACGCCACAATTGCGGCGATAAGACCCCTCTTTAAGGAGTGGCTTGAGAGGCGCCACGACGTCCTCACCTTCCGCCTGACGCAGGTCCTCATCGGACACGGCTGTTTCGGGAGGTTCCTGTTCAGGATAAGACGGGAGGAAACGCCCGGGTGTCACCATTGTGTGGATCGCTCGGAAGACACGGTGGAGCATACGGTGGAGGTCTGCCCGGCTTGGGCGTTTATAATAGAAAGAGAATCAATGAGCGATTGTTTTTTGACTCATTGATTCTCCGAGAGTCAGTACAAAAACTGTGGCTTTATGGATCCATAAAGGCGTATAAGTTGCCACATTCGCTAATGCGAACATGAACATTACACTGATGAGAATAAGATTAATATTTGTATGAAACGTTTATTTAGTGAAGTGAAACTGCAATCTGTGAATCTTGCCCTACTATAACCCAGTAATAAATAACAGTTACCTGAAACCATAGCCGAGTATATCTTCGTGTGGATGCCCATTTCGACCATATCATATCTCTCACCGTATCATGCCACAGTCAAGCCAAAAACCACGCCCACATTAACGATACTGTGTCTTGTCAGCGTGTCGCCAACGTGTGTCGTCATGTGTAGACGCTCAATTTTTCCTACGATCCTCGTATCCAAATCTCCCGTTCCTAGAATATTTTAACTAATGATTAAAAAAACATCTACGTACGCCGTATGTAAGGAATTGCAATTAATGAGCGGAGGAGCTGATCGCGAAAAAAATCTATTTATGTCGATCGTGTATCGTGCATTGCGTATCCTCTTTGACGATCGGGGAAAAACTGCCTCGTGATGGATCGCGGTGTATCATGTATCAAATGACATAGATGTATCGTGACACAGTATCAAAATGCGTCCATACTACGTTCATTCTGCCGATCGTGATACACTTTAAATCCGATACGACATGTTTCAGATAAGCGGATACATACCTACAGATCGGGGTGTATCAAGCTACAGCGTGTAACATAATCGCGTATCATTTTGCGTCTTGATACAAGTGTGAACCCACCTTAACAAAGACTAATAAGACACTTGTTGAAAATGTTTCAGCAATTATTGTGTTTTTCTTTATCATAATTTGTCTGTAAAATAATCATCATCGGCCTATAAATGTTCCCACTGCTGGGACACAGGCCTCCTCTCTGTGAGAGGGAGTGGGCCGTAATCCACCACGCGGGCCCAGTGCGGGTTGGTAGATGTCACATGTCTTTGAATTTTCGGTTCTAGGACATGCCGGTTTCCTCACGATGTTTTGTTTATCTTTATCATAATTATTGTGTTTATCTTTATCATAATTTGTCTGTAAAATAATAACAAACATAAATTCCAACAAAAGGATGCAAAATCTGCAACGTCACGCATCTTTTTCCCGCGGCCGTAAACTAATCGGTTATCGTAAATAAGAACCGAGAAATTTATATTTGAAACCTCTCAGATGTTTTACGGTATTAAGGCATCAGCCTCCAAGATTTATGATACATTGCGGGCTAAGGGACATACATCTTGGGACGTAAGCTGCTACGGCGTGTAACATGATCGCGTATCATTTTGCGTCCACACTAGCGAAAATGATACACGTTGATGCTACGCGTCGGAGATCTGATACATTACGGATACTTACATTAAAATTATACAAGTGTGAATCCACCTTAACAACGACTGATAAGACACTTGTTGAAAATGTTTCAGCAATTATTGTGTTTATCTTTATCATAATTTGTTTGTAAGATAATAACAGACATAAATTCCAACAAAAGGATACAAAATCTGCAACATCACGCATCTTTTGCCTGCGGCCAAAAATCGGTTAACGTAAATAGGAACCGAGAAATGTGTATTTGATACCTTTCAGACGTTTTGCGGTATTAAGGCAAGATTTATGATACATTGCGGTCTAAGGGACGTACATCTTGGGACGTAAGGGAAATGCATGTGTGTGTGGATACTGCTCAAACAATGGGCCCTTCAAGCCGATGATAAATGAGGCCCTTTTGCTTGTCAAGATGACACTAAATCTCTAAATACCGTCAAGTTTCTGCAAAGAAGACGCTGTTATTATTTTAGGCCCGAAAGTATTTCATTTCATCCATGGAAGGGGATTTTTTTTTACATAGAAACTTATAATAATTATTATATTTTTATACGTTTTTCTATTGTAATATTAAAAAAAAAATGATATAAATGATGACGTAGAGGAAATAATAATATTAACCCCAAACGCCGAATCTACGTTGACGTCGTAGTGGGGCTTAACTGCGGTGCAATATACATATTGGTAATTTGGTTAATTTAATCAATAAATCAAGATTATTTAGTTTGATTTTCATCAAAGTCTGTGCTTAGACATTTGGTTCAGTTTTTTTTTATTCGAACCTTATGCCAACTAACGTAAGGCTCTTAAAACATAATTGACATTACGACTCAAAGTTTGAAATAAGTTTTTTAGAACGTCAGAACAAAGTTCGAAATTTAAAAAATAAACCGTCGCGGGGCGCCTGGCAGATGTGAAACGTCGAAATTATTATGTACAGGTAATATGCTTAGGATAGTTTACGACAGGAAATAAATATGGCGACTGTTGGATTTTTAACCTGATTCTAAAGAAAAACCTGATTTTAAAATAAGACTGAATAAGTTCACCTCACACCCAGGTATTTCAGAACCATTCAACTTAGCCGTCTAAACAGTTTTCAAAAATCCTTTACGATAATAGCTGATCTTAAATGAACTGGTAACCCTTTAAAACCAATTAGGTATTGTAAAAAGTAACCCTTACCTCATGAACGGGTTAGTAAACACCTCAAAATTCCTTTCCCACGAACTGGTTAAAAGGAGTTTCAATGGGTTTATCGTTCAATTTTACCAGAATAATAAGGCTAACCCACTCACAAACCTATCGTTATTATTGAGTTTCCGTTTTGTAGGGTTAGAAAGGGCTAAGACATACAAGATGTTACATGCTCCGTTTGAAAGACTGATCTCTTAAGCGCGGTATTGTAAACAATAATAACAATAGGTACTTACTAGAATCTTCTATCTTCTAAAAATCAATTGCCGTGCGTTAGTCTCGCTCGAAAATGGCTCGACGGATTTGATTTCTTTTTTTTTTTAGTTTTTTGCCTGTATACTGGGGTGGTTTAGGGAAAAAGAAAATTAGGGCAAAACCCAAAGGAACAGCCTAAACATCGAAAAAAAAAATTGTCTCACGAACTATGAAGTTCACCGGATCATCTAGTTTAAAACAAAAATACTGACATTGAATTGCAACAATTCACTTGGCTATCAACTATTTGCTTTAGCGTTTTATAATCGACAATAAAAGTTGTTGTATTTATTATTTCACATTTCCTGTGTGTATTGTGATTCTGTGTGTACTGATATGTATTGTGTATGTGTTACCGCTAATGTGCATAAATCTGTTGGAGTACAGATTAACTTGTTAATCTGCAGATTATCTGGTCGAGTCCGATAAAGTGGAAATAATTGTTTTAGTTCTTAGATTAACTAGATAATCTGTAGAATTCTTAGGTAATCTGCAGACTAACGACCAAGCATAACGGTTAACTCCGAAAATCAATATGTTTTGCTACAAAAGTTATGATAGAAACGAATCGCTGCAAAACCGACTCCACGTAGTCTTGTCTGCCCTACCCCTAATTTAAGTCCACATAGGC
The DNA here is from genome assembly GCA_949152395.1 of Agrochola litura. Classification (NCBI taxonomy): domain Eukaryota; kingdom Metazoa; phylum Arthropoda; class Insecta; order Lepidoptera; family Noctuidae; genus Agrochola; species Agrochola litura. Next base: position 8,154,736 of record OX424510.1, on the reverse strand, counting down.
GCGGAGGGGAAAGGCGGCCCGCGAGAAGAGGAACAGGTCGTTTTATCCGCAGCTTCGGCTTGCTGGCCGCCGCAGGAGGCAACCTTAAAACCATCTGCGACGATAAGCTCGCGTGGGACCGCCGCCGCCGGAGCCTCGAGCGCCGGAGCCGTGACAGAAACCATGCCTGCTGCATATTGCGTGCTTGTTTGCATGCTGCATGCATGGTGTATGCTTGTTTGCATGTTTGAAAAATATTTCGTCAGCAAAAAACGAGAAAGAAGTGTTTCGCTTATTGTCTTCCGCGATTTAACGGTGTAGCATTCGTTAATATGCAGATTAACTAGGTAGAATGCAGACATCTACTACTTTAAGTAAAATTTTAAACTTTAACGGATCGTTCCCGGTAATTTGCAGATTACCTAGTTAATGCGCATATTAACGTATTCCGTTTTCTAACGGTAATATATGCGTTCTAGTTTAACTTACATTTTTGCATAACTTACTTGCATTATATGAAGGCGTAATAACAGATTTTAATTCACTAAAATCATACAATATTTTCTGCACCTTAAGCGCGGTATTGCACGGTTACTGTTCACAAAAGACTGTTATAAAAAAAGTGGCACTCCGGGAGTGCCGACAGAAGTGAAAACTTTAAAAAAATATCGGCACCGCGGTAATAAACGCGTTGATGTCTTTTACTCCACGCACCGCAGTAATCAACGCGTTGATGTCTTTTACTCCACGGTGTCGGTAAATTGCTGTAACGCAATTAGCAATGGTTTAGTCCCATCTCAAAAATGCCCAACGCGCCTAAAGAAGTTTTCACTTCAAAAATTGTTCTGTTTGTCTAAGTACTGAGGTGGTTTAGGTAGGATATAAGAATATTAGGAAAAATCCAAAGAAACAGCCGAAAAATCTAAATTTTGTGTGACGTGGTATAAAATTCCCGGAACATGTAGTTCAGAATAAAAAAAATACTGACATTCCATAACTAATCGAAATATCAAAATAGCAATAATTCATTTAATCAACTAGGTATTTGCTTTAGCGTTTTGTGAACTATGTTGATTTTTGAGTGATCGTTGTAAAATGGTCTGGTTTAGCTGACGCGTATTCCCCCTTGCGTGATGCAGCTGACAATTTTTTATGCTCAGTATGATGTCAACTATTTATGAAAAAAGTTTCAGCCCGCGTACTGTTACTTTTTTATATATTTTAACCTTTCACACCCACACTCACCGCGGGTGCGTCAGCTGACGCTTGGTTCTGTATAAGTCATTCGAGATCTATTTAAAAAGATGGCGATCGATCAGCGTAAAAACACTACCTAAAATGCAACGGTACCTCCCGGACCAGTCGCGTTTATATGGTTCCAATGAAATTTAAACCTTATCGCGTATGACACTGAGTTTGTGGTTCCAAAGCAGTGTAAAATTCTAAATTCAAGTTTGATAATTATATGCAGATAACGTTTAAAAAAAAATCACATAAATTCGTATTGCAGCATCTGCTTCCATCGAATCTTATTCTGTCAGTTTCGGAATCAACACCTGTTTTTAGGAAAGTACTTTAAGCCAAGTGGTTCATAAAACAAAACCTAGTAAACCAATCAAAACTGTGCAAGTGAAATTCGACATGACTGAGCGTACACGACTCTGCAGACAGCCCAAGTGCTTTGGAATTAACACTTTAAAAGTTACTATTTATTTTTTACACATAATGGTTGTGCTGACACTAGCTACGTTGGTATACGGAGTGACATCATGGTGCATTATCAAGAAGTTTCGTCATTACAGAAACTATGAGTTTCTCGACACAACACTAACAAATATTTTTATTTGTGCATTGTTAAGTATCAACTACAATTTTCTCATCGATAAAAACACAAGGTTTCACTTCACACTCGACAGATATTTTTCCATGAATTTTGGTACTTTATCAAAGTTAATCACAACTGATTGTTAGTTATAAGCCATATGTTTTATGTGGACTTTGTAAAAGTTTTCAATGGGAATGACATTACACTATAAGTTTTTACTGTTGACATTCTAGATAGGTACCTATATTTTATTAATTTTGTACTTAATTATTTGACATTATCCAATATTATTTTATTTTTCTACTTTCTTAGATTTTGGTGTTGGCATTCTAAAAACATTAATTGATTTATTACATAATTTGACACTCTTGTATTCATTTGATTTATTGACATTATCTATTTATTCATTTTTTTGACATTTCTGTTTTATTTTAATTTATTATTGTTGACATTTTTTAAAATATTTTGTTAATTTGGTGGTTGTTTTGACATTTTAGTTTTTAATTAATTGAATTAACTGTCAGGGAAATACCAATTGATTTAGCCAACACTCTAGCTCTTTCTATAATTTTTACTTGGTATTGTGAAGTGAATAATGAAATAATTAAAATTGATTCTAACATTTGTACGCCCAATGGCAAAGTATAGAGAACTTACAAAAATGTAACATCTCACATACCTGTGTATCTGTAACCTACGTTTACAAATAAATAATCTGAATCTGAATATCCTCAGAAGATATACAAACACCAGCCCCTTTGCTTAGGGTGTTGCCTTATTATTTACACTAATAAATTAATATGTCAATTTGATGTTTTTATAAATTTAATTTACTTTACGTAAGTTTAATTTTACCTTTGATAGTTAACTGTTTATTTTATATTATTATTGTATTTTTACTTTGCCGAAGTTCTAACGCGAGCGCACATACAGCCACTTTTATATTCATATTGTGCGACGTCTTACTGTTGCCTCCTTTTGTCATGCTAACTATAGTGAAATCACCAATTGGAGGACAAACAATAGAACTTTTACTTTATTGTACTACACAAGTATTGGACGTTTTTTTTGTCTTTTTTGGAAGTAATCGACAATTATGGTATGAATTTTATGTAAACAAATTAAATCAAAGGTCAGCAAAACGAAGGAATCGCAATATTATCAAGCCTGAAAAATATATTAGTAAACCTGATCATCAGCTAGAGGTTTTTGTTATAATATATTGATAAATATGTTACTCTCTGTATTTCTTATTTTTCTGTGTACTTCTTAACTGGCGAAGTATTTAGAATAATCACAATGTGTTACTTACTGACAGCAGCAGCTGTGAAGCTACCTTGTATTATGTAAATAAATATAAAATTGTATTATGTATCTAGAAATATTAGAAAACAGTACTTACTTTTCTTCTAAACTATGCAACGGATACTGGTGCCGATTCCCTTGTTCACAAACTAAACTAAATTTAAGTTCAGTGCATCTTTTTCTTTCTATTTCATTAAGAAAAGGACAGAAGATAAATTTTAGTTTAGTCCTGTCAAATTAATCAGCGCCTGTCACTACTCCATACAAGTTTAGACGTTATTAAAAACTTGCCTACTAAAATTACGTCAATTTACGTCAAGCGCTGATTAATTTGACAGGACTAAACTAAAATTTATCTTCTGTCCTTTTCTTAATGAAATAGAAAGAAAAAAATGCACTGAACTTAAATTTAGTTTAGTTTGTGAACAAGGGAGTCAACACCATTGATGCGATTTTCTCCATCATTTCCTAATTTATTCCGGAAGGTTTATTTGTATAATACATAAATGTTTAACTTAGATATATTGCAGAAATCTCGATAATTTGACAGGTGGATAGTGCACCCGTGCAAAGCAGGGGGCGGGTCGGCTCACTAGTTTAAAATCAATTGATTGTACAGTGCCGACCAAAAGTCCATGAGCAATCTCACAAAGCAATAGACTGACGCTTCGGTTTGACTTACGACCTTCTTCTATAAGTTGTTACAATACTGTAGACACGCACATTACACACACACACTCACTTTGTCTGCAACCAATGACTAGTTCAATAATCATCATTCGTTTTTAGTTTCATTCGTCTTGTTCACATAAATATTAAAGTTTAGCAGGTAGACCACAAAAAACTAAGTAAATTATTTCGATTTCTGTGGGGTAGATGCAGTTTGTTACGAGTATTCAATTAATAGAACTTTTTTGGTTCGTGGATAATATTGGTGACGAGTATTTAGCGCAGTGTTGTGGTTATTATTATCAAAAAGCAGGCATAAAATATATTGAAGAGATCAGATCAGATCAGAGAATATTATTGCGCTGCGTAAAAGTGAAGTGAATATCTAATGAAACCGGACTAAGTGTGAGTGTTATCATTAATATATTTCATATTTTACTAAACATAAATCTTAATCAAGGGTATTGTTGATAGAACAGAGGTATTGTTGAGACAGAAGATGCCTTTAAAGTTTTAAATTCATTGTGAGGTTTAATTCGATTAGTGAATAATAAATAATAAGGTATTATGTGTAATAAAAACAATGTTTTTCTTTGTTCTAGAGAAATACTGTGAGGGTTAAGAGATATGAGGAAGGGGCTTATTATCGAGTAGCAGCGACGTCAAATGGTGAATGAAACAAATGGTTTCATACCAACGAGACATTTTGCTGAATTATTAAAAACACGTCATTATGAACCGTTCGCCGTGCACTCTGAAGGCTTGCATCACTGAAGACCAGCTAGAAAACCGTTTTTGACCTTAAAATATTGACCGTACCAACTTAATAAACAACAGATTCGTTATTGCATGAATTTATGGTAACGAATTTTTTAAGCACGTTTCAGTAGGGTGTTTGTCGTATTTCTTGCAGATATACCGAAATTGTTTAATATTATTTTAGTAATAGTATTATTTTAGGATAAAAATTTGAGGTTTAGTTTCAATCTTCTTTTCGTAAAGAAAATGAATACTTAAGCTTTAACCTCAATAACAACCAATATTTACTAAAGTCAAATAAAATGTAAAATAATTAATACAAATAAAATATAAACAAACTGCCCATATTTAACCTTAAAATTACCTATTCTGTAAGTAGTTTTTTACATTTTAAGTAGTCTAATATTCTTATTTATTACTTAATTACTTCGACCATGATCAAAGCTTAATATTTATGGTGAAAAAATCCATTAAAAATTTAAAATATTTCATAATTTAAATATGTCTAAATAATACAAACTGCTTCTAAGTTTCTTGACATCTATTTCACATCTTATTCAGCTGAAGTAATGATAAATAATTGTAGCAGTTTATTAACTTATGTAAAATAAATATAACGAATAAACATATATTTTTTAATTTTGTTATCATATATCACGCATTTTTTATTCTAAAACCTTTATTGCAATAACAACATAAAAAAGCAGCAATATTTAAAAAATATTATTATCGAAAACAAAAATAATAATATTTGCAAAAAACCGCACTGTGTTTCACGAGATTAGAACCTGAGGCAGATTGAATTCCATACCAACGCTTAACGCTTTCTGCTATCTGTGCTTGTTAAGTTACTATCGAATTTTAGCAATGCCATTAACTGGTCAAGTTCACGCGCATAGTGCGTGTGTGCTAGCATGTTTAAAGCGACGGAAATATATTGTTGTTTCGTGTAACTGCGTTATCTGTGGTGTGTGTATCGTGTTGCTTACACATACAAATGTACGAGCTATACCGCGTGTTCACAGCAATACGACTCTTAGCGTGCTCATGCACTTTTGAGCGCTTACTGTACCTAACATGTAATGGATAAATTAAAAAGTTGACAGAACGAATCGGAACTTACAGAAGTCTGTTTGCAGGACATTTCACGTTCAGTATGTGAACACATCTAACATAGTTTTTAGAGATAAGTACGTTATTATTATTGCGTCGTGTTTCAAAGAAATAAAACTTGTAATCTATTAATTTTTTAAACCTATGAGCAATTTTTCTAAAGTAAAATTATCTTGATGTAAAGTTTGTCGTTGCGCGTGTGCTGTACTAACTATTATTATTGTTGTCTGTAACTCATTTTACGTCGGAAATAGCACTTCTAGGTTTTACAAGGTATTGTGCTAATGTTTATACCTATTATTATATAGAATCATGGTTTTCTAACTGAACAGACAGCTGTGCTGCTGGGGAGTTTGTTGCGCCACTTCTTCTTCCCAGCGAAAGCACTAGGAAGTGGTGAAGGGTGGGCGTTTTGGGGGACTGTCTTTTGTAGTTTTGACGTTCGAAAAGTGCTGATTCTCAGCCTTATTTGAATAAATGACGATCGATTTTGAATTTTTAATGAATAAATATCAGTCGTCATCATGATTTCGTTTTATTTTGGTTCCTGTCAAAAACATATTACATACCTACCGTATTTACCCTATTCAGGTATTTACGATAATTAAATGAATGGAGAATTCACATTCATAGCTTGATGTAGTAAAAATACACAAAGATATTTGAAACAATCGTAGATCTAGTGGTTGCAAGCGCTACTGCGTGAGATCCTGGGTTCGATTCTCAGGTCAGACAAAGTGTTACTGGATTTTATCCTTTAGATATTCTTAGCAACAGCACGGAGTCTGGATTTGTGCCTGGTTGATGGTAATAGGCTCGAAACATAACTTACGAAATGTGAATGTAATGTAAGCTCTGCCTTACCCTTCGAGGAAAACAGGCGTGATGCAATGTTATATTGTATTTATTGCTTCACAATTTCAATAAAAAACCCCCCTTACCGTAAGTAAGTAAATGTGTCATACACCTGTGCCCAATTCTTTGGGAAAAACAGACATATTATATTATTTTAAACAATAAAAATATTGAACTAATAACAAATAATGAGATCAGAATTATAAATACTCATCATCCGCCTAGACTTTTCCCTACTATGTTGGAGTCAGCTTTCAGTCTAACCGGATGCAGCTGAATACCAGTATTTTACATGGAGCGGCTGCCTATCTGACCTCCACAACCTAGTTAAAGGTAACACGATACCCCTTGGTAAGACTAGTTGTCAGACTTTTTGGGCTTCTGACGACCCGTAACGACTGTCAAAGATCCACGAATGACAGCTGGGACCAACGGCTTAACGTGCTTTCCGAGGCACGGAGGAATGTAAAGATGGTCACCCATCCACGGACCAACCCTGGCAAGCGTAGCTTAACCTGATGGATCGAACCGTGCTGCCGGTTTTACTTAGCCACAAGCTCCAGATTATAAACACTATTAATTTAATAATACTTTAATTAATAAAATAAAAAAGACAGCATCTAAATATTTGTCTCAATTAACAATAGATCAAATTATGTAAACAAGAACAACTTGCTTAATATGTAGTGAGGTTCCTATTTATTATCTTACATGTTATTATTACCTAATAGTCCCGAACAAGGAAAATATTATCAAAATAGTTAAAAACCGGTACGATGATAAAAAAACACAATTGCGAAGTTGACCTCCTCTTCACCTTGAAGGCATTATGAAGGCATAAATTGAACCGATTACGTGTTGCTCCTTTGACTTTGAAGGAAGGGCAGCAAGGGACAGGTAGGATCAGATCTAGAGTATTTAGGAATTAATTTCAAGTCATAATATGCAAGACTTAATCACTGCTATTTTTGTCCTTTGTCTTTTATGGTTTTTTTATTTTTTTGTCTTTTATTATCAATGTTTTTGGTATTAATTTGTTTTGTATTTAATTTTGTTTCCTTTTATGATTTCATTTTATATGTTTTTTTTTGCCTTGGAATTATGTTAATTTTAATTATTGCATATTTGGTTGTCTTACTAGTGATGTTGAAATTTTTAATGGTGATTTTGACATAATAGTTATGATTTTGATATTCAAGTTGTAATTTTAACATTATAATTATGATTTTGACAATATAGTTATGATTTTGACATTATTATTGATTGTATTGACATTAAATCAAATCAAACCATTTATTTCTTTGCAAAAAATGGGTATAGTACATAGGTGTTTTTATAATACGTAAAGTTCTCCATAATTTACCGTCACATGGGCATGCAAAAGTTTACAATTCCAAATAAAAAATTTAGAAATATGCAGATCATTGGAATTACAAAAAATTAGATAAAAATGTCAGTGTGGTCACAGCAATAAAAAATATAAAATAAGACTAAGTAAGCGAACCAGGTTCACAATAATGAAGTCAATCAGGGTAATAACAATTAGTTAGTGAATCATCACTAAGAAAATCCTCAATCGTGTAATAAGTTTTCATAATAAAAAAATTCGTTTAGCGCCCTTTTAAATTTTAATGTAGGAATTTGAACTTTGTCTTCTATGACATTGAGTTTTTTGTTCCAAAACTAAGTATAATTCTGAAAACAAGTTTGTTATAATATGATGACAATATGACATTTAATTTTTTTTAAACCAACAGATAAATCCGTTTTGCAGCATTTAGTTTTATTTTTTATTATTCCATCAGTTTTGGAATCAACACCAGTGGGGTAATTATGTAGGTAACACACCTAATTAATTTGACAATTGATCGCAATTTCTTTCATTTTGACAGTTCAGCAACGTTTATTGCGTTATTTACGTTGTTGGGCCGACAAATGTTTTAAATTAGGCAATGGATTAAGATTATCCTTCATACCTAACCCTCGGATTGTGATTGAAAGCGTGTTACGCAATTACGGTACAGGTTTTACGCCAAACTGTTAACAAAACAATTGTTTCACATTTCGTCAGACAAAAGTGAATCAACCAAAACTGTGTGCAAATTAAATTTGACATGACTCATAACGATACCAGCGTATAAGGCTCTCGGCTCTGAGGTAGGCTAACAGAAAATATGGATAAATCGATGTATCGATATTTTTTGTTCGATTTATCGATATTTTTAAGCGTTACATAATATTTCGATATAAAATATTAAGTATCGAAAATATTATATCAAATTCGATCATTATTTCCAATAGCAATATCGTTGACGTCATTGACTAAAACCACTGGGAATCAGAGCCGTACTTTTTTTAATTATTTGTGGCTTGACTTTGCTTGTTTTGCTCGGAAAAAAAGAAAAAGAAAACGTGTGGCACTCGGGGACTGCCGCGGTATTGCATAGCATTTATAACCTCCATACTTCCTATTTGTCAACGCTACACTTGGGATGATGACGGATGATGACATGAAACAAACATTACGTTCCCATGACAACATCACGTTGTCATGGGAACGTAATTTTTGTTTTCATTTTTTCATTTTTGTGTTGTGTCATTACATGGTAGGCGGAGTGGGGGATGTTAGGATTTTTCGTTCCGGAATTTCTTGATTCGGTCGCCACGCTCAAAGCCCGCGATAAAAGCTATGCAATAGCTTAAAAATATCAACAAGTGAGTGGGCATAAATAAATAAATAAGCTAATTAGTAAAAACAAACACAATAGAAGTTCATAAAGAAAAGAAAAGACATGTTCTTTTTTTTTACCTTTTTCAAGGTGATTTTCAGGTAGGGATGCAAGTGCCAAAAAATATCGATATATCGTTTTTTATTGTTTTTTTTTTCGATATATCGAAATCGATATTATTTTTTTAATATCGATACTTTTTGGCACTTCTTGCATCCTTACTCTGGGGGACTACTCTCTAAGTCCGTCAACGAAGACACGGGCCCGTCCGAAAGTAATTCGAAACATCAGATAAGTAGCACCCGACTACCCGAATAAAGGCTTGTGCAGACCAGCGCGACACGCGACGCGACACAAAGGCACCGCCCGTCGCGCGACGAGCGGTGCCTTTGTGTCGCGTCGCGTGTCGCGCTGGTCTGCACAAGCCTTAAATAACTTTTTCGAAACCCCTCCGTGCCTCGGAAAGCCCGTTGGTGCCTGTTGGTGCCTGCCGTCATTTGTAAATCTTTGACAGTCGTTACGGGTAGTCAGAAACCCGAATGTCTGACAACCAGAAAAACGAATAAACATATTTATTTCTTATTACTGTCCCATTACACCATATCACTCGTAGTATTTGTCAACAACTGCTTTGTTTAACCATCGTTAGTTTCGGTATAATGCGAATGTGACTGACATTTAACTAGGTTGACTAGGTTCAAGTTTTGTACAAACACTGAACTCTTGTCAGTGTGTCGCAAATTGGGAGCTGTAGTTTTCCTATGAAACTTGTGATGGCTCTTGAACAATCTTTCTGTATTGTCAATTAATGTAGAAAGATAAAATATGCTTTATTATTGTACATCAAAATCTTTATACAACGTGTAACGTTAAATGCACAAAACCTGAAAATAGTTTGATGAGAATAACGAGCAGAATCAATTCAAACACTTTTTAAAGGTCACATTTAAAAAAAAAATGTTCATTAAAAACGTTGCCGTGTCTTTATTAATAGATCAAGCCATCACTTGCGCAAACCCGCCAAAATAGGTAAACAAACACAAATTGTTGTCGACCAATTTTTTTAATTTTTTCATATGTAATAATAGCTTTTATTTCAATGCAAGCACGAATCTTACGAATTAAAACAGCACATAGAACATATACAATTTTTTAATGATTTTTTCTCTCTGAAATAGGTCAAATGAATTAAAAATCTGTTGGGGTGTCTGAGATTTTGCGCAATGTTATACGTTGTATAATATAGTTATTGGTAATATGTTCAAGTACATGAAACGAAGGGAGGACTTTCCCAGAGTTTTAACATTTAAAGACACTAATTTTACACACGAGTCGAGATTGGCCATTGGAGATCTTGCGTGCTAGTCTGATGATGAGATTACATTCGAGATCTTACCCGGCAATCAGGCGAGATCTCGTTTTCGAGATCAAGATTTTGAATTATTTTTGAAATAATGCATTTGTTTTTGTAAACAAAAATTCTTAATCTTAATTCAAATGAAAACTACACCTACTTAGGATTATCGTGTCATTTTTGTAATTAAAAAAAAATAATATTCGAATCTCGAAACAAAACAATCAACGTTTATTAAAGTAATAATTATTTGCACTACGCAATAGGTTTGCACACAGCATAACGCTACAAATCAGCACACACACATCACGCACCCTATACATCCACGAATATTCTATTGAAAATGGCTTCTCAAGAAGCATAGTGTGTCTACGTTTTCAGTCTTGAAATCTCGTTCGATATCTCGACCGTATTGATCGAGATCTCGAACGAGATTGAATCTCGAACGAGATTTAATCTCGAAAAAAAGCTCAAGATCGAGATTGCATTCCCTTTGCAGTACATTTTCTTTATGTTTTACTTTATGGCTAACTTCTTCCTTATTCAGTGGGTAAACTACCGAGCGTATCACCACGAACGTGTAAGTACTGCTTGAAACAGCGTGGAGCAATAAAAAGATTTGGAACTACTGTAGAGTACCCATTTTTTCGTTTTTAAAGTCAGTAAGTGTACCGTTTTTGGAGTATCGTGTGGAATACTGAAATAGTATTGTTTTTAGGAATGTTTTTTAAGCTATTGCATAGCTTTTATCGCGGGCTTTAAGCGCGGCGACCGAATCGAGCCGCCTACCATGTAATGACGGATGATGACATAAAACAAAAATTACATTCCCATGACAACATCACGTTGTCATGGGAACTACGTATGACAACGTGATGTTGTCATGGGAAAGTAATTTTGTTTTATGTCATCATCCGTCATCATCCCAAGTGTAGCGTTGACAAATAGGAAGTATGGAGGTTACAAATGTTATGCAATAGCTTTACCGCGGCAGTCTCCGAGTGCCACACTTTTTTTCTTTTTTAGCTTTTTGTTTTACAACTCGGTTTTCCTTTATTTAAATAATGACATTTTGTTTTTTCATGCAATTTTAGGACAAATTCAATAGTGAGATACAAAATCCCAAGTACCTACTTAAAAATATAATTTTGTTATTTTATGGAAGCCTGTCTGTTTGTTTGCTATAATTTTTCCGATAAACATATAGCTTTAAAAAAGTTATTTCTTCTCAAAGGTCAGATATGAAATACCGATACAGCAGCTTTTAAAAAATTACGTGTAAAACTGATTCTAATAGGTATTCTTATTGCAATATAATTTCATAGAGGTCAGAGTTAACCCACATTATTTTCAACAAACAAGCTAACCAAAAAATGTACTCCAAGTAAACCAAACTAGTGAAACATAAGGAAAAACAAGACAAAGATCTTGCGACAAAGTGTCTGTTTCCTGTACATTTTGTGTACATATAAATCCCTACTTCGTGTTGTTTACGTAAGCAACCACAGTTTCTTCGGGACAAATCTTATTTTAATCAGAACAATTGGAAAACAATTTAATTAAATAAATAACAAGTACAATAACAGTTAAAATTTAAAAACCCCCGATACAAACATTTCCTCATTTCTCTTTCCTACTCCATCACCAGACACTGTTCACCATCTATCTATAACCTATTCATTGAGACCATTCCAATGAGCCCAAACACGATACCTGTGCTGTAAGTTGGTGAGCGAATTGGGTATCCTGCAAATTCCAGGTGATGCTGCAGCATCAGTTCAAGGTTTCTATGTTCTTTTAGATTTGAAGTAACAGAATACCAAATTTCAAATCGATCAGACTTGTGGAAGTTACTCACATCCATTCATCAACTAGTAAATAAAGATTTGATAATCTTCAAACGGCTGAACCGATTTTGATAAAACATGTCTAAGAACCATCGCTAGAAAACCTGCTTTCAAATTTAAAAAAACCACATTCAAATCGGTTCACCCCATAGAAATATAAAAAACAGGAGAAGTGGCATGGGGGCGTGTCTGTGTCCACGCGTAATGATCAAAGTGCTCATTGCATACGAAAATGGCCGTCTCCGCGAACTAGTGTGCTTTCGGCCGTGATCGGGACAATTTATAAGAATGCCGTGTTGTTCAGTGGTTTCTTGTAAAAACCGAAGTCAAAACAAAAACTTTGTGAATCATGAAATCACTTACCATATGTAATTACAAGTATTTTACTATATTTGTCTTTAAAATAATGAAAAACAACAAATCGTAAAATATTTCGTGCTTTTACTACGTTATTTTTGTTTCCAAATATCACAGCGACTGTACTATTTTTGCACTACATACATTGCTCGTTAACCACTACCTAAATATGTCGCTCAGTGACTCAACAAGCAATGTAAAAATCACAAAACGATACTGTGGACTGCGGATGCATCGCGCAGTACGGCCGCTGTGTCTGGCGACGAGCTAGTGATGTGGTTGTACAGATCCACTAACGTAGGCTATCGACAACAATGTCGTTTGGCGAATGAATTTATTGCTATTATACTTTATTCTTCAATTTGTCAACTCTTTTACCCGGGTGAAATAATGTGTTTTATTTATTTTGATTATTTTACAGCGTGGTAGGTAGAGTGTTTTGGGTTTGAATTATCGCTGGTCTATTATGCCTTATACTCGTGCTATTTCCTTACTTTTTTATGGTTTTGGTATTTTACTTCCATTAAAGTCTTCAAAAGCTTCGAATGCGTTATAGTAATCGGCATGGTTCAGATAATTACAAATATGAAGAAACACATAATTTTATAAAGTATAAGGACAAAGGTGGGCTTATGTACCCATCTCCTAATGTCGTCATGATTTATAAGATAGTGAAAATAATCATAAAAACAGCTTGTCTCACCAATAATAAATTAACAGTTAAAACTAAAAATGTCGAACAGGAACTCATGGCAAAGGCTTTGCCTCACTTCATAGGATTAGATCTCTTTGAAAATATTAAGTTTCACCAATTTGAGCAGTCTCCGATGAATAATCATATAATATTTCAAATTAAAGCAGTCATGGAAAAATATATTAATTTAAGATTACACTATTTGACAAAAAATGCCACTCCAGTAATATCAAAGCGTCAAGTGCTGCACAAATACCTCCACTTTACAGGTCAGTGAGTAAACATCATAGCAGGGTTCAACAATAATCTACTGTTTCAAATAAACTATGACAGGTTAAACCAACGTAACTGGATTTTTATTGTTTGAATTTTTTGCTTATTATTTATTTTTATTATAATATTTTCTGGACTTATCGTTTTTATTTATTTTATTTTCAGGACACCAAATTTTTTAAAGTATAACGACGGTGAAGTATCAATAACTACAAAAACATGGTTTTACAGGAGGAGAAAAAAACGTTTAATTTCTATAGTTTTTGACCATTTGAAGTAAACATTAGTAAGTGAAAACCGCCAAAATGTTAGTTATTAGATATTGATACTTCACCGTCGATAATATTAGGTAAATGGAAGAATCGATACCTTTCCGATTTAATCAATCACTAGCGTATATGTAAAATAAATTGTTTCTGTACAGCACAACGATAGAAATGATGTTTCCGTGTGAGTGAGTTGTACGGTGCATGGTAAATGCACGCTGTGTTTGATGGGATAAGGTTTATAATTGATTGTGTAGTACGTTCTGATTTATGAATTGCAAGAGTGAGCGCAGCCTCGTTTCTATTTAGTTTACTGATATGCATGTGTAGTTGTGACGACTAGTGGCGAGGTAGTGGGGACAAAGTGGAGACATTGGGTTTCGATACATTTTCAACTACCGGGCATATCTCCTTCTTTCTTATATCTATGGTTCACCCGTTTAAGAGCTACGGTGCCACAAACACACAGACAGACAAATAGCGGTCAAACTTATAACACCCCTCTTTTTGCGTCAGGAGTTAAAAATAACACGCAACACATTTTGCAGTTCCGGTGTCCCCATAATAAAAATCATAATAATGTACACAAAGTATAAACGCCAGTAAAAACCACTCGCTCATTACCTCAGAACAATACAGTAAAGCATGCCGAAACTACACCTCCGCTCTGTGCATAAACGCTCACACGCACATATTTACAATCAAACTACACCTCACTAAGTGGACTCATGTTTACAAAACCGGCCTCACGTCACTTTTGACAGCGCTATATCTTGGTTTTTATTTGGTCTGAGTTCATTACCTTTGTCATTGTGTCACGGACTGAAAATTAAGGCTCATTTACAGTAACCAGGCGTTAGTAGAGCATAAATATTTAGTTACCATCAGTGACACGATTTAACGTGTAAACGGTCTCTTTAGTAACTAAGCGCTCATATGCACTAGCGGTTGACCGCCTAGGCGGTTCGTTTGAGCGGCCAGCCGCCTCACGCGGTTGAAATAGCGGCCAGCCGCGATGTTGAACCACGTCAAGCGGTTGGACCGCTCGAAGGCGGAGCAGGTACTGTCGGTCCATGAATAAAATGGACGCCGTGGAGGTAGCTTGTGTTATCTATTATTACTCCCGAAACAACGAAAGAAAAAAAACCCATTGTCTCCGTTTTATCATGTCTGCTCTTTCACAATTCCAAATAGCTTCTCGTTGTTTAATTTCAACAATAAATTTATCTGTGTTGAAGTTCATGGCACGCAACTCACGAATGTGAACTTGCAAACTCACCGCGGCGATTCGCCGCAAACTAAACCGCCAATGGACCGCCTAGTGTGTATAGACAGAACGACGGCTAGCCGCGAAACCGCGGTTGAAATTTTGTGGCGGCATATCAAAATGAAAAAACAGCTAGCCGCGCGGTTAGCTGCCCCCACGGTTAACCGCTAGTGCGTATAAGCGTTTATAGTCAAAAGTGATTTTCTATGATTTTCTATTTACTAAAACGAAGCAAAAGAAGTATGTCAGGATCGTATCAGGTATCGTTTTGTAGTTCCTGTCTATCCTCGTGGGAAGAAAGCATGTAACGGCGCAGGATAACCTTTACCAGAAGTGGTAATTATCAATGGTTCAGCAGAATCAATATCATCAGGATTGTGCCGGAATATAGCAGTTCGCCGTGGACGTGGTACGACAGCGACTCCCCTGACGTCATCTCTTGTCAACAGAAGGCAGCCGCCACGCAATTATCGATGCGACGCTATGCTAGAGTGACTGTCACCAGCCAGTGTTACTCTGATCCGACCTTCTCGGTGATTCCAGTAACTTCGTAACAAAACGAGGCGGCGCCACTTACTGCGTCTTATATGTGTACGAGTATATCTATTTATGGGGCCGAAAGATTCTGGAGTGGCGACCGCGTACCGAAAGATGTAGCGTTGGAAGTTCTCCCACAAGGTGGACTGATGACTTTGTGAAGGCCGCAGGAATCCGCTGGATGCGGGAAGCACAGAACCGGTCGAAGTGGCGGTGCTTGGGGGAGGCCTATGTCCAGCAGTACACGTTTTTCGGCTGAAATGATGATGATGATGTCTATTTAGTAATTATCTTTCACAGAGTCCATCCATCCTTTCTTTAGTCTTCCGCTAATCTTATAGTCATCCACATTTATACTCAAAATTTTCCTCACGACATTTTCCTCACTCCTCTGCGTTACATGACCATAATCATTCGCTTCAAAAATAAACATGTGTTACTTGATTCTGGCCCATCCTCTGTCAGATGAGGCTAAGTCAATGTATAATTTAGTTAAATTTGTCACTAAGCGTAGATAAGTCAATCTTTGTGAGGCCTATGAGGGTGGTATGATCATGTTTGATCAAACCTTCTATAAAATAAATGAAGATTAAAAAATATATATTATACAAATTGACTCACGAACAAAATTTTTGTATCCAGAAATCTATCTGTATATGTAAGTATATAAAAATCAATAGCCGTGCGTTAGTCTTGCAGAAGGTTTTTTTTTTGCTTCAGTACCAGGGGGTGAATCCGTAAAAAAATTTGAAATACCCAAAGGAACAGCAGAAAAATCGAAAAAATATAAATTTTGTCTTACGTAGTAAGTTCACCGGGTCATCTAGTAAATAATAAACTAAAACTGTCAACTGATACCCTGAACAAGTGTTTAGTCAAAAATCTACCTGTCTACTAGTACTAACAGTCTTGGAGCTAGACCACGGACAGACAGACAGACAGACAGACGGACATGACGAAACTATAAGGGTTCCTTGTTTACTACGGAACCCTAAAAACGAGTGCGGTTGGGGGATCCCCGTCAGGAACGAAGTTCTTTCGCACGTATGATTTAAAACAAAAACAAAATGTTTGCAGTCGCCAACTTGGATTTAGATTTTGACCTTATCGGCTTTTGCACCCTTGAAAACCATTAAAACGATAGCCATGACGGAAAATTTGAAAATTTTCAGAGCCGCCATCTTGGATTTTCGTTTTTACCAAATTCACACTTTCTCTCTCTCTCCATCCAGCAGTACGGTATAAAGTGTACTCGGGCCGATGTGTACAATTTTATCCCACGACACTAATCACTTTACTCTTTTCTTTAGTTTTTTCTTTTGTTTTATTTCTGCCGGCGTTCTCTCTTTCTCTCTCTCTTTCTTTCTCTTTGAATTAGAAGAAGACATTCGCAAGTATTAACACTTTTTCTGAAAGTTTACAAGCCGCGGTAAAGAACTTTGTTCCAATATTATACCATAAATATACGAGAGAAATACGCATCGAAATGTATATATCTAAAGACAAGGTTCTAAAGACATACTCGTAGATACTCACGTCTCTATATCATACGGTCTTGCAGGAGTGTGGGTGTCCCTAATGAAATGTCGTTGCATGGCAACGGAGCTGTAAAAACCGTAAAACCCCGTAAATTACAACGTAAATACGATTCGGGGATTACTCTCAACGTTACAAGGATTGTAGTACCTAAATTCGAGAAAAATGGCCGTTTAGACAATGCGAGGAGATGATACGGTTTTTAAAAGAGCTTTTTATATAAATGTGAAGGCATAATAATGTGGTGATGAGCCCAAAGTCGACCACTTTTTAGGCACTAAGGTCGCAATTTCATAACCTGGAATTTACATATAGGTAGGTACATCAATGTACCTGAATAATGTTATCAATTTCATAATTACAGAACAGCTCATGGCTAAGTAATAACAGCCGCACGGGTCGATCCATCAGGTTAAGCTACGCTTGCCGGGGTAGGTCCGTGGTAATCATCTTTAAATACTGAGACTTCTCCGTGTCTCGGAAAGCACGTTAAGCTGTTGGTCCCGGCTGTCATTCTTGGATCTTTGACAGTCGTTACGGGTCGTCAGAAGCCCGAAAGTCTGACAACCAGTCCTAACAAGAGGTATCGTGTTACCCAGTTACTGGGTTGTGGAGTGGATGTGTAAAATACTAATATTCAGCTGCATCCGGTTAGACTGGAAGCAGACCCCAACATTTCACAATTACACCTCTAATTTTCAGTGAATGAAATTAACTGTGTAGTACATGGTGATTATTGACGGATATTCAAAAGCTTATATTGAAGGAAGATCATTTTTCTAACGTCGAATTTGGGACAAATAAGTCTGCGTTTTGATATACGAGTATCATAACAAACCAAAAATAAATTTAACTGATGTGTGACCGAACATAATTATCTGTGATTAACAAAATTAATGCGATATCAAAGCTCAGGGGAAAATACAGATCCTGAGCCTGTTACACGTGTAATACTTCCTGTTTTCTCTGTTCAGAAATAACATGTGATCAGTCATCCAACACTCCAATTCCGTATAGACCTTTCACAACTTTATTCCGAAACGAAATCATCACTGGCTGCCTAGCCTTTTTCAACTTGGAATGCTTGCGGACGGTGAGCAATGGGTAGCTCGCCGTCCGATAAAGACCAGGCTCGGGTCGACGGCGCGTTGTATTCCACGCGCGCCTCAAAGAGATGTCAGCAGAACTGACGGGGTCCGCTAGAGCCGATGCCTGCCTGGGTTGCGGGAAAGTCCGAAAGGGATATCGTGGCCCCTGGCAACATGGCAACTGAAGGAACACGGGTAGGTTTTAGTCAGTAAGTCTGACACGCTTTCCCGCTCTGCCCAGAGGGAGAAGTTATTTGTTAATTCCCCAAGCAAAAAAAAAAAAACAAAGCGTGGGCCTCCAGTCTAAGGAGCGACTGCCTATGCCTATCCACGAATAAAATGTAAATTCGAACGATTTTTGAATCGAAAATACCTACAACTATCCAATAGCATACAGGTTAAAATTGCGGCAAGCAAAATTAGTATCACCCATTGATACGAATGAGTGAGCAGTGGTGCCCTAATAGCCTCGACTTACGAGTTTATAGGTCGTGGGTTTGAACCCAAGTAAACGCTATACTTAGTGTAATTTATTTCATCATCACTGCTTTTAAACGGTGAAGGAAAACATTGTGAGGAAATCGGAATGTCCTAGAACCAAACATTCGAAGACATATCCTCCAACCCGCACTGGGCCTCCACCTCTCACTGACTATGATGATGATGACAGATATGAATAAAGTCATTAATCTAAGTAAATATTATTTTCGAAACGAGTATTTTCAATTGTAAAATCAATCTATTTACTCCACGCGTTTGTGCTAGGCCCACTGACCTCCACAACCCCTGGCTGTTACTGAATAGCACGATACTTCTTGATAAGAATGGTTGTCAGACTTTCCGACTTTCTTTTTAGGCTTCTGACTACCGTAACGCTTGTTAAAGATCTAGGAATGACAGCCGAAACCAAAGGCTTTTTCCAAGGCACGGAGGGGTCACAGTAAAGTAAAGTTTATTTACTTGCATAGATTGTAGGTACATAACATAAGTTATTTAAAACAATTGTGATCCTTGTGCAGTCTACCTTAAATTAGGCATGCAAACATGAATGAATGAAGTAACGAGTAGGTAAACAAAAAAAATTGTGTCAAAAGCGTCAACTACGAATTACAGTTCA
Source organism: Agrochola litura (assembly GCA_949152395.1). Taxonomy (NCBI): domain Eukaryota; kingdom Metazoa; phylum Arthropoda; class Insecta; order Lepidoptera; family Noctuidae; genus Agrochola; species Agrochola litura. The sequence continues at coordinate 8,135,166 of OX424510.1, read as the reverse complement.
AAACGGGAATAATTAAATAAGTTGGCATGTCGTTAAATTGCATAAAAATATTATAATTATCTTAGATTTAAATCTAAGTCATTGTCATTTAGAAAATTTTATTGTTAATTGTGTAGTAGCATTTTTCAATCATTTTAAAAATGGCGTACTGTGTCATCTTTTATTATGTCAGATAATGTAGGTCTCACACATTTTTTTATATTTTTTATTAATGTATTATGAAAGGAATGATCCGACCTCAGCAAGCGTTGCTTAAAACCTTGATCGACCGATCCTTGGCGGTACTCACTTAGCCACGAGCCACTCTTTAACCAAAACAATGTATCGCAGACAAAATAAAACCTGATCCTGTTAAATTGGTGCTTGATTGAAGGGACTGCAAATAAAAAGAGCTGGCAGTTAGTTTGCAGACAAACTGCACCTAATTTAGTGAACAGCAAAGAATAAAAATGTATAGAAGCGATACATATGGTTGTAGAGTGCTGAGCATGTGGACCTGGGTTACCCATACCTGGATACCCAGGTCGGCCAGTCTCATTGAATTTTTCCATAAGAAATTCCTGAAGTTTGGATTTGAGGCCAGTTGAAGAGAAGTAAAGGAAAGAAATGAGAGGGTATTATAAATGTGCCTACCCTTTCAGGGATTACAGCCAACTAGCTTAATTAGCCGTTAAGTTAACAACCTATCCTTTGGATGTCGCGCTCGCCAGCCGCTTCCACGTCACAACTCGCTTCGCTTGCTCGGCTTGCGCGCAATTTGTCACAGTTCCAACCTAACCTAACCCTTTTAGTTGGGGTGCCATGGCTTAGTTACTGCGACCAATCCGGCTTGCGCGTGTTTGGCCATAGTTCCATCCTAACCTTTATTGAATAATAGCTTCTACCAGCGACTTCGTCCGTCAAAGAATTTTTGAAATCTAACTGGTAGTTTCAAAGATTACCCCCTACATACAAACTTACAAATAAATAAATTTTACCTCTTTATAATATTAGGCAGTACCTATAGAAGTATAGATCATTTAAACCGCTATAGTTTGACCAATACCGCTGTACCGCGCCTTAGGAAGACGCGCGGCTAGACGGGGGAGCAGTGCAGGCCGCTAATTCGTCAAAGCTCTCGGCGCACGGCGTCCCGCCCGCCGCTCATTGGTCAACACTGCCCCCCGCCTCGCCGCGTATTCCTAAGGCGCGGTACAGCGGTATTGGTCAAACTATAGTTGAACGGCGCCGTGTAGTAAAAACACTAGGCTGTTAACTGAAAGGCTAATTAAGCTAGTTGGCTTCAACATATACATATAATAAACTCGTATATCTGTGTGACCGCGTTGTTCTTCTAAGCCAAGCAACGGATTTTGCGAATTTCATCATCATTTAGAAAATTTTTTCCAAGTTTAAATGAAGGGATCTCCGTCTTTTTTCAAGTCATAAAAACTGTTTGAAGCAGGGGCGAGTTTTGAAAGAATTAGAAGCGAAAGTTGAACTCCAAACGCATTCTCAATGCCTTAAATTTAACGCGTTAATTAAAGTCTGACCCTGTTTTGGCTTGAGCGAGTGCGGGTTGTAACAGTGGTTGGTCGGGCTGTAGGATATTCAGCAGCATAGGCGTACATAAGTGTAACCGACTTCGTATTGCTTTTTCACTTTTAACAACAATCCTAACTTCCAAACTAATTTTATAAATGCAAATGTGAGCTTGTTAGTTTGTTATGCTTTCACGGCTGAAACGGCTGAACCGATTTTAATGCAATTTCGTATGGGGGATACTTTGAATCCTGGGAAAGGACAGACGCTTCTTTTTATCGACATACCACGTGGACGGAGCCGCGGGCGGAAGCTACTTCCCAATAAATATAAAATTCAGTAAGGTTAAAAATCTGTCACATCGACAAAAATATTGTCGTTTTATGACGTGCAAGTGACCCTTAGAGTGCTAAGGCAATTACGAGGTCAGCTAAACAAAGGAAAGAACATGAGTGTCGCTTCCACATGTTTTATTCTATGTAAACAGTTCGAGTAAAACAAAGCTCTGTTGGAGTAAGTGTGAACAATTGTGATTTGTTGTATAAGTTTCAGTGGGTGTATGGTGTTGCATTAATTTTGTTGAGCAGTTTCTTAAGCCTTTCTATTTGAGAAACTACTGGAGTGTTGATCATTCATCACTAGCTGCGCCCCGCGGTTTCACCCGCAGAAGTCTCGATCCCGTGGGAATATCGGGATGAAAAGTATCCTATGTGTTAATCCAGGTTATAAAATATTTGTGTGCCAAATTTCATCCAAATTGGTCTAGCTGTTTCAGCGTGAAGAAGAGACAAACATACACACACACAAACTTTCGCCTTTATAATATTAGTGTGAAGTATGATAAGTAGGATTTGGACATTGAGCTGCGTTCAGATATTATGTTCTTTTGTCCGTACCTCTGTTTCGTATCAGCGTCGCGATCCAAAAACTCTGGATGCAAAGTAAAATAGCCCGTATCTCCGAAACCTCGCTGCGGTCATCGCGTGTTCATTTCTGTGTCAAGTGTCGTCCGACCATGTCGTTGACTAAGGAAGTCTATGAGAATTTGGCGATTTCTTGCGCGTGCTTGATTGTTATTTATAATATTATAACGAAAAAATTTAAACAAAAAAGGCGACGTTGGTAGGATTGTTCAAAAACAGAGAAACATGTGGCGGAAAAGCTTTGATGAGAGATTTAAAATTTCAAAACACAAGTGAAAAATACAAAAACTTCACTCGCATGTCACCAAGTGACTACGAGTACTTGATTATTTTCCGCGAACGCGTCTAGACTGGCGCGTACAACGTATCGTATCGCCTTTGAACGGGGCGAAAAAATCGACTCGCGATGGATCGGAGCTTACCTGTATCCGTCGCCGCCGTACCACCATACCGTACCGAACGACGTCCAAACTAACGTTCTTGAATGGCGCTGATACGACACGGAGGTACGGTACGGTCAAAAGAACATAATTATCTGGACGCAGCTTTATTAACCCGCTTTTATTAGGTCGACCTGTATGTAACTAACTATGTAATGGAATCTAAGGTCACCAATTTAACCATCTTCCAAGGGTCGTAGCGTAATGAAAATTGGCAGCTGTATGTAGTTTTGATGACAATACAATAATATGGTACTGCGATGGTGGAGCCGGAAGATATGAACTGGAACTTCATGATGGAAAATTGTATCATAGCTATTTTGGATTTCTTAGAAAAGTCTTGTAATGAACTTTGACCACGATTAGGTTTCAAGGTCTGATGATGAAGCCAGAAGATAGGCACTGGCATTCCAAGATGGAATATCGAATCATAGTCGTGTTTGCACTTGTGAGAAAGGCCACGTAATGGACTTTGAACACGATCAGGTTTCAAGCGTGTTTTTCTAGTGTTTTTTAAACTATTAATTTATTTGTCTGCAATACAAAACACTAATCACGAATACGTCTCACTATTCTTCTGCCCTTATTTATACCAATTATTTAGGGTTGGTAAAACATGTCTGTTTCTTACATATTTCTCTGTTAGTTGACATCTCGGTAATGGCCATTATCACCTTTTACGCAGTCCATCCATCATTTCTTTGATCTTTCCCTACTCTTATAGTCTTTCACATTCATCCTCAAAACTTTCCTCACGACATTTTCCTCATTCCTCCGCATCACATGTCTATACGATGACAACCGATTTTCACACAAAAAACAAATCGTCAAGCGAAATACTCGTATTATGTAAGTAATGGTCAGTTCTCGTAGCGGCCATTGGCATGCCAATGTTCCGCGCTAACTATTTACTAGCTCAAAACAAAGAGAATATTTATTTAAGTATTTACTAGTGATAGTTGCGATATCAATATTGCAGGTCAGCTTGTAGATATGTTGACCATTTTCTATTTTGTTACCTGGTACTTAATGAAAGACCTACACTCCTAGTAACACTGTTATTTGAAAGTATTGTAAAAGCCAATTATTTTTAAAAGAGTAAGCGTGGAGTTTCTTGCCGGCTCTTCTCCATAGGAAACGACCAATTGGAACCGTGCACCTAGCTTCTGACGTTTCATAAGTGCTCATGTAGGTTTATGTGAAATAAAATATATTGAATTTGAATTTGCAGGTTAAAAAAACGTGTGCGGTCGGGGGACCGCCGTGATGAACGAAGTTCTTTCTCACATATGATTAAAAACAATAACAAATAAGTTTGAACCAAATCTCCACGCGTTCAGTATTGAGGTTATACAACCGACTGCGTACAATACTCGTCTCCTCGATTATCAATACTCGCGTCACACACGACTCATATATATAGAAAGAGACAGAGAGAGAAAGAGAGAAAGTCGCATGGAGGGGGCATAACGGTTTTTCCTTACGTGACGATTTCTACAGTCAACTCCTACCGCAAGCCGCGTTATAGAACTTCTTTCCAACAAAAAATACATCTTGGTATAGGTACCGCTCTAAACTGCTAGATATAATATGAAACCAAAAGTGTCAGTAAAGCAGCTCTAAATAAAATTACTTTTATTGAATATAAGAACTCCGAATATTCGGAATACCGGTCCCTGCGAGGTCTCACATACTCATACTCAACGAAAATAAAAAATAATGTTCAGAGAGTACAACGAATACATAAGTATAAAGGCAAAATGGGAGATGGCAACCAAAAAAAAACAGTGGCGCTCCGGGAGTGTGAACAGAAGTGAAAACTTGAACAAGATCACCTTGGTGGAAGAAAAATACTTGCATAGAATTGGTCCGTAACCTTATCTAAATAAAGAGCACATACAATCGCGTTCACAAAAATGAGGTTTCGGTAACGGTGCCGCGAGTTCAATTGATTTTTCCCATCTCAAAAATGCCCAACGCGCCTAAAGAAGTGTTTATTTCAAAAACATATTTTTCTTTCACTACAAACTACAAACTGCCAGTTTCCTACAACAAGTTTCTATGGAAACTTAGTAGACTTGTTTTTTTTTTTTGTAGGATTTAAGTTTTTTTTTGTAGCTTTCGGCAATAATGTCGACGAGAGAGTTGGCGCACGTTTATTTTATTGAAACTCCATACTACGCTACACCAGCTCAAGATGAAAGTGTTATCACCGACGTGTGTTCGACTGTACAGCTAGTTCTGTGCACAAACGTCTTCTTTGGCAACTAGCTTAGGATCCATTTTCAGTTAAGCATGCAAGCATTAAGATGGGAGCATGAAAATAGCATCCTCGGGTGACGATCTTTGCAAGTACGTCGGACAGTCAGCTTTGTTACCACTCTCCTGACTGGCTAAAATTATTACTACGACAACATAATCAGCCTATAATGTTCCCACTGCTTTGACACAGGCCTCGTCTCTGTGAGAGGGAGTGGGCCGTAATTCACCACGCGGACCCAGTGTGGGTTGGTAGATGTCACAATATGTCTTAGAAGTTTTAGTTCTAGGACATGCCGGTTTCCCCATGATGTTTTTCTTCACCGTTTTGAGAGTAGTGGTGATGAAATAATTTACACAAAGTAAAGCGCCTGTCAGGGTTGGAACTTACGACCTACAACTCGTAAGTCGCGTCCATTACCACTGGGCTACCACTGCTCTGCACTGGGCTATTCTGAGATACTTAGGATAAACTTTGTACTTAGGTACTTACTTAGCTCATTAAGTTATTACCTCTTGGGAAGATGCTCTCATTTTTGAAAATGGAATGTTTAATCATTGCGACTTCGACATTTGTACACAAGTGTAAAATACACATCGTAAAATCATGGTGCGCTATACTCTACAAGAAAAGAACATCGTAGAAGAAGCTTCGAATCTATCGCCAGAAGTACTGAGAAAAGTAAAGCAAAATACTCTAAAATGCACCCAAATGTGCGTCAATTCTGGAGGCGGCGGCCACTTAACAGATATATTATTTTTTCGTCTTAAACAGAACAAAATTCTAAGTCCAAATAAACAACATAACAAAAACCAGAACGATTTTTCTTATTTACAAAAAAAGTTATAGCCTTAAGACAATATGATTACATATCTTTGGTCGGCTCGGATCCAATACCGCGAATGTGACATTTTTGACGAAAATCATTTTTAAATACAAGATCACGTATTTGAACGTGTAGAATGAAATAAAACAAAAATCAGATTTTTGTCAAAAAGTCACATTCGCGGTATTGAATGCCGAGCGACGATATGCAAACAAACTAATAAGCAAACTAGTTTCGATGTATATGTGTCTGTCATCTCTAACCTCCAAACCCTCAATATCTGCATAACCTTTTCCTAATTTTATTACTTGTTTGGTTCAACTTGCAGTCTAACCGGATGTTGCTGAATACCAGTATTTTTATCAACCGACTTCTAAAAGGCGGGAGTTATCAATTCGAATGTTTTTCTTATTTTTTATATATTATGTATATATGGATTAGTTTTTTTTTTTTTTTGTATATTTCCGATGTGGTCCCATTGTCATCAAGTTAGGATCTGATGATGGGATCCTGAATCGAGAAAACTCTTCAAATATTATAGGCACACCTATAGCGGATTGGGTATTTTTATAGTAACTCGTGCAGTTACTCTCGGAAAGCACCATTTGGTGAAGTGGAACTGATGATGAAGACCACAGGTGGCCACCGGAACTTCTCAATAGTAAGTATTTCTCGGGTTGCGATTCGATTACTTTAATATGGTTGCCAAGCAATTTATGGTCGTCATAATGCATATGGAGAACTGGAGAGAGTGGAGCTGATGGTGAAGTACCAGGAGAACTCCTCAACGATTAACGTCCCTGCATCGGGAAAAGCAATATTTTGTAAAAAGGTGATGAGTAGTTGACATTAGGCTATTGTAACTTAGACAAATTACAAACTGATCCACTAAGAAGCAATAAAAACTGTTTTACAAATAAAACAACCGAATTCGAAATGAAAAAATGACTTAATTTCGGAAGTCGGTGTCTTTGGTTTTATATTTTCGTCATTTGCGACCGGCTTCTGAAATTTAAGTTATTTTTCATTTTGTAGTGTTTTTTTTTTGGAAGTCGGTTGTTTTTACAAAGCGCAATTGCCTATCTGACCCCCCATTTACTGGGTTACACGGTACCCTTTGGTAAGACTGTTTGTCAGACTTCCAAGTTTCTAACTACTAACGACTACTGCCAAAGATTTACGAAGCACAGCCGGAACTAACGTCTTGACGTGATTTTCGAGGTTCAGAGGTAACTAATCATCTAAATTGAATATTTCATACTAGGTGTTATTTTTAAGTTATGCATTGAAATTTGGGGCAGTATATATATTGTCGATGTGGCAATCAAATTCTGGAACATACGCGCTTAACTGGCAATATCTGGGTATATAACTCTGCCTTACTCATCGAGGATTACAGACGTGATATTATGAGTTATTTTTATCAGAAAAACAGGGTAACTTAGGTATATCAGGAGCCGCGGCACGAATTCCATGTCAAATACGCAATGACGCGTAAAGTTAGGCTGGGATCAACTGAGATTTGAGGTCTGATCTCCGAAGCGTGACCCGATTGAGAGCCGAACACGTCTCGTTTGTCGAGTTAGATGAAAATAGATTCGAAGAAAATATCGAGAATTCGGATGGAAATGTGTACCTCTAACACTGTTGCGAACTCTGGAAATATAAGTAAGGTGAGGTGTTAGCAAACGTTTTTCTTGCCATGAAAAACTACGGTTTATTCACTGTGTGTATGCACGGTCGTCAGTGCTGTAAGGATCACTATTGAGGTTTGTTGACGACACGGCGGCACTACGGCACGGCGCCGTCGCCATATACCATAGAACCGTGCCATATACACGGTCATATGATTTTTATACGGCGCGGTTATCACGGCGTACCGTAAAGCATCTATGCCGTATAACTTTTTTTTTGTTAGGAAATTATCAAATAACTTCTCCCGCTCTGGGTGGAGTGGGAGGGCGTATCAGTCTCTTACTGAATAAAACCCACCCGTGTTCCTTCAGTTGCCATATTGCCAGGGGCCATGGTATCCCTTTCGGACTTTTCTGCAATGCCGTTTAACTGGCTTTTTGCAAATATCAGAGTAAAATAAATTTTCACTTCACACTTTATAACACAGGCAGTTTTCTGAGCATACGTATCCTATTTTTTAAAAGATAATATTACTTATATGCATTGAAAATTGGGACTGTCATATTTTCGAGTTGACAATCGAATCTTGGAACTAACGCTCGACGATCGCGGTCGCAACAACATTTTTATTACTTCTTCAGGAAAACAGCTTTCCTCAAACACCACAACAATAAAGTGGTTGACAAAGCACCTATAAATACTGTTTTTAGACAATTAGACATATTGTGGTTTATGACGACCACTAAAATCCTTTTAGCCGAATTGTCTCACTGATCCCTATTTATTGCGCGAAACGCTCCCTAGTAACAAAATGTAAATATAAATACATACAAGTTAGGATGAAGTGGATACTAAGTAGTATCTACGAGAACGCGATAAAAAATATTTATTGAAACGAAATTCTTTAGGCTGACTGTCCACTGGAGTGGAGAGGAGAGGAGCGGAGCGGAGCTGTTCCAATATTAACCAATGGAATTGCATAAAATTTCCGCTTCTCTACTAGTTTAAAAATTCATACAAAACTGGGAAGCAGAGCGAGGAAGCGGAGCTGGGAAGCGGAGCGTGAAAGCCGAGCGGGGGAAGCGGAAAAAAACCGGCCGCGGGGTATTGTGGCCCGCTCAAATTATTCGTCGCGTGAACTCGGCCTAGGTCCGAACAGACCGCAACTCCGCTCCGCGCTACCTCGCTCCGCATCAATGGACAGACGCAGTCCGCAATTCCGCTCTGCTTTACACCTCGCGCCGCGTCAATGGACAGGCAGCCTTAACCCGGCTTGCGTTAGGAGTAAACTGGTTGGAATCTTCACGCAAAAAGCATTCATACTTGCGACTGTCTTCTTCTAATTCACACATTGCACACACAAAACAATTCACAATTTGGTCAAAATGAAAATCCAAGATGGTGGCTACAAAAAATTTCACGTTTTTCGTCGTGGGTGTTGTTTTCTTATTTTTAAAGGGTGCTAAAGCCGATAGTTAGGTCAAATTGAAAATCCAAAATAGCGGGTTGTTACAATAACACCTCTTCTCTGTGAGGAGTGGGAGTGGGCCCTAATCCACCACGCGGGCCCTGTGCGGTTTGGTAAACGTCAGATATTTTCGGTTCTAGGACATGCCGGTTACCTCACGATGTTTTCCTTCACCGTTTTGAGAGCAATGGTGATGAATTAGCGTTTGTCTCATATTATGCAATCAACTCATAAGCTGCTAGCTGCGCCCCGCAGTCTCACCCGCATAAGTCTCGATCTCGTAAGAATATCGTCATAAAAGGTATCCTATGTCCTTGAAATTAAATTTGAAATTCATCCAAATCCGTTCAGCCGTTTTAGCGTGAAAGCATAACATACAAACAAACAAACTCACTTTCGCGTTTCTAATATTAGTTAGGATAGTTAGGATTAGGATCCTTGAAGTTTGCATGATACAACCATGCAGGGTAAAGGCTCCTACAGTACCTACTTACATCTCCATTAAAAAAACAAAAAAAAACAGTAACACTCCGGGAGTGCCGACAGAAGTGAAAACTTGAACAAGATCGCCTTGGTAGAAGAAAAATACTTGTATAGAACATTGGTCCGTAACCTTATCTAAATAAAGAGCACAATACCGTTTACAAAAAAAAAAACTCCCAAAACCTTTAAAGTAAAAATACTTGCATAGAACATTGATCCGTAAAGTAATATAAATTAAGAGCACAATCACGTTTACAAAAATGAGGTATCGGTAATGGTGCCGCGAGTTCTATTGTATTTCCTATCTCAAAAATGCCCTATGCGCCTAAAGAAGTTTTCACTTCAAAAACAAAAAAAAACCCTTCTTTATTTCCAACAAACCTTTAAGATCCGATCTATTACCTGAGAACCACTTCGTAGGTTTAACATTACCCTCTAAAAGACTAAACTATCGGAATTCGTCAAAAGGTCCACTTTCCATCCCTAACTAAGGTTAGCGCCACACTGCTATTCTATATTCAAATCTTTGTTTATTTCCTCGACAAATATTACATTTATGCTGGTGTAGATTAAGTTAACTTTAGAATGACTAGTACTTTTGAAATAGACATGAAAAAAAAAGTTTTGGACTGAACTTTAACTGTGGAGATTAAAGTTATTTTTCCAAAAACACATTTATTTACATTGGAAACTAAATTTCACTTAGTGCCAAGCTTGGTGGCTAGCTGAAATAAATGCTAGATGTTAGGTGCTATGAAATCTGCATATCATCATCGTCTTCATCTTCAGTAGATCCAGTTGAAAACCAGCGTCAGGCACTAGTTGTCTAGCATTTTTGCTGAACTGGGCCTATTTGGCGCAGCCGCGAGACACACATTCCATATCTTACAACGCACTTTACACTTTTTATTTGTTTTTTTTTAATTTATTTTTTACTTGTAGTACAAAGAAGAAAGAAAGAAAGAAGAAAAAAGAAAATACATTTATTAAGCATTTAAGCATAGACTACACAACATGTTACAAAATATGCAAAATTTTTTTTGATTTGAAAACTTGTCAAAAAGGTGAACAAAATAGTTAACAGGACATGTCTGAAAAAATGTCAATACATGCATGATATGTTTTATGAAGTTGTCTGTGACTGTTCATACACGAATTTATATTGACAAGTCATTTACAAGTCTTGTTGAAAACAAGCATCACAACTTGACATAGGGTTAATTCATGGGTCATTGCAATAGTAAAACCATTCATTAGTTCGGTAGGAACATGTCTCCTAACGTAGTGTAGCTATAAGCACCAAGCCAGGCTCCTACCTATGTTCCGGCCCTGGTCCAGGCCATCATGGTACGGAGCGAGAGGGCATGGGAGGCCGTCACCTCCTTTTGCGAAGCAATAATGCTCGCGAAAGAGGAGGCAAAACGCGTGAGGGAGAGGCAAATTTCGCGCCCTCACGCCGGTAACCGCCGCAGGAGACGCCCTGGACATCGGGAATCATAGGCCGTTTCCCAGCCACCGTAGGCGCGGGATTGCGGACAGTGACCAATGGGTAGCTCGCCGTCCGATAAGGACCAGCAGGCCTAACATAACACACGCGACAATTATCCACTCTCGCGCGACAAATTCTGTAGTTTTATCGTTTTCTGACAGCTACGCCATACAAAATACTCGACTCATTCTGTCAAACTTGATGTTTTCTCGACAAACCCTAACATTACACGTTATTTATCTCGATTTTTGACAGTTCAACACGATATAATCAATTAATCAGTAATTTTGTCGTATTTAGTCGTCCTCGATTTTGACGACGATAAGAGTAGACAAAAAGACAAAATAATGATACATAAAAAAAAACTTGATAAAAAGATGGCAGATTCATAGTCGTACTTATTGTAGGCAATTTTTTTTTTATTTTTTTTATTTGTGTGTACACCGGTGTACTGTAGTGGAGGGAAGCACTATCACGTAGATCACTATTGCTTTCAGTAATAACCAATCGCTTTGCCAATTATGGTGATTAAATAAATAAATTAACGAAATCTAGCGACGGCAAATCAATGGCTGTATGGTAATATCAAACCTTCGCAACATAATTACTAAAATCACCAGTTTATTTCTTAAGGGTGGTAATTAACAATTTTTATGGTTATAATAGCGGAATCAACTCCACCTGCCAATTTATTTGAACGTCAGTCCTTTTGGTGAGTGTGGTGATTAACAAAATTTGCAATGTCATGGACTTTATGGTGACTGTTACAATAATAAACTTCGATTAGTCAAATTACGATCGTCGGCCCATTTGTCATTTGTGGTGATTATCTACTAAGTATAGATGCCACTAATTTTAATTTCCGTCATTTTGTATTTTAATTTCAGCATGCCAAAGAAATCATTAAATTTTAATCAAAAAGTCTGTTACATAAAAAATAATCATAAATAATTAAAAGTTTATTCAATAAAGTACATAAAATTGAATGAATGAAACAGAACTTCAAGCCGATGTGGCTTGAAATAATTTGTTTTTAATAATTTGCAACATCGGTCTATCGTCGCGCGATAAAGAACTGTCAAAGTGCCTTTTTTGTACTCGTCGTTTGCGGTCATGTTAGGGATTAGAATGACGTCAGAATCGTAGACAAATTACGATAAAACGAGAAAAAGAGCGTTCTCGCGCTTTTCATGTTAGCCCTGCAGGCCCGGGTCGACGTCGTCGCGTTGTGTTCCACGCGCGCCTCAAAGTCCAAGGGCCAATGTCTGCCGGGGTCGCGGGAAAGTCTGAAAGGGAGACCGTGGCCCCTGGCAACATAGCAACTGAAGAAATACGGATGGGTTTTAGTCAGTAAGAGTCACACCCAGAGCGGGAGAAGTTATTTGATAATTTCCCATCCCAAAAAAAGGCTCCCATCTATGTGTCGTCAGCCTTATGGAAGGGAAAGTTTCGGATAAACAAGGAAGTTTATGACAGAAACTGTTAAGTTCCGAGAGTGATTCGAATATTTACCGATAAACATATTGTGACTTGTTATTTATGAATCTACTAAGGTTAAACTTTAAGTTGGTCAAGTTAAAATTTAAAGTCAGAAACCCGAAAGTCTAACAACCAGTCTTACCAAGGGGTATCGTGTTACCCAGTAACTGAGTTGTGAAGGTCAGATAGGCAGTTGCTCCATGTAAAATACTGGTATTCAGCTGCATCCGGTTAGACTGGAAGCTGACCCCGACTATGTTGGAAAAAAGCTAGGTAGATTGATTGACTATTGGTTAAATATTATAATTTGGATGGTCAAAGCCAAATCTGATGAAGAGAAGGGTAGGTATCATGATTGGTGTCCTATATAAACGTATCGTGAAAAAATGCTTTTGGCAAAGGAGATGTCCGCTTTTTATAGGTACGTTGGTTTTTTATTCCGAGAAAAATCTAACCAGCATCAAACTACATCTAAATAAAAACGACAATATATGGAACTAGGAACCACTGAAATAATATTTTTAGACCCCTCCATTTAAGAGAAAAATTATAAACTATTTAAAGTACAAATATTTTATTTATTGATGGCAACTTTGACAAATATATAAATTGACACATGGTACTGTCATTACTGTCAATCAATTGACAGTGATGACAGTAACATGTGTCAATTTTGACAAGTTTACTATTTTTGGAGGTGTGTTCACTATATTATCCTAGATAATTAGAAAGGTTTGTTCGTTTTATGAGTGATAGACACAATTATAGGACTAGAAATAGGGACCAATTAGTTCAACCGGGTTTCAGACTGGCTAAAGTAGACTCATCCTTCATGGGGTACTGTTTAAAATGTTATAATAAAATACCTCCCCATATACTCCAACTGAACGAAACGAAATTTAAATCTTGTATAAAACGCACACTATGCTGCCAAGCATATTATAAGTTGGGGGATTACATCGCTGATAAAAATGCTTGGCTTAGCGCTGGTCCAGCTCCACAAGGGCACATAAATTAATTGATGAGCATTCGAAAGTTTTGTTGCGACTGATGAAGATTGTAAAAACTATCTTTCTTTGTATAAATTCAATCTCTTTGTATTGTATAATTGCATATCACATGTGTGGGCATTGTGACCACGTACATTCCATAAAGCTACCATTACCTGGGTACGTCTTTCATTGACTTGAATGTGCCCTGGCGGCTGAGAGTGTCATGCTCACTCAAATGTCTCGCTGATGGTGGCGTGTGTGTTGGATCATTAAGTTCCCTTCAAAATGGTTGAGCTAAATGGTGCTGATCCATGCGTCATGTTCGTGAACGGGCGCCGTCAGTAGGGACTGGTCATCTCTTAGCTGCCACGGTTTATTTTAATTTTTGAATTGTTTTTATTTTTGTTTTTTGTTACGGACGCTTTTAACGTGCACGTCTTTCTACATTGTTCTCACATGTATAATTTCAACATGAATAATGTAAACAATATTTTGTAACAATTTTTTTATTTAAAAGAGTGTCCGTGGAGTTTCTTGTCCGTTCTTCTCCATAGGTACCTACTACGCTTTGGAATGGGCAACTAGCTTCATCTTTCTGACTGACCGACCCCTTGACAATTCAAAAGTACCTGTAATTGGTTTATTTGAAATAAATGCTTTGAGTTTGAGTTTGAGTAAATTCTTACTAAAATAAAAAACGATTTTTCTCAAAATTGGATGTAGTTAAAAATGTATGATATAGTTAGAACCACTAGCTTTTGGGATGTCTATCCAAATATATTTAACTTATCCTAGTTAGAATTATTGAATAATAAAAAACCATTTTAGGACATGTCCTTTAAAAAGAAAAGTAAATTATTTTGGATTCAAAAAATCATTCTGCAAGTCCGATCGTCTACTGTCCTGCAAGACAAATTCACATAATATATTCGAAACTTACCCAATGTTGAAACTTCTGACCCTCAACGTCAAAGTGAAAATAATGAATTTGCCAGAAACCAGGATGTCATACATCCGTCCTCGGTTTCTGAGGTTTTTAAACCAGTGTTCATATATTTTATTCGATAGTGCTATTGGTTCGATATTGATAACTTTGTCGAATGAAGGTATCAAGGCAGATGTAAGTGGAAACGTCAGGAGGGCACTCCCTAGAACCTAGAAGGCATATTATTATAGAGACCTTATTGGTGATATTCATCAGAAAGGTGACTAGCAAACCAGAACCAGACATTAGACGCATACAACTACGTTGCAACATAACAAACTTTCACATTTTGAACCGCAGAAATTACGTAGGTATTTACCTCAATGATAAGCTTTTATAACTTCAACAGTTGCATAAAAACTTGTTAGAAGGAAGTTTCGCTTACTTCTAGATAATCTTGAAGTCATGTCTAATAATAACCTGCATATAAACCAGTTCTTGACTTGTAACCCGTGTCACTGGTTTAGTGAGAGTTATAGCTATAATTTACATATCTGTGCAGATTTTAATAGGTTTTGTTGTGATGTAAGGATTATGGATGTCGCTATTTTATTAATTTTTGCACAGATTAGTGAAGTAACTACTTTACTTTTAAAATTCACGTTTTCTTAATGTACGTGGGTGATGAACAAGCTTGCCACACGGATGGTGTGTTTAGTCCACGCTACCTACAGATATCTGCAACATCAGAAGCACTGCAGGTACGCTCCCATCAGACACAGAGCTTAAATGTCTCATGTAACTGTAATTAATTTAATTAAAAACATTAAAAAAAAATTACAATTATTATTAGGTATTTGCAAGGATGATGTGACTGGAAACGCCGAGAGCGGACGCCCTAGGAGGATATATAGTGACCTTATTGGTGATGTTCTTCAGAAAGATCAGGTGCGTAGTACTCGCCGCGTGCGTGTATGACCAGATAGATGTATGAACGTAAACGAGGCAAAAGGAGTATGTAAGGATCGTAGCAGGTGGCGTTCTGTAATTTCTGCCTACGCCCATGGGAAGAATGCATGTGTTTATGTATGTATGTAAAAAAATATTTAGCCCACCGGAAAAAGGGAAGCGATTTCAAGCTACCGAGACGGCCAGAGCTCTAAAGATAGAACGTTCTATCTAGCCACGGTGATTTCTAACGATTATGCTTATGTCTCAAATTGTGAGCCAACTAATCTTAAAGCCTGGGTATAGAAACAGGCCAAGGTTGAGCATAACTGGTTTAGTTTTTTTATTTTACACTAGACTAGCTGCGCCCCACGGTTTCACGCATAAGTCTCGATCACGATGGAATATCGGGATAAAAAGTATCCTACGTCCTAACCCAGGTCATGGTCTACTCATATACTAAATTTCATCTACATCCGTTGGGCCGTTTTAAGGTGAAAGTGTAACAAACAAACATACAAAAAATGTAATATTTTCTCTTAATAATATTAGTTTAGATTATTTTGATTTCAATTTAATTCGATTATATTTATTTTAATTTAATTTGTCTTATTCCTTTTTATTTATTTTATTTTATCTTATTTTATTTTGTAAGTTACTTAAAATAATTTAATTTAAGATAATAACTTTATAGAATACCTACATCGTAAGTTACTATTCTAATCAAATGCCAAACAAAACTATTATACCGTCACTCAAAACCCTCCATTTCGACAAATACAAGCAAGAAAGCTAACCTTATTAAATACCTAATCTTCGAAACTTGTAAACTTACAAACAAAGGGTTGTTAATCACGCGTGTGGCAACTAAAACAATACTACATAAGTTATACTAATACAATACAAACAGTACAACTTTCACGCATTGACGGAGTGATTGATTTTGTAGTAATAAATGGAAAGTTCCCAAAACTTTCTACATCTCGTAACAGCTTTCATGAAAATACAGACGAGTTCTGGTAAGGTTCTGGAGTGGCGACCGCGTAGCGGAAGACGTAGCGTTGGAAGGCCTCCCACAAGTTGGACCGATGACCTGGTGAAGGACGAGATGAACCGGTCGAAGTGGCGATGCGATGCTTGGGGAGGCCTATATCCAGCTGTGGACGTCTTTCGGGTGAAATTTTGCTGATCAGGTGAGTTACGGAGGAGCTCGTGGCTAAGCAATAACAGCTGCACGGGTCGATTCGTTCAGTTAAGCTACGCTTGCCGGGGTTGGTCTGTGGATAGGTGACTATCTTTACATACCGAGACTCCTCCGTGCCTCGGAAAGCACGTTAAGTTGGTCCCGGCTGTCATTCGTGGATCTTTGACAGTCGTTACGGGTCGTCAGAAGCCCGAGAGTCTGACAACCAGTCTTACCAAGAGGTATCGTATTACCCAGTTACTGGGTTGTGGAGTCAGATAGGCAGTCGCTCCATGTAAAATACTGGTATTCAGCTGCATCCGGTTAGACTGGAAGCCGACTCCAATATAGTTGGAAAAAGGCTAGGCAGATTGATTGACAGGTGAGTTATGAAGGTTAGTTTCTAAGTAAGCCCACGTCCGCACGGACGTAAAATTATCGCGGCGGTATTTTATCGCGCACTGAATTTGCAACTCTCGGTATTAAGCCGAACGTTGAGAATTCAACAGAGTGCATCCCAGCACGTCGAAAAAATACTCTGTTGGATTTTCAACTCACGGTGCTAAGCAGAGCGTTGAAAATCCAGTGTGCGAAAAAATCCCATACGGATATTTTTACGTCCGTGCGAACGTGGGCTAACTATAATAACGTGTCGTTTGGTTACCAATCGTTAGTATTAAGAATGGGTAACCAGTTAAATAATTTAACTCTCTCACATATAGAAGCAACAAGAATAATGTACCCAGGATTTTGTAATAGGGGCGTCCTTGGAGTTTCTTACCCGTTTTTCACCATAGAGATCTACGTTTTGGAATGGGCAAATAACTTCAACTTTCTGACTAACTGACCGACTTTTTGACAGTTCAAAAGTGCCTGTAAATGGTTTAATTGAAATAAATGCTTTAAGTTTGACCATTTATTTCTTACAGCTCTATCAGCTGTACACACGGCTACACGTCAAGCTATACTTTTCCAGTATAAGTAAGTAAGTAAGTAATCATTTTATTTACCAAAAACTTAGCCGAGGTAACATCAGTGTTGTTTAAATTATGGGATGGGTATGGCTATTACAATGAGTAAGACCCCTACCCTTCAAACTAGGAAAATCCTGTATCTCGAAGGACAGTGTTCTTTAGTAGGATTGACACGTTTTACAAAATATTTATAATTGCGTAATAATTCTGATGTTAACAAATTAATTGAGTGGGTTTACTGGTTAATTGTGTGTGAGTGTGTTGGTATGGGGTTATACTGATTTGTTGGTGTGTTTGTGTATGAGTGGTGTGTGGGTGGGGGTGTGTGTGTGTATGTGAGTGAGAGAGAGTGCGGTATACTAAGTAAAAAAAAATGGTATTTTAGACGTTAATTCGTAGAATAAATAAGCTGACCTCTCATTATACGGAAATCCTACACAATGCGAGATCAGCATATACTGGAAATGTATAGCTTGATGTGTAGCTGTGTGTACCTAATCTAAAGCTACACTCATAACTGCAAGTTTGACAAGATTGCATCAACAGTCTCATTTAGTGCAAGCACCTGGATGATACATAACCTAACTCCTGTATCTCCCAAAGGGTTAGGCAGCGGCGTATCTACTTAGAGTACACCCACATTTCGCCAGTTATGTTTATTAGGTCTCGTTCAGCCGTTTTAGCGAGAAAGCAAATAAACAATGTAATTTTCGTATTTATAAAATAAAATAAATTAGGATCAGAATTTTAGGTGAAAAATAAAACTGCCTTACTTCAAGTTAACTGCTTTATGCTGCTGTTTTATAGCAATTTTTGTATTAACATTGCAAACACTGTCACGTTAGTTCCTATTAATACAAAAAATAATAATCAAACCTAAGACCGCGTGCACATAGACTTTTACCAGAAAAATCATAAGCAAAACTTTCAAAACAAAACTGTCATCAATTTTCTTTTAGAGTACAAATATACCTGATGCGTGAATCGGAGTCCACCTACACAGTTATCACAGCACGCCAAACATGAATTAATAACAAATATTGATATTTTTTCTGATTAAAGTCAAATATTCTGATAATAGATCAAAAAAATACTATTCGGGTGCACGCACGTAAATAAAAAACAACTATAAGCGTGGCGACACACCTGCCGAAAATTACGTAACCGACATTCCGTGGGCTTAAAAGTTTTCTATGAAAAATACGCGACGTTATTTCGGCATATGAGCCTAGCATGAAAATGCGGTGCAAACATAACGGGAATTTGAAGGAGAGGCTCAAAGCTAAGAAATAACAGCCGCAAGGGCCGATCGATCAGGTTAAGCTACGCCTGCCGCGGTTTCTCCGTGGATGAGTGACCATACCAAGACCCCTCCGTGCCTGAGAAAGCACGTAAAGCCGTTGGTCCCGGCTGTCATTCGTGGATCTTTGACAGTCATTACGGGTCGTCAGAAACCCGAAAGTCTGGCAACCAGTCTTACCAAAGGAGTATCGTATTACCCAGTAACTGGGTTGTGGAGGTCAGATAGGCAGTCGCTCCATGTATAATACTGGTATTCCGCTGCATCCGGTCAGACTGGAAGCTGACCCAAACAGTTAGGAAAAGACTTGGCAGATGATAATGATGATGATTTGGGTGATACTATTTGTGCTTGTCGCTAAAATTTGAACCAAAATGCTTTAGGATAGTTCTACGAGTACTTTTGATTAAAAAATCGTACAATATTAGGTTAAATTTACGCCGCGCGTTCGTGTTATGACTCATGTGTCATATATAGGTAAATTTTAAAAGCATTGCAGACGTATACAAATCGAACTTCCCTTCGCGTAATTTTGGCATTACTGTTGTTTCACAAAAAGACTATTTTTCTACGCTACTTCTACTACATTCAAGTGTTTCAGACTAAGTCTTCGGATAGTTACATTTCTTCTTGCAAACCATACAAATGAAGGACGGTTCCTCAGTGGTTGTAGCCATTGTAGTCGTTGTTGGCGGAGGCGTGGTAGTTTTAGGCTTTGGCTTGCAGAATATGTAGTGGCCATAATGATATGGGTACGGAGTGAACGTCGGGACATCGTCGATCCAAACGTCAGGGCCAAAGGAGTATGGGTGGTCTTCGAAGTAAATTAAGGATGCAGCATCTGTAATAGAAAGCAATCATCAGATTTTTACTTAGCTAGCCAAAGCACGCACCTCTGACTTTTCGGATTCATGTGCGTATTGTTAAATTATCACTTGCTTCAAAAACGGTAAAGAAAAACATCGTGAGGAAACCGACATGCCTGAGAGATATTTCTCGATGGCATGTGAAGAGGCGGTAGCGGCGGCAGTGTGAGTGTGTGTCAGAGACCCATGGGTGGCTATAAAACTCTGACACTAGGTTAGTCACTAACCACACGAAAAGAAGAAGACTTAACTAACAGTTTTTTTTAATTAGTGGCGGCCCATTGGTAATTGCTCCGACTTACGTGGTCGTTGGTTGAAACCCAGGCAAGCACTTTGTGTTATTTATTTCAACACTGCTCTGAAAATGGTGCACACACATTTAATGTGCGTGATGGATTATGTATGGCTTACTCCCTCTAACAGAGGGGAGGCCTGTGTCCCAGCAGTAGGAACGTTATAGAACATCAATTGTTCTATAAAACTCACTATCGACAGATTAGACTCTGACAGTTCAACTAAAGGTTGTTTTACACCGGCGAGGCGAGGCGTGGATGAGATTGGCGAGAATTGAAATTTGTATGCCAAAATTTCTATCCACGCCCTGATTATCTTTGGTGTAAAAGGTCTAGATGCGCGAGGATGTGAGAGGCGAGAATTGAAATGTTTGTTAGTACCTACAACATAACTTTATTGCTGTAAATCTCGCACCGGCCATCGAGGACACACGGTCTCTCTCCGTCAAACGCTGACTCGGCAGGCGCCGGGTCGCTCCGACCATTGCGAGACATCTTTGGACACTATATTCTCGGCTGGCCTACGCGCCAAACACGGCTGGCCAGGCGGCGCGTGATAGCGCGAGCCGGCGCGTGACATCGCGAGCCAGCACGAGGCAGCGCTGGCCATCGCGAGACGGCGCGGTATAGCGCTGGACATCTTTCGGTATAAAAGGGTTTATTCACGCCTCGCCTCGCCGGCATAAAACCACCTTCACAATCACAACATTGCCTCATGATAGTAAACCCTGAACAATTACGGGAGATAAATCATAATATTTCTGACTATTCGAATTGATTTGAATACAGAACTGGGTTTTGTAGTTGCAGGGTTTGATAGTATAATACAGGGTGTCCCGTTTAGAGTCCAAAATGAGTTTTTAGAAGACTCTTGGGCTTTCAGAGATTATTTATAGTTTAGAAGAAAACTTGTACAAAAGGAAACATTAATGTGGCTTAAATAGACACTAATGAGTCACTTGTGGGTGTGCTAAATCCCTAAATATTGTGAAACCATTTCAGCACGTAAGTACTGCTTCCGAATGAAAGTTACGTTGGCAGACCTAAGGACTCTTGTCCATTCTTTAGACATCACACTAATATTATAAAGGCGAAAGTTTGTGTGTGTGTGTATGTTTGTCTCTTCTTCACGTTCAAACGGCTGGACCATTTTGGATGAAATTTGGCACACAGATAGTTTATAACCTGGATTAACATATAGGATACTTTTTATCCCGATATTCCCATAGGATGGAGACTTACGCGGGTGAAACCGCGGGGCATAGTCATAGTAGTTCATAGTCGCCGTTTGCGATATCTGGATAAGGAATCCAATGAAAAAACGGTTTTTAACCACTTTGCTATACTGATAGATATATTAAACAAGCATTTTTCCGAATTATGCATTATTACTATTTTTCTTTTTAAAACGCAGTACAACGAGCAATACCTTACACTCACGCAAGATTCAAAAACGATTTTGAAATGACTTCAAAAAAAGAGGAGGTTTTTATTTCGTCATTATGTTCGACTGTAAGTTTTTTTTTATATATCATTTGTTCGATATTTTCATCAATTGTGACCTGATTTTGAAAATTATTTTTTTCATTTAATAGAAGCTTGCGCAATAGTCCCATATAAATTTTATTAACTTTAGTTGTAGTTTTTGAGTTAGCTTCAATAATACGTATTTAATCCACTTTGTGCATCTTAATGAAGATAAACGGTTTTTAGTTTTTAATAAAAAAAAAATCTCCTAAATAGTTTTTATGTTGTTTCAATCATATTGTTATCGAAACTATACTAATATGAAATATGTCTTTTCCCAAAGTTACAATTTTTATTTCACAAAACTTTTTCGAATCTTGCTCAACTGTGAGGTATTAATGCTCGTGACTGTACAACAATATACTTAAAAAAAAAAGCGTGATATTCCTGGGTAGTGCCGAATCGGGAATTTATAAATCTTTTTTCGCACCACACAGTGTTATAACCAGCGTTACCCTTACAAAACAGTTTCCTAGTACAAATTAAAGGGAACATGTTCAACATCGCGCGATAACTAAGTCTTACCCTCGTCACTCCGGCGTTGCGAACAGTAGAGAGGGCACACTTTGAAACAGAAGAAAATCGGCTTTTCTGAAACGAAAATGGAAGTACTTATTTATCCTTATTTAGGCTGACGTGCACGACTACTTATTTTAAAGCCCCGTACACGGCCTCAAACGATGCGACTTGCGTCAAGCGACACGCGCACGCGTCAACGTTTCCGTCCGTAGCTCAGCAAGTCGCGTCGCGGTGACTTGCTGAGCTACTAACTTGTTTTATTTGTTTAACATCCGATACCGTAAATAATACTCCCCCCCGACCCTAGCTCGACAAGGATGCGCCAGTCCGCGTCGAAGCTGTGCCTGTAATTTTAAATTCATTAAAAATAATTATCCATATTTGATCCAGCCTGTCTCATCTTGCTGTCCTCCCCCAGCGACGTCCTAAGCCGAGGTTCGTACCCTACAGGGGGTGTCGTCGAGCGCTAGTATTTAAGTTTAGTTTACGCCTCTGCCTGGAGGCTTTAAGTGTAGTAGCTTAAGGCAGCCACAGGATAGCCCGATTAAGTAGTCATGACCTCCGAAGTTAGCTACGAGATGCTCTACAAAAAAAAAACTTTTGTTTTCTGCGGTGTCGCTGTCGCAAGACGCGTGTCGCTTGAGCGTGTAGCTCGTGGCCACGGGGTAAATACAGGGTGACAGGGATATCGACGCGCAAACTGTTACCATGGATTCAGTACATGATTCTGAACCCCCCTGCGTTAAAATTATTAGTCGGTTATTTTTTTTTAAATCAATTGTTTCATAGAAAAGTGCAATACCTACGCGGTCAAAATGTATGGAACAGCAGATTTTTTTTGTAGAATATTTTTCTGTACAAATGAAACATTGCGTTGTTCTGTTGACTTTGACAAAAGCAGAATGACGATAACGTTTCAATATTTTTCTTATCCATTATGGATCAGTTTCACATTGGTGCAATCTTAGTAGATCGCAATCGTGCGAAGCAGAAGCGGGCGGGCGATGTTTGAGAGGTCGCTACATCAGCACGTAGCGACATCTCATTGAAATTTCTGTGCGATGTTTAAGTTAAATATATTGATATTTTACACATAAACGTTCCGGAATTAATTCTCTTAAGGTTGATTTATAGATATTTAAGTTGTCAAATAGCGACCAACTAGCAATAAGCGACTTTGTTACATATTATTTATAGATGATTATATCTTCATTTTCTATTGCAATATGACTATGACCAGAGTTCGAACTAACGACCTTTCATTCGCCTGGTCACGTCCTAACCGTTTGGCTGTTACTGGTATTATTCAAACTCGGAATCTGGCAATTGTTAAAGGCAGTCAGAAGTCTGATGATGATGACGTCAGACGAACGGCACACACCTATGGAATGTCTATTATAATAACTAACTTTTGGCCGCGGCTTCGCCAGCTTGGAGGTTGGAAATTACCCCACGGGTACGTGCTACCTACGGGATATGAAGTATTTTTTGTCCTGAGCTAGGTCATGGTCTACTTATGTGCCAAATTTTGTCAAAATCCGTTCAGCCGTTTTAAAGTGAAAGCGTAACAAACAAATACACAAACAAATTCACTTTCACATTTATAATATTATTAGTTAGATAATTAGGAAAACTAAATTATTCAAGGCAATAACAGTAAACAACAATGGCTAAGTTTTAATAGTTAAGTCTTGGAATTAACTTTGATAAACTAGTATAAATTTTTGATTGCCACATTTTCCAGTAATTATTTTTAATGAAGACTTCTACAGAAATTTCTAAGAATTTTTAAGCAACACCTGATAAATTTGTTAATTATTATAATTACTGAGAGATTGGCAAAACTTTGCGTGTAATATTCGAGTTATTATTTAAGAAACTTTAAAGAAAATCATCACAGGCTCTAGCAAAATAAACAAAGAAATCCAAATCCTAGGTAATATTAAAAATGCGAAAGTGAATTATTTTTTTGTTTGTTACGCTTTCATGTCTTAATGACTGAACAGATTTCGTTCAAAATTGGCTCATAAAAAGGCCCAGTAAAATTGTCCAATTATTCTAGTTGTTTTAAAATAAATAGTACATATTGCATATCGTTAGAACAGGCACGAACCAAAGATGTTTTCCTAGAACCAGAACTGCTCTGTCTCTTAGTTTATTTTTAACGCAGTTCAAAGTCGGGCTTTCGGTATGAATTTTTAATTTATTTGCAGTTTAAGGGCTCGTATTTAATTTTCTTGCAATCATCTGCGTCAAATATGAATTGTATATGATTCTACAGATACCCTAGATGAAAAAAAAAAAAAATGTTCCAAGATTAGTTTTAAAATTAAAAAAAATACATGTGGCATGGGTCTTGTTATTGGGCCTAAACACATAGCAGAAGGCCCCACGGATCCGCCATTTTTGTATGTTCAACCGTGTGCCTAACACCCTGTATAGTATAATAGTAAAAATTGCATAAAACAAAGTCGCTTATCGTGTCTGTATGTGTGACCGCGTTGTTCTTCAAAACTACGCAACTGATTTTGAAGCGGTTTTCACCATTATTTAGAAAATTTATTCCTGAAGTTTTACGATTACGTAATAAAACTAGATGTTTCATTAAATCGTAAAAACCGTGTGAAGGCGGATCGCTAGTTAAATAATAAATAACATTTACCTGTTAAATGAAAAAACGGTTCACTCCACACTTTGTTCAAAAATACAGAGTAAATTAAAAAATACTTATACATTTCTAATGCTGGAGACGAATTAATATAAGTAGATACGGCCTTTCACTACGAGTTGGACACGAGTTTTCTTCAAAACTCCACGCGTTCTTTATAATACCTCGGTGAAACTGGTCGATTACGTGTCCCAATGGAAATTACAGGCAATTTTAGAAGGTTTTAGAAGTTATGTCAGAAACTGATTCTTTGAGTTACAGTTTAGAACATCAAGGGTAAGAAAAGTTATGAAAATGATAAATGGATGCAATTTTTTTTTTGTGCTTTCTGATTTAATAAAATTAGAATAAATTAGATAAAAGGTGAAACTAAAACCACGATCATAGCCTAATATTCAATTTTTTTTTATTACGACTAATAACAATTATTAATATTTATTGAAATATCTATATATATTTCACCACAAAAATAGAAAACAAAAAATAAATCAAACACTGTACCAAATTTACTACGGGCAGCCTTATCGCTTTCCACGATCTCATCCAGGCAACCTTGGAATGGACAGTGATAAATAATCAGGCAGGTTTTAATTAATACTTAGGTCATCATCTGTCTGGCCTTTTCCCAACTATCTTGGGGTCGGCTTCCAGTCTAACCGGATGCAGCTGAATACCAGTATTTTACATGGAGCGACCGCCTATCTGACCTCCACAACCCAGTAACTGGGTAATACGATACCCCTTGGTAAGACTGGTTGTCAGACTTTCGGGCTTCTGACGACCCGTAACGACTGTCAAAGATCCACGAATGACAGCCGGGACCAATGGCTTAACGTGCTTTCCGAGGCACGGAGGAGTCTCGGTATGTAATGATGGTCACCCATCCACCGACCAACCCCGGCAAGCGTAGCTTAACCTGATGGATCGACCAGTGCAGCTGTTATTAATTATGTAGATATATAGAAATTAATGGTATGCTAAAAGTATTCCAATCCCATTCTTCCTATAACAATTCGACACCAACACCGCAAAGGGGCGAACCTCAAATAAGAAAATTTTACAGGAGAGCCAAAAAACGTTTTTTTTCCTCCCGATGACGCGCTTATTTTGATGATATTTAAGAAAATATGTAGGTATAAACTAGAACAAAAAAAAAATCCCTACAACTAATTTTAAGATACGCCGTCAATATTTTTTTGTTTCTATTAGTCTTAGAGCTTCGCCCTTTTGTGACGACATAGAGCTCGACAAATGGAGCATTTTTGTATACTAAACTAATTTCTGACCGTTTTTGTATGAGGTTCGCCCCTTTGCAGTGTTGGCGACGAATTAAATATCAATTTCACATAGTTATGATTACGAGAGAAACCTATTCAGGAATTTAAAACTCGATCAAAATTCTAATTCAAAATTCAAAAGTCATTTATTCAAACTAGGCTGAGAATCAGCACTTTTCAAACGTCAAAATTACATAATTAAGACAGTCCCCCAAAAACGCCCACCCTTCACCACTTCCAGTGCCTTTAGCTGGAAAGAAGAAGTGACGCAACAAACTCCCCATCTGCACAGCTGTCTGTTCAATCTTATTTTATCAAGAATTGATCCCTTAATTTATCAAGAATTGAAACTAAATTTTTTTTAGAAAACAAGTATTTACGTCACGTAATTAAGCTGTTTGTGGAATTAGAAAATATTATGCACAAACACGTCGAAGGGGTTTATGGCTAAATAATAACAGCCGCACGCCGTGGATGGGTGACCATCTTTACATACCAAGACCGCTCCGTACCTTGGAAAGCAAGTTAAACCGTTGGTTCCGACTGTCATTCGTGGATCTTTGATAGTCGTTTCGGGTCGTCAGAAACCCGAAAGTCTGACAACCAGTCTTACCAAGGGGTATCGTATTACTCAGTAACTGGATTGTGGAAGACAGATAGGCAGTCTCTGCTTGTAAAATACTGGTATTCAGCTGCATCCGGTTAGACTGAAAGCCGACTCCAACCTAGTTGGGAAAAGGCTAGGCAGATTGTCTAAATTAGGTATATCTTTAGATTTCACGACCCTGAAAACGTTTGTCTCCAAGATACGTAGGCCAAAAGGCAAGCCTCGATTAAGCTTGTTCAACTTCATCTCAACACCTTATTTACAAACATGAGACGTATTGAAAAAAACACTACGCCTTTGTGACAAAATCACAAAAGTACACATACTTGATTTACGTCGAAACTGCTCAAAAAAATCTAGTACAATCCAGATTGAAATACAATCAACACTCTGTATAAAGGAGAGAACAAAGCGACATCGTGGGAGCTTGTGTATGTACATTGTACAGTAAAGTGTTGACTTTTTGGAAAATCACACATCACTTTTATATCCTATGTACATTATTACAAATTCTACAAAAGTTTTGCGCCCTTCAAGTATGGTCGACCAAGCTCTGCTCGAGTGAAAATACAAAATGCTCATTTAATAATAAAAGATAGTTCATACTAATTCCATGAAGCCACGTCATTATTCTAAGGTAGCCATCACGAATTTTCCCAGATATGAGACCCAGCTAGATCGATTTTTCGCCCTCGTAAACCCCTATATTGTAACTTTCATCGAAATCTTAGAGCCGTTTTCGAGAACGTTATTACAAATATATAATTAATTGATCGTGCGTCAGGCGTGACCTTGCGGAAATCCACAATAAAAAATAAAAAATAAAAACCGGAAACATTACACTGTTGAACGAATTAAATACGAGTATGCCAAGGTCACCTTTGCTGCGATTGTTCGCCCCTTATCGCGCTGATAACGGTCGCACTGATAACGGCGACTTCACGAGCGATAAGGCTCAGTCTGCACTCAGCGCTTGGTGTGGCAACACGCCGAGTTCGAGTTCGCAACAAGTCCATCGTCATCCTGAGGATGCCTCGTTGTGTGTGATTTCTTTCAGGAGTTTTTTAAGGCTCTTTAGAAATAGCTAAGCGGAACAAGTTACTAAATATATCCACGTCTATTGTATTTTACAAATATACAGTATGTTAAATAACAGAGGGCGTTCCCTTAAACTCGTTAATCTATATCATTAATAGATTTAAATAAAAATATCAGCATAGAAAAATAAGTATAAAAAAATCCGAATTAAAAAAATTGAATAATTGACAATAAATTCGAAACGTCCTGTTTAAAATCAAAATAGTAGCGCGGAATAGTACCTAGCGTAGTAGCGTTGCACAAACCGGCAACATCGCAATTTTTGTGTCGCGCGCGGCGCGTATGCCGAGCGTGTTACCTTACCTACCGAGCCGGCCGGGGGCGCGCGCGGGGCGGCACGGCGCGGCGGCGGGCGGCGGCGCGGCGGCGCGGCGGTTCTGAATGGCGAGCGGCGACTTTGATAAAGGCGGCAAAGTTAATTTAAAAGACAGTGAAATGCACGTCGTCGGGTTGTTATCAGTAGAATTAAACATTTAAGTATGTTTAGATTTAGCAATAACATTTAACTACCCGTCTCAAATGGCCGGCTGACAAAGGAACGCGTCACTGAACGCGCCCCTTGGGCTTGAAAGGACCTATTCGCAAACATAGTTAAAACATAAATTCATGTACCTACCTATCTAAGCCACGTTTCAATAATATCAAAATTGCACTGCACGGCCGCTACGTCGTCATCGGCGTCGTCGCGAGCTTGCGGCCACAAAATAAACAGATACGAGTACAGAAGGTCCACTCACGGAACTAGTACACAAGACACGGTGGTACAGACTTACAGTGTTAATAAGATAAAATAAATTTTATCTAAAAAATAAAACTCTGAAGGAAACATTACAAAATTTGTCCTATGAAGATACAGAGAAGTTATTAGTTGTACTTAAATAAATATTAATTGCACTTTTTATTATGATTAGTTAGCTTAAATTAATATACTAAGATTTTAGCAGGTAAGATTTTTATACTGTTTACACCTCTTTTACATACCTATTAGTTGACTAATTTACCTTTTGTATATGATGTGATTACTGTGATTATTTAGATATAATGTTTTACCTTTTCTCGCCTGAAACACAGGATGTCCTAGTTCAGGCATGTAACACTTGTGAACTATTACGAATTACGAAATAAATAGTGGGCGGTTAAGTTTAGAGAAAGTTTCATTTAATTATTTAAATCACAGTTTAGGCTAGCTTTTAAATCATAATGATGGTATTGCACGTTAGTAAGTGAATGTTTACTGCAATGTCATAGAAATTAAAAAAATAACTTTATGCAGTTGCATTCGTAATAAGAAGTACTTGCGTTTATTCATTGCAATAGTAACAACACAGTAGTAACACGCTCGTTGAACGGGGTACTCCCTGAGCGAGTGTAAAAGCAATTTAAACAAAGAGTGGGCCTTCTGAACTTATTTATTTTGTGACACAGTCGCTTAGTGTCTTTTAGGTATTATGATGTTTAAAAACTTACCTAGATTTTGAACTGCAATATGCTGACCTCCTCTCTCTACACATTGTTGCAATCGCGGACGGTTATTTTGGTGTAGGTACTCGTCGCAATAAAAGCGGGTCCTCGCGTATGTGATGATGGCATAAGTACACGCCGATTCCACATGCGCGTAAATAGGCTTTTCTTCTGACCAAATGACGTTTTCGATGAAGTGGGTGTCCTCCGCGCTTCACTGCAGTGCCCGCTGGCAATACCTATGATAACCGGCGCGCGAAATCAGCTGGACCAAGCAGCGCTTGCACTTTTTGGAGTGAGTACGGATGCTGTTTGTTTTTCTGACGTGACTAGTGTTCAACAGGCGGCCGGCCCTTCTAGTGCTTGAACCGAGCTCCTCCTCAAAATGCCTTAGCACGTTTTCTTCCTGCCACACAGAGATCACGGGTCGGGGGCCACCAGAACCACGCGGCACTACTGGTTCATTGTTACGGAGACGCACCAGGACACTCAGGGAATTCCGCGGTTGATTTGCATTGGGGTACCTCTCAGCATACCTCCTCAGAGCACATGCACCATCATAATTACACTCAGCATTAATGAGCACTATGAAAACATACTCTTGAGCACCGTTTTTCACACACGAATGACGAAAGAACACTCATGTTGCATTGCGAAAATAAATGCACATCCGGCCAGCGCGCGAGATTAGTTCCGAATAAAATTAGATGGACATTCGGGGGGCAGGGGGCGGGGCTAGGTGCATCAAATAGATCGCCGCACAGCGCACGTGGCCCTTCATTCATAAGTAGTAATTTGCGACATTGCCGTTCTTACACTTTTGAACATGTACGCGTGTACAGAGTGTTTCTTTTAAGTATCAATTTAATATTTTTTGTGAATATTTTATTATAAAAAATAAAAAAAGCATTTTGTTTTTGAATGGTAATATTTTTTTTAGCATGTATGGATGCTATACTATTGCGGGTTAACGGGAACGCCTTTCGTTAGTTAACATACATATACAAATTACAAATATTGCTCATTTAATAGTACAGGATTGTGCCCCAGTGTTAAATGTTGGATAATAAATGATAACTGGTGCTAGCTGAAATTCAAATTTTAGAACTTTACAATATGAAGAAAAAAATTCACAATGGAAAATATTTAACTGGTCCTATAAAAAATCTTAACCTTGTAATGAAGTACATTTTTTTTAAATAATGATCCTCTAAAAATTTTGAGCTTCTAATAATGGACAACTTTTTCAATAATAGAGCTTTTTTTTTTCCGAGCTTTTCCCACAGTTAGTCACAGTAACTAAGCTCAAACTGGTTAGGTTGAGTTGCCACTGTGAGAAACAATCAATCAAATAGCACTGTTTACCTATTTATTAGACAAATCACTGAACCTGACTTAATTTCCGTACATCTTTTTTTCGGGAGGTCATTGAAAATCAGCGCTGTGCTGTGGGTCCCCATAGCACTGCATCATGCTGAGTGGAAGCCTTCTTGTCACAGTCATGTCGTGCAGCTGCCGACTAATTTCTGTTTTATGCTCATGATTTGTTATGTACTTTGTGTTGTTCTCTGATTACTCTTGTCTTTTATGTATGCACGTGTTTCTAAGACAAATAAACCTATTTTTTAACCGACTTCCAAAAGGAGGAGGTTCTCAATTCGTCTCTATGTTTTTTTTTTTTTTTTGTATGTTTGTTACGCGATTACTCCGCCAATTATGAATAGATTTTGATGATTCTTTTTTGTTTGGTAGATCATACTTCAGAGGTGGTTCCATATAAATTTTATTAACTTTGCTTGGGTAGTTTTTGAATTAGCTTCAATTATACGTATTTTTTCCCACTTAGTATGTGGCTGATGTGATAACTTCCTGTCACTGTTATTTACATAGCAGGTGGTTGTATTCGAATTTGTGTGGGGTAGGTACCACAACACTAAAAAGTGTAAAATAAAAAATGTTTACAAAAAAAAAAAACAACAGACTTAAAAAAAAAAACACTACAAAGTGAAAAATAACTTTAATTTCGGAAGTCGGTGACAAAGAACGAAAATTCAAAACCAAAGACACCGACTTCCGAAATTAAAGTTATTTTTCACTTTGTAGTGTTTTTTTTTTTAAGTCGGTTGTTTTTTTTTGTAAAAAGTTTTCTTTCTTTCTAAATATATGTATTTCAGATTCAAAAATGATATCCAAAGGTTTAGTAGTAGTAAACTTAGCCTAGTGTTAATACAATTTATCCGTCTAATCACGGGCTATTTGAATTGGTCGCGGTAACTAAGCGGGCAATCCGATCCCCGATCAAATGGATTAGGTTATAGGTTAGAAATTTGAACAACCGTATTGGTCATATTACATCAAAGTACACAGTTACTTATGTTTATTTTATTTTAATTTTTATTCGATAGGAACAACAAACACCTACATCATGCAATATTATACACAAAATAACTTAAGTAATAATGTAGCCCACAGCGCTGTTCACAGATTACCATTAATAATTAAAACCTTAAAGTCACTAGGAGGTGAACTGTTCATGAATGTCAGTTACACTAACATTATAAAAACAGAAAAAAGAAGTACTATAAAACAACAACAAACAATTAGTCCGAGAGCTCAAGCGTCTCATATAAAAGGCTACGAAACCTTTTCAAAGAGCATGTAAATATATCAATGTGTTCGAATGCTTCATTGTAGGTTGCTGCCATTCGCCGAACTGGTGAACGTAGACCATGTCAGGACCATGCATGTCAGTTACACTAATATTATAAAAACAGAAAAAAGAAGTACTATAAAACAACAACAAACAATTAGTCCGAGAGCTCAAGCGTCTCATATAAAAGGCTACGAAACCTTTTCAAAGAGCATGTAAATATATCAATGTGTTCGAATGCTTCATTGTAGGTTGCTGCCATTCGCCGAACTGGTGAACGTAGACCATGTCAGCACCATGCATGTCAGTTACACTAATATTATAAAAACAGAAAAAAGAAGTACTATAAAACAACAACAAACAATTAGTCCGAGAGCTCAAGCGTCTCATATAAAAGGCTACGAAACTTTTTCAAAGAGCATGTAAATAATTATGTCAATGTGTTCGAATGCTTCATTGTAGGTTGCTGCCATTCGCCGAACTGGTGAGCGTAGACCAGTGTTAGATCGGCAGGTACCTACTTCAAAGAGTTTGCCTGCACGCACCTGCCGTCTATGGACAGTTCTGGGAACTGCATAGCACAATACATTATTTAAATCTATACAGTCAAAATTGCCATTAACAATGTTATACAATGTCATTGCTTCTAATTATTTACTGAGCAACTGGTTATACTGTAGATAAGTTTTGTGTCACCTGTAGTGCTTTGCACGAAGATATCTACGTTGGACGATTTCTATCATATCAATGTATTTGCCATAGTACGGGTTCCAGATGGATACGGCATATTCGAGCTGGGAACGGACTAGCGTTCTATACAGGCAGAGGTACGAAGAGGTACGTTTAAAGTCATGAGTGGATCTCATTATAAATCCATACATCTTATATACTTTATTTACAATTTGTTCGATATGCAAATCCAAGCAGAGTTTTGAGTCAAGCAATATGCCAAGATCACGAACCGAATTTACTTTATTTAATAAACCATTACATAATGAGTAAGAAAACCTTATGATGTTTTTGTTTTTGGTAAAATTTATGTAGTTGCACTTGGGAATGCTCAGATGGAGCTTACTACTGTAACAATAGTCCATCAGTCGATCCAAGTCCTCTTGGAGAAGATAGATCCTGAATAATTACGTTACTTGGTATTACTATTTAGTATTTTTAGTCATAATCATCATCAGCCTATAGCAGTCCACTGCTGGACATAGGCCTAGGATTCTCGGCAACTCTCATCCAGCGGCTACCAGCCACCCTGCGAAGATCGTCACTCCACCTAGCCTGAGGGCGTCCTACCTTACGTTTGCCAATTCGCGGTCTCCACTCAAGAACACGTGTACCCCAACAGTCATCGGTTCTACGGCTGATATGGCCGGCCCACTGCCACTTCAGTTTGCTAATTCTGTGAGCTATGTCGATAACTTTGGTTCTCTGCCGGATCACTTCGTTCCGGATTCGATCCCTCAGAGAGACTCCAAGCATAGCCCGCTCCATGGCTCGCTGAGCAACCTTAAATTCGTTTTAACCTTAAATTAGTCATAATCAAAAGTCATTTATTCAAATTAGGCTGAGAATCAGCACTTTTTGAACGTCAAAATTACAAGACAGTCCTCCAAAATGGCGCCTTTCATACACTTTCTCCAAAACGGCGCGTTTGAAAGGCGCCGTTTTGGAGAACTGTTGGAGGCTATTTTGGAGCTTTAGCTGGGAAGAAGAAGTGGGGCACGAAACTCTTCTAAAGCACAGCTATCTGAAAACAGGAATTACAAAAAAAACATGAATTGTAACAACTACTTCTGATTCTGAGCAAGTCTCTAATGTTAATTAAGGAAATAGGTAGTTACTTCATAAGTACGATGAGCTTACATCCTGCATACTTAAATACATTGTTGATCATCACATATAACTATAAAACTGGTTATACAAGTAAAGTAAGGTTGAACTTTTTGATCGAACCCCACCAAGAAGTATCGCAGGCAAATAAATAATCAAAGAACTTAAAAAAAACTTTTTTACAAAAAATACAACCGACTTCCAAACTACAAAGTGAAAAATAACTTTAATTTTGGAAGTCGGTGTCTTTGGATCAGTATTTTAGTTTTTTGACACCGACTTCCGAAATTAAAGTTATTTTTAACCGACTTCCAAAAGGAGGAGGTTCTCAATTCGACTGTATGTTTTTTTTTTTTTTTTTTTATGTTTGTTACGCGATTACTCCGCCAATTATGAATAGATTTTGATGATTCTGTTTTTGTTTGGTAGATCATACTTCAGAGGTGGTTCCATATAAATTTTATTAACTTTGCTTGAGTAGTTTTTGAGTTAGCTTCAATTATACGTATTTTTTCCCACTTAGTATGTAGATGATATGATAACTTCTTGTCACTATTATTTACATAGCAGGTGAGGTATTCGAATTTGTGTGGGTTAGGTAGGTACCACTACTAAAAAGTGAAAAATAAAAACTTTTTACAAAAAAATAACAACCGTCTTCAAAAAAAAAACACTACAAAGTGAAAAATTACTTTAATTTCGGAAGTCGGTGACAAAGAACGAAAATTCAAAACCAAAGACGCCGACTTCCGAAATTAAAGTTATTTTTCACTTTGTATTGTTTTTTTTTTGAAGTCGGTTGTTTTTTTTTTTTTTAAAGTTTTTCACTTTGTAGTTTGGAAGTCGGTTATATTTTTTGTAAAAAGTTTTTTTTTCACTTTTCAGTGTGTTGATTTGTAATTTATCTAAGTTACAATAGCCTTATGTCAACTGCTCATGAAAAATACCCAAATCGCTATAGATGTGCCTATAATATTTGAAGAGTTCTCTCGATTTCTCCAAGATCCCATCATCAGATTGTGACCAAATGACAATGGGACCAACTTGAAAGTTTCAATCAAAAAAAATATTTTTCAAAACAACTGCTGCAACTGCAACTTCTAACTTGAAAGTATACACTTTCAAGTTGGTCCCATTTTCATTTGGTCATGATCTGATGATGGGATCTTGGAGAAATCGAGGGAACTCCTCAAATATTATAGGCACATCTACACCGACTTCCGAAATTAAAGTTATTTTTCTCTTTGTAGTTTAGACGTCGCGTCGGTTGTATTTTTTGTAAAAAAGTTTTTTTTAATGATAAATTTGTCAACCTTTTTTATCAATGACAAAGCATCTTTTTAGGGTTCTGTGCCTCAAAAGGAAAAAAATGGAACCCTTATAAGATCACTTTTTTGTGTCTGTCTGTCAAAACCCTTTATCTCAGAAATGCGTGGAGGTATCGAGTTGAAATTAAAACCATATACTAAGGTCTACAGTCCCTTGAAGCTGTGAAAAAAACAAACTTCTAAGTTAACGCAAAAAAAGATACGGTTGTTTATTCCGCAAAAAACGTATATTTCAACATTCTTAAGGGAATTAAAATTTATAGGGTAATTCCCGTTGACCTAGAACTATGAAATTTGGCAATTAATATCGTCTTATACTACAGGGAAAAATTTAAAAAATATACATTTGTAATTAAATCCTAAAAAATGTAGTCTTAATTTAAAGTACGTAATCAATCATTGAGGTTAAGCAACGATATGCGCGGTCATAATTGTATGGGTGACCAAATCCTTTTGTACATTTTTTTAAACAGTTCAGTTTATTACAAGTAATTATAGGTTTTGGAAACTGAATTTCGGGAAAAGCTCGGAAAAAACTGCGAGACTCGATTTCTGAACTATATTTATCTACAAATTTATACGGAACCCTCGGTGGGCGAGTCCGACTCGTACTTGTCCGGTTTTTTTTTAATTTAAAGCATATAAAAACCAAAGAACGTATTCTTTGGTTTTTATATGCTTTAAATTTACTGTGTAATTCAGTGCTATAATTGCAGCAAATAATTCAAGCAGTGAGTTACATTGTCAGATCTTATGGAAAAACCGGCCAAGTGCGAGTCGGACTCGCGCACGAAGGGTTCCGTACCATTATCTATAAAAAGCGGCTAAGTGCGATTCGGACTCGCCCGTGAAGGATTCCGTAGCAGCAAGTAACATAATATAAAAGTTCTTGTAGTTCGTTGTAACTTTGATCGATGTTTTAATAATAGTGCATTTTTGATTTACGATTTATGACGTATTTAAAAAAACTACTTACTAGATCTCGTTCAAACCAATTTTCGGTGGATGTTTACATGGTAAGTAATGTACATCATATATTATTATATTTTTTAGTTTTATCATTCTCTTATTTTAGAAGTTACAGGGACACACACACACATTTTACCATTTTGGAAGTGTCTCTCGTGCAAACTATTCTCCAAGTTTCAACAGCATAGTTCTTATAGTTTCGGAAAAAAGTGGCTGTGATGGACGGACAGACAGACAGACATGACGAATCCATAAGGGTTCCGTTTTTTCTGAATATTCATGAAAAATAAATCGACTATCTTTAGGTAATATTTTTCATTTTTTTTTTTTATGTTTTGATTATCGTTTGTTATTTCTAAAAGCTTATGAGTTATTTTATCGGATTAACTAACATTTTAATAAAAAACTTTTTACAAAACAAAAAGCAATCGACTTCCAAAAAAAACACTACAAAGTGAAAAATAACTTTAATTTCGGAAGTCGGTGACTTTGGTTTTGAATCTTTGTTTTTTGTCACCAACTTCCGAAATTAAAGTTATTTTTCACTTTGTAGATAGTGTTTTTTTTGGAAGTCGGTTATTTATTTTTTTGTAAAAAGTTTTTATTTTTCACTTTTTAGTTGTGATATTTACTCCACACAAATTCGAATACCACTACCTGCTATGTAAATAACAGTGAGAGGAACTTAACATATCATCCACATATTATGTAAATAAAAAATACGTATTATTGAAGCTAACTCAAAAACTATCCAAGCAAAATTATTAAAATTTATATGGGACCACCTCTAAAGTATTACCTACCATACAAAAAAGAATCATTAAAATCAATTCATAATTGGCCAAGTTATTGCGTAACAAACAAACAAAAAAAAAAACGTACAGTTGAATTCAGAACCTCCTCCTTTTGGAAGTCGGTTAAAAATTAGTCGACTGTGCAAAAAAAACGGAGGTGCAAACATTTCTTTCTGAAAAAAAAACAAGTGTAGTAAGTTCATTAAATCATAGGAGGATTTTGCAAAAAAGTAGCCCCCCCTTTTAAAGTTATTTTTCGATAATTTTTCATGAAAATTCAGAAAAATACGAGCGGGCACTTGCCGATGGGCGACATTGTAAATGGGCTAAAAAGATGTAGTTAGCCACCTGCATACCTTACTCTTTTGGTGATTGAACATTAAATCTTAGTTTGTATTTGTTGTAAATGACATCATCATCTGCCTAGTCGGCAACCAGTCTAACCAGATGCATCTGAATACCAGTATTAAATGACAATGTATTTAATATTACACAGTAGACCCTAGCACAAACGCGCGAAGTCAACGCAACGTTGAAAGGAGAATACAACTATCTTTTAGCATTTTGTATAACATTTTTGCGAAAAACACATAAGTATCACCCACAGATACGAATAGTCTTAAAACTAAGGAAATATTATGTGCGAAACGACTCCCTATTTCCTATTTACCCGACTGCCCCAGAAGGAAGGTAATGTTTTTCGAGAGTATGTATGTATGTATATATGTATGTATGCATGTATGTATATATATATGTATGTGTGTATGTTTGTATATATGTATGTATGTCTATTTCTTTGGCACGCTCTGTAGCCTAAACGGCTTGATGAATTTTAACATATGAGGTATCGTTAGGTTCGTCTTAATAGTGGTTTTTTTTTTTTTTTTTTTTTTTTTTTTTTTTTTTTTTTTTTTTTTTTTTTTTTTTCGATTGGGCATCTCATAGCTGGTCTCTATCGACCGTAGCTATTGAACCGGACAACCCTGTGGATGCATTAAGCTGCTACACTTATTGCCTCCAGCCAGGGCACACATATAAAAACTAAGCTAAAGCTTAGGATAGACGCTCGCTAAGGGCACCCCCTGCGGGGTACAGGCCTCGGCTTAGGGCGTTATCCGGAGGGAGGACATCAAAGATGGGACGGGCTGGATCAAAGTTTTGATCATGATTATTAGTCGGGGAATTTAAAGCTACGTGCACAGCTGCAACAACTGCTGGCACCTCGTTTTCGAGCAAGGGTCGGGGGGGAGTATTATTTACTCGGGGCCGCGGCGGTCGCGATCGTAAAGGACCTCGTCTGCGAGGTCGGAATGACGGGAAGCGTCTGTTTTTCTGTAGTGTACTCGTTGCCCTATCGCTCTCCTGGAGGAGGGTTATGGGGTCATCGGGATCTGAGAGAATATGCCTTGGACGGCGAACATTACTGACTCTACTGGGGACATAACTGACGGCCTTCGCAATCAGAGGATTGCGATGTTTGGCCGCGGACTCAAAGTAACGCTTTGAAAGGCGTTTCAGAAACTGGTGAATGGTAGGGATCCTAAGGTCGAGGTGGAGTGCCTCGTTCCTAACGTAAAGGGGGGCACCCGTGGCTCTACGGAGAAATCTATTCTGGACAGATTGTAATCTATGGATGTGATGGGGTCTCGCATGAGCAAAGACAGCACCCGCATAAGTCATGATCGGTCGAATGCACGCCGTGTACACGCGCAATTTGCACCTAAGTGACAATTTGCTACGTGCATTCAGTATGAAGAAGAGTCTACTGAGAGCGAAAGCGGCCCGCGAACGAACCGTCTTTATGTGCTCTCTGAAAGATAAACGTTGGTCTAGGATGACACCGAGGTATCTGGCTTGCTTCTCCCAAGGGATCGGCTTGCCGAACATGGTGAGAGGTCGGGGGGGGTCTACGTGCCAGGTGCGCGGTTTCATAAAGATAACCGCTTGGCTTTTACCGGGATTGACTTCAATCCGCCATTTTGTAAACCAGGCCGCCAGTCGATTGACCGAGGCTTGGAGGATACGGCGGATTTCTTTAGTGGATCTAGAGCTGCAGTAGATCGCGGTGTCGTCTGCGAACAGACCGAACTGCGACCTATCGCATCCCTTTGGGATGTCGCTTGTGAACAGCGTGAACATGAGGGGGGAGAGCGGAGAGCCCTGAGGGACACCTGCGCGGATGGGGCGGGGAGTGGATAGCGCTCCCTCGATACGATAGCGAAAGACTCGGTTCGTTAAAAAGTCTCGCAAGATGAGCACGAGACGATCTGGCACACCGAGTTGGTACAGCTTGTATATTAAGCCGTTGTGCCAGACTTTATCGAACGCTTTCGCTACGTCGAAGAACACTGCACCGGTCATAGATCCGCGCTGGAAACCAGCGCTTATGAACTCTACGATCCGGTGGGCCTGATGCACGCTAGAGTGCTCAGATCGAAAGCCGAACTGTTCGTTGGGGATGAGGCCCTTCGTCTCGGCGAAGTCTCTGAGGCGCTTATGAATAAGCCTCTCATAGATTTTTCCGAGAACCTTGAGCAGACTGATGGGACGGTAGCTCGAAGGCTCGGTTTGGGGTTTACCGGGCTTCGGGATACCGATGACTATGGCTTCTTTCCACGTTTGGGGGAAGATGTTATTGCCTAAGGCACCATTGAAGATGGTGGTCAAAAGCATTATTAGGTGGGCGGGGAAGATCTGTATCACCCTATTGGTGATACCGTCTGATCCGGGGGCTTTTTTGGCTTTAAGACCTTTGATGACGTCGTGCACCTCATCCGGGAGGATGGGGGGCAAGGGACAGTCAGGGTCGTCAACGGGAGGGAGTGAGGCTCTACGTTCGACTTCCGCGTCGACCTTTGACAGGTGAGCTTGGTCTACTGGTAGGGAACTGGGAGTGCATTGGGCCTCGAGGCTGTCTGCTAAGCATTCAGCCTTTTCGGCATCATCGAATGCGATGGATTTGTCGGGACGGGTCAGGGGGGGCATGGATGTGGATTGGGGAGCCCTGAGTTTCCTCTGGAGCTCCCAGAATGCCAGATGGGTGGGCTCTAGTTCGCCGAGTAACTTATCCCAACCCGCGTCCCGCAGCTCCGCTATGCGTTTCTTTATAGATCTCTGTAAATAGCGCATATGGGCTTTGTTGGCGGGGCAGGGGAAGTTATCGTAGGCACGTTGGGCCGCGTTCTTCTCGGTCAGCAGTTCACGCACATCGTCCGGCAACTTCCGGCTACGGTTTCCCGTATCCGGAACCTGCCTTGAACAATCGTCCAGGACGGTTTGTACGTGACTGGTGAGCGAGTCGATCGCGGCCGTCGTGTCGGCGACAGAGTCGAAGAGGTCGGGGATAGCGTCTAATTGAGGGGACGTGTTAGATTTCAGCTGTGAGCTTACTTTCTTCCAGTCCGTGATCCTCTTAGTGATAGGGGGGGCGTTCGGGTCGGGAAGACCTATGCGGGGGTTTAGTCTCATGACTACCGGCCGGTGATCGGAGCTGAGCTCCGGTACCGTAACTATTGATTCTAGCCTTAGGTTGACGTTCTTAAGGAGCGCCACGTCTAAGACGTCTGGGGTCCAATTATTTTGGTCAGGGAAATGGGTGGGAGTCATCGGAGCGATGATGTCGAAGTTAAGGGAAGTCGAGAGGTCGAACAAGTGTCTACCTCTGGTCGTGGTGACCGAGCTATTCCAGGAGGGATGCTTGGCGTTTAGATCGCCCGCTATGATGAGAGAGTTACTCATGGAGAGTAGAAGCGAGAGATCGTCTGAGAGGAGTTGGAAGTTCTCCGAATTGCTGTGGGGGGGGACATAGACCGATACTAGAGTGATTGGCTCGTGACCTGACATGCCTAGGCGACAGGCGGAAACTTCTAATCGCGAGAGAGTGGGAGGATCGAGAGGGATGCAGTGAAGCTGCTTTCTATAGTAGATCAGGGTGCCGCCCTTGTGACAGCGCGACCTGTCATTGCGAACTATCCGGTAGTTCGCAATGGACGGGCTGCGAGTGCAAGGCTTAAGGAAGGTCTCTTGGATCAAGAGAATGTCTATTTGATTTTCGCGGAGGAAGAGCCCTACCTCTTCCCGTTGGCCTTGGAGACCGTTCGCATTGAAATATCCTACTGTTAGGGATCGGGGTTTTGTCCTAGCTATTACCGTATTATCCATTGATGGTTTTAGGTGTGATAGCTAGGGTATCTAGGACTTGCGTGATATCCGGATACGCATTGTATATAGACTGTATCTTAGGGATATTGCCTTGAGCGGATATGATAAGATTGGCCATTGTCTTTGCGCGCGGGGAGACGAATGCCATATAGGTCGAGGTAATTATATTGAATGAGTCCAGACCTTGTCGCTGCGCGGTCGCGGGACCGGCTGTTTCGGGGGGGGGCGGGAGGGGGCGCGAAGCTTTAGGAGCGGTCGGGGGTTGTGCGGGGGGCGCGGCGTAAAGTACGAGGGGGGCGCGGAAGGCGGCGCGGCGCCATTTAAACGGGGGTCCCTAAGGTTGCGGAGTAATACGGGGGGAGGGGGAGGGGGAGGGATATTTGACTGAGAGGGCACCAAGGCAGGGAAACTCTGCTGGTGGTGGAGATAATTCCACGGACTAGGCCTCTGAGGGCTTAGTCGTTGGGGCATAAGGGCGGAGGGAATCCTATAAGAGGATGGGGCTGTGGGAGCTTCCCTTTGCTGGCGGGCGCCGAAGCGCTTCACCAGCTTGGGAGAAGAGGCCTTAGGGGCTTTTGTGCAACCGCGGTAGTTAGCCGGGTGGCCCTCTTTGCCGCATAGTACGCAGCTAGGAGGAACGGTACTGAGGATACGGTCTTTGGGACGGGAGCAGTCGGAAGTGCCGTGCTCGCCCAGGCACTTTACGCACCTGGGTGTCGCATGGCAATTCCGCTGGGAATGGCCGTAAAGCTGGCAACGGTGGCATTGTCCGACAATGCCACTCTTTTTAGGTTTCTCAATTTCGAACCCTGTGAGATGACACAGGGAGTGAATTTGATAAATCGGGTGGTGGCCCTCAACGGGCGGGCATACTACTAGGACCATGTCGTAGAGGTCACCGCCTCTAGAGCGGTGCATACGATGGACCTCGTCTACCGGGACGTTTTGCGACTGAAGGTCGGCTAAGATATCGGACGGGAGGATCTCCCTGGGGATGCGTTTAATTACGACGCGAACTTGTTTCTCTTCCTGGAGGGAGTAGGTGTGGTAAGACACACCTCTCGCTCTCAGGAGACGGGTTAGTTCCCTATAATCTTTCGACGTAGGGACAAGGACTTTAATACCCTGTTGGGTGTTTCGGGCCGAGGTGAAGTCGATCTTGTGATCGACGCACCATTTAGAAATGTCCGTCCACTTCCCTTTGTCCTGGATGAACAAGGGAGGTGGAGGGGTGGCCTTTCTCGGGGGGAGCGCGGGGGAATCCTTCGCGGAGGATGACGACGACGCGGTCGGGGTTGCTACGGGAGCGGGGGGCGCGGGGGTATCCTTCGCGGAGGATGACGACGACGCGATCGGAGGGGCGGTGGAGGTAGAGGGGACGGGGGCGGGGGCGGGGGGGGCTACGGTAGCGCGAGTCGCGGTTGTAGCGCGTTTGCCGGATTTAACTGATTTGATGGTGACTGTGGACGAAGAGGAGTCAGAGTCCTCTACCGCGGCGACCTTACTGGCCTGCGTGGAGATCTGCTTCCTGTTCTTCCTCTTTCTCGCCTTACCTTGGACGGTTGTGAAGCCGTCTTCGGAATGGGAGGAAGAGGCAGAAGAGGCGGCAGCGGACCTTTCCTCGTCTTCTTCCTGGTCATAAGCGTAAGGGGTGGAGGGGCGCTTTGAAGAAGCGGGAGCGTCAGTGTCCATTGACTCTGACGACTGAGAGGGGGCGGGGGAGGGGGGTCTAGGTGGTTCTATGGCCAGAAGGGCGGGGGTTGATTCTACAGCCTTACTATAGCTGTGTACCTGAGCAATGTCTGAAGGACTTAGAAGGTCAGTCTGGAGCTGGGTAAACCTAGCCCCATACTTGGCCTTGAGAATGGGCTCCTGTTCAAGGATGCCATGAAAAAACTGAATAAAAAGCTGCGTGCAGCGTTGGTAGTTGGGTGCCATGATGACACGGAATGATTTTACGGGAGGGGAAAAATTCTACCTATCTTTTGCCTAACTCCCCGGTGGGTATGCCGGGGATGTGTAACAATCCCTCCCTGTCGGGTAAAGACAGGGAGGATGAGTGCCTATCGGTGAGCCCTAAGCT
The DNA here is from genome assembly GCA_949152395.1 of Agrochola litura. NCBI lineage: Eukaryota > Metazoa > Arthropoda > Insecta > Lepidoptera > Noctuidae > Agrochola > Agrochola litura. The sequence goes on along the minus strand of OX424510.1, from coordinate 8,092,183 downwards.
TGCTTTTGCCCGTTGCCTATCTTAATGTGCAACGGGGTCCTATCCAGTTTAGTGCGCCGGGTGTAGACACACCCGACCGACACAGGGTGTGTAGCTGTGAAGGGAATACTGTCACCACGTGTTGACTAGGAGATCCCCCAAGGCCAAACACTGGGACCCGGCCAATTCACTGCCTCACCCTGAAGGGGATCAGCGGGTGTGTTGGGTCAACACCCCACTCGGTTTCGTTGGCACCGTATGGTATCCACCGAGTGACCACGAATCTGTGGTTTTACCCAGAAGGGGCCTAGTGAAGCTACACACACGTATTTTCTGTTATAGAAATAAGATAGCCTTGAAAAAGGCCTTTTTTGTGGATCTTTGCCCGATCGAATAACGATCGGAGATCGGAAGTAGTCGGGTGACTACGAGAATCGCTACGTAAACGCAACGGAATATGACTCAAGAACACTGAGTCATGAACGGGAGAGCGCAAGCACACAACCGTCCGTGACCAGTGCCGAGCGTCGAGTGGTTAATAGTGGGAGTGACATAGGCTATATAATATTTATACATATATTGCATCTGCAAATACAAAAAAGGGAGGGGTAGGTTTAAAAAAAAAAAAAAAAAAACAACATTGTTGGTATCAAATAAAAGTTAGTAATTAGTCAATTCCAAATATATATACATATTTATATATTCAATAAAACTAAAAAAGTTTGAAATAAAACAAATTATTAAAAAAAATAAAAAACCCGACTGCAAAAACTCATAACTGAAAAGAGAAAAACTAGCATTATAATCTATAGGATTTTGTTATTGCAGCCCCGCCTGCTATTTTTTTTAATAATTTGTTTTATTTAAATTTTTAAATCGTTAGAATTTACGTTACGCTTACACCGCGCACTCGGGCTACGCCTACAGATCGCTGCCTGTACTGCCTATCTATCGCAAACGTGTTCGATATTATCTCGCTCTACTTAATACCAGTTACGTTCTTGAATCTCATAAAGATTCCTCCCTCCAGGTCACCTGACACTATCATCTTGTCTATTGAAGCGACCCAGATTTCTCATCCATTCCATCATTACTCATTGCCATCACCAACTACGTGGTGGTATTTCAAATTCAAAGTATAAAAAGAAGGATTTGCCAACAATAAAAAGAAAAATTCTAACTGTCTTTTACCAATAGGAGGCTAGAAGACTAGCTGTTGCCCGTGACATTGTCTGCGTATATTTTTTTATTTTTCATGATTTTTCTATTCAAATATCCAGGATGAAAACTAACTATCTTTCTCCAGGTCCCAGGCTTTCAGCAAAATTTCATAACGATCGGTTTAGTTGTGAATATGTAGCAGACAGCAAGAGCTACTTTCGAATTTATAATATTGGTATGGATCTGAATGTCTAAACATATTGATTGATTGAGGGTACCTTCAGCAGCGACTACGTTGAAATATTAAGAATTTTATCAAAAGGAATTTCAGTCCTATTCGATACAGGGACAATTTATCACGGAGTTGTTTTGTCTGTGAGTGTTTTCCAAACGACAGACACATCTCCAGAACTTTTCCTCTGCTGTTTTATTCTTCTTTAAATGTTGATTATTTTGCTGTGGTGATAAGCGAATGGATAGAATAAGAAATAAGTGAAAATGGCGGTCCAAATAGTGACGTCATAAATTTTTGTACTTAATCGACCAAATAAATTTACAAGAAATTAAAAAAAAAATGTATAACTCGAAAACTATCAAGAATCGCGGAACATACATGGGCTATTTTCGGATACCCCTTTTTATTAATTTTTTGCGTGGGAAATTATCAAATAACTTCTCCCGCTCTGGGTGGAGCAGGAGGGCGTGTCAGACTCTTACTGCCTAAAACCCACCCGTGTTCCTTCATTTGCCATGTTGCCGGGGGCCACGGTTTCCCTTTCAGCCTTATTCGCAACACCGGCAGGCATCGGCCCTAGCGGACCCCGTCAATTCTGCTCACATCTCTTTGAGGCGCGCGTGGAACACAACGCGCCGTCCAACCGGGCCTTGGTTTTCTTCACCGTCCGCAAGCCCGCGCCTACGGTGGCCGGAAATCGGCCGATTCCCGACGCCCAGAGCGTCTCCTCTTGCGGCGGTTAGGGGCGTGAGGGCGCGAATTTTGATACCCCTGGGCATGAGAAATCTATTATTTTTTTATAACGACACCATTTCGACTACCCTGCATAAGAAGAAGTCTGTAAGTGGTATCGGTGACTGAAAAGCTGTGTGGGAATTGGTTGTCATGGTATGGGCATGTGATGTGGATGAATGAGGAAAATGTCGTGAGAAAAATGTCGTGAGGAAAATGTCGTGAGGAAAATATCGTGAGGAAAATTTTGAATATTAATGTGGATGGCTATAAGAGTAGGGGAAGACCAAAGAAACGATGGATGGACAGTGTGATCAATGATATGTATAGAAAGGGGGTGACTACCGATATGGTGACTAATAGAGAAGTCAATCAATCTGCCTAGACTTTTCCCAACTATGTTGGGGTCGGCTTAACAAACATACACAACATAACAAGTTGCCAAAGTCGGTTACAGAACTAAGCGATGGAAAGTTCAAAACCCAGATCAAACGTGTCTTTATCAAAAGAGCATTATTATAAGATTAAAGACTACGTTGAAGACAAGGAAGTTTGGCAATAATTCCTTCTGTACATGTGGCTTCCCTGGTACCTCATTAACGGCATAACAATGTAAATGTCTATTAACTGCTCCCAAATTACGATGATTATTTTGTTTTACTTTTTTTACATACTTCATTGACATAATCTTTTCATTATTTGACATTACACTACAATTTTATGTATTTTTTTTTTATCAAATTAGATTTTTTACAGCTGTAGTGGCAATCATGTCATTTGGTTTAAATAGGTCCTTATTATTATTTTGGTATCTTTTAAATAAATTATTTTCTTTTAGATTTTTACCCGACTGCCCCAGAAGGAGGGTAATGTTTTTCGAGAGTATGTATGTATGTACGTATGTATGTATGTCTGTTTCTTTGGCACGCCCTGTAGCCTAAACGGTTTGATGGATTTTAACATAATTATGAGGTGTCGTTAGGTTCGTCTTAATGGTCGGAGTGACAAAGGCTATATAATATTTATATATTGCATCTGCAAATACAAAAAAGGGAACGTTGTTTTTTTTATAAACCTGGGGTAGGTTTAAAAAAAAAACAACGTTATTGGTATCAAATATAAAAACTTTTTACAAAAAAAAACAACCGACTTCCAAAAAAAAAACACTACAAAATGAAAAATAACTTTATTTTTCACTTTTTAGTTGTGGTAACTACCCCACACACATTCGAATACCACTACCTGCTACCACTGACAGGAACTTATCATAAAATATCATCTAAATACTAAGTGGAAAAAAAATACGTATTTTGTAGCTAACTCAAAAACTACCCAAGCAAAGTTAATAAAATTTATATGGGATCAATTTGGGAGCATACCCTTTCAAACAAAAAAATAATTTTCAAAATCGGTTCACAAATGACGGAGAAATCGGTGGACAAACATAAAAAAAAAAAAAAACATATTCGTCGAACATATAACCTCCTCCTTTTTGGAAGTCAGTTAAAAAGTTAGTAATGAGTCAACTCCAAATATATACACAGATATATATGTCGGAGACGGGTATGTGACTCTCGTTATTATCAGCGATATTTTAACTACTGTGGGCGTAGTGTGGGTAGTGTTGCTTAGTGCGCAATAGAAAAACAGTTTGCAGTTCAGATCACATTATAATTTACTATCAAATGAATCACACTAGCTAAATTATAGACACACTGGGTGCGACGGCGTTTATTAAAATCACCAATTAACACAATGATCACAAATTACAACTAACACAATAACAGCACCACGAATCGAGAACAGTTCCGTGACGTCTTGATTCCAATGCGACCCGAGGCTGAATCCCTCCTCGCCGTGGCCTTCAAACATCACGACTCTGTAGAAGCGCGCCTTTTTTGGTGTAGGTAGCTCACTCTTGATGTCGCCAGTGGCGCGCTTGCGATTCATTTCGTGTCCGTACTAATGACCGGATCCGACATATATATTAATAAAACTAAAAAGTTTGAACTAAAACAAATTATTAAAAAAAACAATAAAACCGGACTGCAAAAACTCATAACTGAAAAGAGAAAAACAGCATTATAATCTGTAGGATTTTGGTATTGCAGGCGGGACAAACCAATGACCTGAAATTTTGGTGTAACTTTTGTTTGCAATAGTTTGCAAAAATAAATGTATTTTCTTTCTTCTTCTTTCTTTCTTTCAATACCAAAATCCTACAGATTATAATGCTGTTTTTCTCTTTTCAGTTATGAGTTTTTGCAGTCGGGTTTTTGTGAATGTGAGAACGTTGTAGGCTGTAGAATTGTAGACCATTTTCTATTTTAGTAAGCACTTGGTACTTGTTGATAGGCTTACGAGTACACTGTCCTCTCTTATTAACACTGTAATTTGAAAACATTGTAGAAACCAATTTTTATTAATCATTTTAACAACAACATGGTATTCCCACAACAAAGTCTATTGTCGTTGTATTACTTATTTGATTCCAAGGAACCTAATTAATTTAAACTTTAGTTTTATAATTTTATTAAATGTTAATGAATAGCGAAATAACAAGACGTAATGTTATGATGTTATTAATGAATAGTTGTTATGCTCACAGAGAGAAGATACTAATTAAAGCTAATTATTTCGTCTCTTGTTGACTTAGTCTGTTAGTAAAACGTAACTTTACCTATTTTTGTAGGTATTTTGGGATCTAGAACTAAAATATCAAAATATCTTTGAGCTCCTTTAGAACAAGTAACTACCACATTAGATAGACTTGCTATAAAAAATAACAACCCCCAGCTCCTATATTCATTCACCTGAACGTTTCCTCATTTGAAAAGAGTTTTTAACCGACTTAAAAAAAGGAGGTTACTCATTTCGACCGTATATATTTTTTTATTTTTTTTATGTGTGTTCGCGGATAAATTCGTCATTTATGAACCGATTTTGAAGATTTTTTTTTGTTGGAAGGAGATATCCCAAGGGTAGTACCATGACAAGGAAACTAGAATCTGATATAGGCATCCCAGAGAAATCGAGGGAACTCTTCAAATATTATAGGGAAACCTATAGCGATTTGGGTATTTTTATAGTACTTCGTGCAGTTGCTCTTGGAAAGCACCATTTAGTTAAGTGGAACTGATTATGAAGACCACAAATAGCCACCGGAACTACTCATTAATAAGTATTTCACGGGTTGCGATTCGTTTACTTTAATATGGTTGCAATGCAATTTAGGCTCGTCACAAGGCATATGGAGAAGTGGAGCTGATGGTGAAGTACCAGGAGAACTCAACGATGAACGTCCCTGCATAGGGAAAAGCAATATTTTGTAAGCGGTGATGAGTAGTTGGCATTAGGCTAATGTAACTTAGATAAATTACAAATTGACCCACTAAAAAGCGAGAAATAAAAACTTTTTTACAAAAAAACAACCGACTTCCAAAAAACTACTACAAAGTGAATAATAACTTAAATTTTGGAAGTCGGTGGCAAATAACGAAAATACAAAACCAAAGACACCGACTTCCGACTTCTTTTTATGGTATTGCAAACATAATTGGGTCGTTCTTCTTTTTAACCTACAAAAAGTTGTCTCCACCAGTCAGTGAAAAAAAAAACAAGGAAATTACCATTATTTTTTCTTAATTGTATTTCAACATGCACTGTACTATACACATAATGGTTGTGCATGATTAAATAACATATGTATTAAATAATTTAATTGTTAAAAGTACGTTACAGAGTTGTAAATCCGCGTGACAGAAGTGTATTTAATACAAATCACAGTGTCTCCCGCTACCTCGGCTTGCGTATAATCCATAATATTACGAAAAAATTATATGATGACAAAAAACATAAAAATATCTTATAACTCCTAAATATACTACCTATCATGTAATAGCAACCATTATTTTTAATCACTTTTAATAAAATATTCAAAAAATCTCAAAAACTCGTCTCCTACTACCTGATGTTTTATTTTGTAAATTCTGTCACGTGGGTTGTCCTTCGAAATACGCGTTTGTGCCGCTCGTCTTTGTGGCCTGCAATCGGGGGTTTAGACCCCCATCCCCCCTTGGTACGATTTCTCCTCTGAGATCAAGAGACAGCGCGTCAGTCGCCCGAAAGCTGTGATAGGAGGTGCATGTATTTATTCGGCTACTGCTTCGTCACGTAAGTAATTGATTCTAAATATAATTATTATTGTTTTTTCGTTGTTTACTCTTACGTTATAAGAAATATTTTATTGCCAACGTGTAAATTATATATTCTATGTTAAATGTTATCGACTTTGCAACAAATTTTTACCCCTCCATCACATGACAACGTCGTCACATGTTTATTGTGACGAAGTGGTAAAGTACGTGACGGAGGGGAAAAATAAATGATATTCATGTTCTTTTTATGCTGAATCCAAGAAATACTGAAATAGATACACTAGTTATTATAGTAATTATTCCTACGGAAAGTGTTACAAATATTTTTCTATTTTCTCGTATGTTTAGGTACTTATTTCCAGATATCATCATGGCGAAAAAGAAGACATTAACACCAGCAGAAAGACAGCGGCGTTATCGGTAGAAACGAAAAAACGACTCTGAGAAGGTAGCTGAAATAAAGCGCAAGGATTTAGAAAGATACCATGCTCGAAAGAAGCTATTGGCTGACATGAGCATGCGAGAACATCGAATCAAAAAGCGAATATGGCAAGAAGGAAATAAAAAAGAAGGAAGAAGAAAAAAATGCTTGAAGAGGAACTTTTAAACACGCCGGCTCCATCACCAATACTAGAAATCCCACGAATGACTCCATCTGCAACACCGACTCCCTCTGAAGTATCTACTCGTAGTTCAAGGGGAAGAAAGAAAGTGAAAAGAGATAGAACAAAGTTATACAGAGAAAATATTAAGTTTCAAGAAAAAAATTACCAGTTCGAGAAGAAAGTTTGAAAATATAAGAAGTGATTGCACATAAAATAAAAAAAGACAGCAGCAGCAACAAAGATGAAAGCAATAGTCAGAATATAAAGAAGTACAGCGTTCTTTCTAATGCCATTCAAGTCCACCAAATGTTCACGGAAACTCGTGGAATCTTAAACCATTGGGTATTAAGTTGTTTTTGTGAACAATTCTGTTTTTGCCACGTTCCTAAAACTTATGGGCCTCTGCCTGAAACCCAACAACAACAAAATACTGTGGAAGAGTTCTTATCTAACGAAAAAGAAGTCGATATAATTCATGATGTGGATGATTCCACGCTCGCTGAACGAACACAATTGGGATGTTCCGTAAAAGTTTTAATGATACTGTGTATAGCCCAGATGAATCATCCGATGAAGATCAGCCTTTAGCCACGCTTAAAACAAAAGATCCAACTGATCAAACTGCCGTCTGCGGTACTTCTTACCAAACACTCCAGCTTGAAGACATTCATCTTATGAATATAAAAGACGGAGTACACGTATTGGTAAAGTATGTGAATGTGTGTGGGGTAGGTACAGTAAGCGCTCAAAAGTGCATAAGCACGCTAAGAGTCGTATTGCTGTGAACACGTGGTATAGTCCGTACATTTGTATGTGTAAACAGTCAGACGTCTGTGGTGTGAGTGCCGTACACACACCACAGAGAACACAGTTTTGCACTACACACTATCGTATCGTCACGGTTCGGCACTTATATTTCCATAACTTTTGTTAGCACGCATCATACGCGTGACCTTGGCCAGTGTATCGCATTGCTAAAATTCGAAAGTAAATTATATGTGCAGATAGCAGAAGGCGTTAAGCGTTGGTCTTAGATTCAAGATGGCTAAGGTTCTAATCTCGTAAATCACAGCGCTGTTTTTGCAAATATTATTATTTTTGTTTGCAATAATAATATTTTTAAATATCCTGCCTATTTATTAATGTTGTTATTGCAATAAAGGGTTTAGAATAAAAAATGCGTGATATGTTATAATAAAAAATAAATAATATTTATTCGTTATGTTTATTTTACTTAAGTATAGTTATCAAACTGCTACAATTATTTATCATTACTTCACCTGAATAATATGTGAAATAGATGTCTAGAAACTCAGAAGCAATTTGTATTATTTTGACATAATTATTTAAATTTTGAAATGTTTTAAATTTTAAATGGATTTTTTTCACCATAAATATAAAGCTTTGATCATGGTCGAAGTAATTAAGCAATAAATAAGAATATTAGACTACTTAAAATGTAAAAAAATTCACTGACAAAATTGTTGATTTTAAGGTTAAAGGCAGTTTGTTCATATTAAAATTATTTTAAACTTTATTTGGCTTTAGTAAATATTGGTTGGTATTGAGGTTAAAAAATTCGTTACCATAAATTCATGCAATAACGAATCTGTTGTTTATTAAGTTGGGTACGGTCAATATTTTAAGGTCAAAAACGGTTTTCTAGCTGGTCTTCAGTGATGCAAGCCTTCAGAGTGCACGGCGAACGGTTCATAATGACGTGTTTTTAATAATTCAGCAAAATATCTCGTTGGTATGAAACCATTTGTTACATCACCATTTGACGTCGCTGCTGCTCGATAATAAGCCCCTTCCTCATATCTCTTAACCCTCACAGTATTTCTCTAGAACAAAAAAAACATTTTTTTATTACACATAATACCTAATTATTTATTATTCACTAATCGAATTAAACCTCACAATGAATTTAAAACTTTAAAGGCATCTTCTGTCTCAACAATACCTCTGTTCTATCAACAATACCCTTGATTAAGATTTATGTTTAGTAAAATATGAAATATATAAATGATAACACTCACACTTAGTCCGGTTACATTAGATATTCACTTCACTTTTACGCAGCGCAATAATATTCTCTGATCTGATCTGATCTCTTCAATATATTTTATGCCTGATTTTTGATAATAATAACCACAGCACTGCGTTAAATACTCGTCGCCAATATTATCCACGAACCAACAAAGTTCTATTAATTGAATACTCGTAACAAACTGCATCTACCCCACAGAAATTGAAATAATTTACTTAGTTTTTTGTGGTCTACCTGCTAAACTTTAATATTTATGTGAACAAGACGAATGAAACAAAAAACGAATGATGATTATCGAACTAGTCATTGGTTGCAGACAAAGTGAGTGTGTGTGTAATGTGCGTGTCTACAATATTGTAACAACTTATAGAAGAATGTCGTAAGTCAAACCGAAGCGTCAGTCTGTTGCTTTGTGAGATTGCTTATGGACTTTTGGTCGGTACTGTACCACAACTAAAAAGTGAAAAATAAAAACTTTTTACAAAAAAAAAAGTAAATATTTTTTTTGTCTAACTTGACAATAAATTAAAATTAAATAAAAAAAAAAAAAAAAAAAACACTACAAAGTGAAAAATAACTTTAATTTCGGAAGTCGGTGGTAAAAAACGAAAACACAAAACCCAAGACACCGACTTCCGAAATTAAAGTTATTTTTCACTTTGTAGTGTTTTTTTTATTTTATTTTTTTGGGAATTTTAATTTATTGTCAAGTTAGACAAAAAAAATATTTACTTAAGACGAGTGAGTAGTCATTTAATTTACTAAATTACGAATCTAATATTCCAAAGGTTCTCAAATATGATTTAATTAATTATCTAAGTTTGATCTCATGTTATTTTATATGACAATGTTGAAGACTGATAAAGATTTATAACAAAATAAATGATTCCAGAAAAATAAACCTGTTTTATTCCAAAACACAGCCTGGTATCCCCTTGAATAACAACTTTGTCACATAAGTTACTTCTCTGTCACGATGCTGTCTCCTGGTAGGAAAATTGTTTTGGTCGTTTATTTTCTTATGACTAGTGCAACATTGGAAAATGTATATTTATAATAGTTGATGATATTGCCGTCTGTGATATTCGTATTTATTTGTAAATGATACTAAAAACTGATATAATTATAAAAACTGGGCGACCGAGCTCTGCTCGGATGAAAATACGGAGACAACGAATTTTCCCAGATAAGAGACCTAGCTAGATCGATTTTTCGCCCTCGTAAACCCCTATATTGCAACTTTCATCAAAATAGTTACAGCCGTTTTCGAAAACGTGATTACAAATCTATATATAACTAGCTTTTGCCCGCGACTTCGTTCGCGTGGAATAGTGACTTCCGGCAGATTTTTGGTTTTACCCACATAGTTCCCGATCTCGCGGGATCTTTTCAAAAATGAAATGTGGAAGATATTCTAGGGAACTCTTCAAAAATCAACATAATGAGCTCTGCGTTTGAATTGAAGATATGTATACTCACTTAGGGCATTAAAGCCGTTATTGCCGATCGAAAAAGGCGAAAATGTTATTTTTCCCTTATTTTCAAAATATTATTTTGATTTGCCATTTCAGAAAAAAATACTGTTTCTCCCTTGACAAATTTTCTATTATTTTAGGCTTTAAAGATTATTAAAGTTTCTTACACCAAGACATTTCTGTATACCACGTTTTTAGTTTTGCCATCCTTTGCAAAAATATATAGGTCTTGTGGTTTTGACACTCTTGAGCACGCAACGTAGAGTTGTCCATGGGAGAAACAGTCTTTTTCAAGATGTACCCCCGCAACTTTAAGCGTTTGCCCTTGGGCTTTATTTATGGTCATTGCAAACGCAGTTTTCAGCGGAAGCTGAACTCTTTTGAATTGGAATGGCAAATCAGTTGGAATGATGGGAATGCGGGGAATAATTACAGTTTCGCCTTTTGCCATTCCAGTCATAATAACGGCTTTAATGACATTCCGTCCTAAATAGGTTACTTGTAACCGTGTGCCGTTACATAGCCTTGGTGGATCTAGGTTTCTCATAAGCATCACAGGAACTCCAACTTTCAGCCTCAACTTGTGAGAAGGCACTCCTGATAACTCTAAGGAGTTGAGAAACTCTGTTGGGTAAGATGTCACTTGCTCGGTATCCACGACGTTATCTACTGATAGATACTCGATGACATCTCCCTCTACGTCAGACATAATTTGGTCATTTATCGGGCCTACTATTTCATTTGTTGGCGCCAATATCGCCCTTTCGCATAACCATTCCCGTAACAAACAGACAGACAAAGTTACTTTCGAATTTATAATATTAGTATGGATAGTATGGATTAAGTATGGATGAATTTGTTGGTCATTGAAAAAAGTAGTTTAAAAAAACCGGCCAAGTGCGTGTCGGACTACGCACAATAAAGGGTTCCGTAGTTGAAATGAATTTATTTATCCCAAGAACAAACTTAACATTGTAGTTGAAAAACATGTTCTCCCATACATTCCAACTGCAAATCGTCGCTCGGCATCCAATACCGCGAATGTGACATTTTTTACGTTTTTTTTGTAATTGCAGTATCACTTATTTGAACGTGTAGAATCAAATAAAACAAAAATCAGATTTTCGTTAAAAAATTCACATTCGCGGTATTAATATAATAATAATGTAAATCTTCTTTAAACGAGCAATTTTTGTATATTTGCATATATAATCTGAATCTCGCAAACGGCTCCAAAAGTTTTTATTAAATTTAGTATGCAGGGGGTTTCGGGAGCGATAAATCGATCTAGCTAGGTTTCATTTTTAGAAAAAGTCGTTAAAAAAAAAATGGTCATCCAGATATTTTTCTTTATTCAAGTAACAAGGACTCATTGTGTTAGTAAACTTATGAAATATGTTAACTTATTTTACTAGGTCACTTAGAAAGTTTTGCGACTAACAGTTATTGTTATATTATTATAGGATACTGGCTGGTTTTGATGTCAATTAAAACTATGACTATTTATTACAAAAAAACATAACATTTCAAATTCGAAATTCCCTCCACATTTTTTTACGAGCAAAATCAAAATTCTCTGTCTTACTGAAAACTGGATTTACAACGAGAACATTTTCGCGCGATGATTTTATACCATTTCAAATGTCGACTAAAACCAGAAGAATCGTTTGAAAGACTTCGAATGGTGTTCATAGAAAAAAGCCCTTCTAAAGCGACTGTTTTCCGCTGGTTCAACGAATTTATGGGTGGTCGAGTAATTTTGGCGGACAAAGAAAGAAGTGGCCGCCCTATGACGGTTGTTACGTAACAAAACGTGCTGGCTGTGAAAAATTTAATTCAAGAGAATAGGCGAATTACATATGAAGAGGTTCAGCATATACTGCCGATTGGATCGGGAAGTGTGCATGAAATTCTACACAGGCATCTTCGGTTAAGGAAGATAGTTTCACGCTGGTACCGTAAAATCTAACGCAGGCTCAGAAGAAGGTTCGGGTAATAGAATGGTGCCGAGACATGATAGCAAAATTTGTAGCAGGCTCGTCTCGACGCGTTTAAGATATCATTAGGTACGGGTGATGAATCTTGGATTTATCAATATGATCCAGAAATGAAGCGTCAGTCGACCGTGTGGCTGTTTCAAAATGAACCAACGCTAAAGTGAAGCGAGCCAGAAGTGCAGGCAAAATTTTGATCGCAAGTTTTTTTTTTGCCGGATTATCTGGTGTCAGTACCCTGACGAGATCAAAGGAGCATCAATGCTGAATGGTATGTTAAAAATGTTTGCCAGAAGTTTTTACTACTGCAAGCAGCAAGCGACCGAACACTGGCCTCCGTGGGCTACTGCTTCACCACAACAACGCGCTGGCTCACTCGGCGCTCAAAACAAGGGACTTTCTGGACAGCACACCGGTCAAATTTGTCATCCTCCTTACAGTCCCGATTTGGCTCCGTGTGACTTTTTCTTGTTCCCCAAAATAAAAAATCAACTCAAAGGAAAACAGTTTTCATCACCAGAAGATGCACTGGCTGCATTTGAGAAGGAGATTGGAGAGGTGTCTGATGCGGACTGGAAAATGTGTTATGAAAATTGGTTTAGACGTATAAAACTGTGTATAGACGCCAATGGAGAGTTCTTTGAAAAGATATAATAAAAAAAATTATAACCTGTAGTATATTTTTTTCTAGTATCACAAAACTTTCTGAGTGCCCACGTAATCTAGTTTAAATTTATTTCACCCCATGGGAGATGGCACTGCAGTGATTGATGTACATGCAATCCAGCCTGCTAGCGATCTTTTTTAGGATATTGTTTGAGCTGGCCCGTACTCTGCGCACCAGTGATTGTTGCGTAAAAGCAATTAATATGTGCGTCCGCGAACATTCCCGATGCGCTACAAAAACGGGGCAGCCCCACCAATACCCAGAAAGCGTTGTTGTATTGGACACGAAGGGCGTTGCACGACCTTTAGGTATATCTAGCCCACAGGCTGCACGTGTAAAACGTTGTACAATAAGCTCGAAACAGAGTAATTTTGACTTTTTAAGTGAGCAGCGTGCAAACCTGCGAGCCAGCATGTTTGCCCTTACCGACAACGCCTTTCGTTCCAACTCAATATCGAATCCGTCATTGAGGTCAGGGGTCAATATATGACCAAGATATTTAAACGTAAATACTCTTTGTGGTGGAGTCCCATTGAGTAATACAGGTGGTACATAACCCTGTCTACCCCCCCAGCCTCAAAATCTATGATCTCCGACTTATTGGAGTTATACATCAAACCGTGTGTTTTGGCATACTGCTCACAGTTGGCGACCAATTACTTTCTGAGACCACAGATTGACGCGCTCAGAAGCACCATATCATGTGCATAGCTAATATTATTTACACAAATACCATATATATAGCAACCCACTCTGGTGCTGCTGAGCTCGCCAATCCTGCCTCACCCCGCATTCCAACCTGTATGGCCTGGAAAAAGTTCCAGCCCATCGTACACTATTGATCTGGTTACCATACCACTATTTAAAGATGTTTATAAGCTCCGTTGGCAACTTATCCTTCTCCATCTTTCTCCACAATACTTCATAAGCAACCAGATCAGAAGCCTTGAATAAATCGAGGAAGCTAGCATAAATCGGCGTTCCACGCTGTGTATAGTAAGTATGTGATAGTATGCTTAAGACACAACACTGCACTTTCTGTTGACAAACCACGCCGAAACCCGAATTGATTGTCATGAACATTTACAGTATTATTTATTTGTGTATTAAGCAAACGGTCAAACACTTTTGATATTTTGATATTATAGTAGCTAGAGAGATGGGCTATTGGATGCCGAGCGACGAAATGTAAGTTTGTACGCACAATATTGAGAGATTTACCATGTTATTTTAAGACCCATAGACTTCTTATAGGTTTTCCTGTAATCTTTGAGTAAAGAGCCATATTGTGTATTTTTTTCAACATTTTTGGTCCAGTCGTTTCGGAGATAAGGGGGGGGAATGGTCAATTTTCATTGAATTTATTAAATATCTTTAAAAGTATTTATTTTAAAATTATATAAAAAATATATTTAAGATCCTCGCAACAAGCCCTTCCATTTGATATGTCACACGGTACTGTTAGCAAAACTGTTTTTTTTAATTTTCTTGTTTGCGCCCCAAAAGTGACCCCTATATTCAAAATTAATTAATTTACGTTACTCATTCGTGTTTGGGTCACAAAAATACATATGTGTACCAAATTTCAACTTAATCGGTCCATTAGATTCGGAGTAAATTGGCTGTGACAGACGGACAGACAGACAGACAGACAGACACACGAGTGATCCTATAAGGGTTCCGTTTTTTCCTTTTGAGGTACGGAACCCGTAAAAGAACTTAAACTAAAGAAATATTACAATCTTTCCGAACTTAAATTGAAAACTAACTGAAAACAAAAGAATTTAAAAAAAATACGAATTACGAACTTGATAACAATTTAAAAGAAATTAAATTACAACCTATTCTCTTAATAACCAAGCTTAAAACTAAATAATTTAAAAGGAACGATTTAATTAATTTAAAAATTAAAACGAATTTAGACATACAATTTTAGTATCTACTAATAATCGAGATCAAACTAAACTTACATTTTACAACAACCAGACAACTCAACCAATAAACCTTTTAATCGACAAATACAACGGAACCAATTTTGAAAACAACCACCAGACAACCCAACAAATAAACCTTTTAATCTACTAATACAACGGAGCCAATTTTAAATTTACGAAACGATCAATCCACAATTCCACGACAGTACTGAAGCGCTCGGCCGATACCCAACCAAATGCGTGTAACGAAACCATTGCGCAATCTATTTCGATCCCAACGCCATCTATCGAGCATAGTGACAACTTGGATTATTTATCTATACTCCGTTCGGGCATTTCCTTTGTACTAAAAGTTTTATTATATTCATACATATATTTTATTTAGTTGCCTTTCTTGTTAATATTCCTATTTTCTTAAATGTTTAATATATTTATCTAGATGTTGATTTGACAAAGAAAAGCTTATGCTTTTGAATGAAGTTTGTGAAAACTGACACCAATCGGCTTATTACACTGGCCTTCAAAACTTAGTACCGCACTTTTGAAATTGCAATAACTTTTAAAGTACACAAGATAGGTATTTAAAGTTCACTGATGAGTCTCGATTCTCGCCACCCACTTCCGATGGAAGGCGAAGAGTGTACAGGCGACCTGGTGATCAATACATTTAAGCCTGCTTCACAGAAAGAGTCCAATACGGTGGAGGGTCTGTACTTGTATGGGCTTCAGATGGTCGCACAGAGCTAGTAGCCATAGAAAATACCAGCCAGAGGACTGGGGAAAGATATGCTCAAGAGATCCTTAATGAGTATGTTGGGCCACATTTTGTAAATATGGTTTTAGTGGTATGAGGAACAGGGTGTAAAGTTCACTCATCCACCATAGAATAGGGAGGATCCTCCGACCAGACGGGTGTTGTGTCTGGCGGGCAACTGCCTATCGGTTTGAAGTTCAAATCTTGTATGTATGTCGATCGCTCGGTAAACTCTAACTGCACGATGCAGGATTTGTGTGACGTCATGTCTATGATGCGTAGTTCGTCTGTGGCGGTGTAACCGCTACATGGTTGATGGATCGATACTAATGCATGATAACGCCCGGTCGGGTCATACAAGAGTACATTCATGAGGTTAGTATCAACTTGATGGCTTGGCTATTAAGAAGTCCTGATCTCAACCCGATCAAACATGCCTGAGATGAGCTCAAGAGGCTGGTCAAAAGCCTCAGAACACCTCCTATCACAACAGGACCTGATGGAAGAATGGGAGAATATTCCCCAACATCACCTCCGAAACCTCGTCTTCATTATGCCAAATCGGCTCGAAGCTGTAATCAGAGCCCGAGGAGGCAATACCAGTTATTAAAATATAAATAAGGCGTAAAACATACTTATAAAAATGTTGTTTGAGTTTTTTGCCACTAAGTTAAAAATGGCTATTATTTGGGTTTTATCTTTTTTCAAATTAAAATTGTTACTAATGTATAAGAACCGAAAATTTCAAAGAAAGTTGATGAAATTTGCTTTAAATGTTTTTTATTTCAAAACTCTGACTTCTATAATTTAGGAGAAATTGCAATTTTAAAAGTGTGGTACTAAGTTTTGAAAGCCAGTGTATATTATGAAAAAACATTATAAGTTAGTATTACAATCATACAGCCTAGTCTTTTCCCAACCACGTTGGGGTCAGCTTCCAGTCTAACCGGATGCAGCTGAATACCAGTATTTTACATGGAGCGACTGCCTATCTGACCACCACAACACATTTACTGGGTAACACGATACAACTTGGTAAGACTGGTTGTCAGACTTTTGGGCTTCTGACTACCTGTAACGACTGTCAAAGATCTACTAATGACAGCCGAGACCAACGCGTACTTTCCGAAGCACTGAAGGGTCTCGGGATAAAAACACCCCCATTCCTAATAAGGTAGGGGGTAATTAATTGATTCAGGCGTGACCTTGCGGAAATCCATTATTAAATACAATGAACGTGGATATATTAAGTAACTTGTTCCGCTTAGCTATTTCTAAAGAGCCATAAAAAGCTCCTGAAAGAAATCGACACGTGTTTCACCTCTCAACGAGGCATCCTCAGGATGACGATGGACTTGTTGCGAACTCGAACATGGCGTGTTGCCACACCAAGCGCTGAGTGCAGACAACACGCCGTGTTCGAGTTCGCAACAAGTCCATCGTCATCCTGAGGATGCCTCGTTAAGAGGTGAAACACGTGTCGATTTCTTTCAGGAGTTTTTTATGGCTCTTTAGAAATAGCTAAGCGGAACAAGTTACTTAATATATCCACGTCTATTGTATTTTTTAAGGTAGGGGGGTGTTTTTTATTCAAAATATGAAACAATAAATTAATACAACATATACATCACGCATATTTTAAGGGTAAGGCAGAACTTACATTATATTCACATTTCGTAAGTTGTTTCAGTCCCGTATAACAGGACGAGTCTATTGCTATCAACCGGGCACAAATCCAGACTCCGTGCTGTTACTGAGAATATATATAGGAAAAACCCAGTAACACTTTGTCTGGCCTGAGAATCGAACCACTAGACCCTTTCTGTATTTTAACCGACTTCCAAAAAGGAGGAGGTTATAAGTTCCTTTTTTTTTTTCTTTTTTTTTAATGTATGTCCACCGATTTCTTCGTCAATTGTGGACCGATTTTGAAAATTATTTTTTTGTTTGAAAGGCTAAATCTCTCTAAATGGTACTTCAATAATACGTACTTCCCATAGATATAAGAAAGAAGGAGATATGCCCGGTAGCTGAAAATGTATCGAAACCCAATGTCTCCACTTTGTCCCCACTACCTCGCCACTAGTCACCACAACTACACATGCAGATCAGTAAACCAAATAGATACGAGGCTGCGCCCACTCTTGCAATTCATAAATCAGAACGTACTACACAATCAATTATAAACCTTATCCCATCAAACACAGCGTGCATTTACCATGCACCGTACAACTCACTCACACGAAAACATCATTTCTATCGTTGTGCTGTACAGAAACAATTTATTTTACATATACGCTAGTGATTGACTAAATCGGAAAGGTATCGATTCTTCCATTTAATATTATCGACGGTGAAGTATCAATATCTAATAACTAACATTTCGGCGGTTTTCACTTACTAATGTTTACTTCAAATAGTCAAAAACTATAGAAATTAATCGTTTTTTTCTCCTCCTGTAAAACCATGTTTTTGTAGTTATTAGATATTGATACTTCACCGTCGTTATACTTTAAAAAATTTGGTGTCCTGAAAATAAAATAAATAAAAACGATAAGTCCAGAAAATATTATAATAAAAATTCAAACAATTAAAAAATTCAGTTACGTTGGTTTTACCTGTCATAGTTTATTGAAACAGTAGATATTGTTGAACCCTGCTATGATGTTTTACTCACTGACCTGTAAAGTGGACGTATTTGTGCAGCACTTGACGCTTTGATATTACTGGAGTGGCATTTTTTGTCAAATAGTGTAATCTTAAATTAATATATTTTTCCATGACTGCTTTAATTAGAAATGTTATGTGATTATTAAACAGTTGACAAATTGAAGAATAAAGTATAATAGCAATAAATTCATTTGCCAAACGACATTTTTGTCGATAGCCTATGTTAGTGGATCTGCACAACCCCATCACTAGCTCGTCGCCAGACACAGCGGCCGTACTGCGCGATGCATCCGCAGTCCACAGTATCGTTTTGTGATTTTTACATTGCTTGTTGAGTCACTGAGCGACATATTTAGGTAGTGGTTAACGATCAATGTATGTAGTGCAAAAATAGTACAGTCGCTGTGATATTTGGAAACAAAAATAACGTAGTAAAAGCAAGAAATATTTTACGATTTGTTGTTTTTCATTATTTTAAAGACAAATATAGTAAAATACTTGTACTTACATATGGTAAGTGATTCCATGATTCACAAAGTTTTTGTTTTGACTTCGGTTTTTACAAGAAACCACTGAACAACACGGCATTCTTATAAATTGTCCTGATCACGGCCGAAAGCATACTAGTTCGCGGAGACGGCCATTTTCGTATGCAATGAGCACTTTGATCATTACGCGCGGACACAGACACGCCCCCATGCCACTTCTCCTGTTTTTATATTTCTATGGTACTTCCCTACGTTCCCACTTAGTATGTGGATGATATGATAAGTTCCTGTCACTATTATTTACATAGCAGGTAGTGGTTTTCGAATTTGTGTGGGGTAGGTACCACAACTAAAAAGTGAAAAATAAAAACTTTTTGCAAAAAAAAAAAACAACCGACTTCCAAAAAACACTACAAAGTGAAAAATAACTTTAATTTCGGAAGTCGGTGACAAAAAAAGAAAATTCAAAACCAAAGAAAGACACCGACTTCCGAAATTAAAGTTATTTTTCACTTTGTACTGCTTTCTGGAAATCGGTTGTTTTTTTTTTACGATATCAAGCTATGAATGTGAATTCTCGATTCATTTAATTATCGTTAATACCTGAATAGGGTAAATACGGTAGGTATGTAATATGCTTTTGACAAGAACGAAAATAAAACGAAATCATGATGACGACTGTTATTTATTCATTCAAAATTCAAAATCAAAAGACATTTTTTCAAATTAGGCTGAGAATCAGCACTTTTCGAACGTCAAAATTACATAAGACAGTCCCCCAAAAACGCCCACCCTTCACCACTTCCTAGTGCTTTCGCTGGGAAGAAGAAGTGGCGCAACAAACTCCCCAGCAGCACAGCTGTCTGTTCAGTTACAAAAACTTGATTCTATACAATAATAGGTATAAATAAACATTAGCACAACACCTTGTAAAACCTAGAAGTGTCATTTCCGACGTAAAATGTGTTACAGACGACAATTATAATAGTTACAGTACAAGCGCAACGACAAACTTTACATCAAGATAATTTTAGTTCAGAAAAATCGCTTAAGTATAGGTAAACGTCTAAAATATTAATAGATTACAAATTTTATTTCTTTGAAACACGACGCAATAATAATGACGTACTTATCTCTAAAAACTATGTTAGATGTGTTCACATACTGAACGTGAAATGTCCTGCAAACAGACTTCTGTAAGTTCCGATTCGTTCTGTCAACTTTTTATTTTATCCATTACACGTTAGGTACAATCATTTCAATTTAAACTAGTGGGCCGCCCTGCTTCGCACGGGTGCAATAGCGACACGTGAAAACATCGAAATTTCTGTGCTTTATGGAAGTTAAACTTTATTGTATTATACATTAAAAACATTCCGGAATAAATTATCTAAATGATAGTGAAAACCGCATGAACGTGAACAACGCAGTCACACGACAGACATGAAAAATGAGTTTGTTTTATAATATTTGTCGGAGACGGGTATGTGACTCTTTCGTTATTATCAGCGATATTTTAACTACTGTGGGCGTAGTGTGGGTAGTGTTGGTTAATGCGCAATAGAAAAACTGTTTGCAGTTCAGATCACATTATAATTTACTATCAAATTAATCACACTAGCTAAATTATACACACACTGGGTGCGCCGGCGTTTATTAAAATCACAAATTAACACAATGATCACAAATTACAATTAACACAATAACTGAGCACAACGAATCGAGAACAGTTCCGCGACGTCTTAACTCCGATGCTATCCGAGGCTGAATCCCCTCCTCACCGTGGCCTTAAAACATCACGACTCTGTAGAAGCGCGCTTTCTGGCGCGGGTAGGTCACTTGATGTCGCCAGTGGTGCGCTTGCGATTCGTTTCGTGTCCGTACTAATGACCGGATCCAACATATTTATAAAAAAACCGGCCAAGTGCGTGTCGGACTACGCACAATAAAGGGTTCCGTAGTTGAAATGAATTTATTTATCCCAAGAACAAACTTAACATTGTAGTTGAAAAACATCCCATACATTCCAACTGCAAATCGTCGCTCGGCATCCAATACCGCGAATGTGACATTTTTTACGTTTTTTTTGTAATTGTAGTATCACTTATTTGAACGTGTAGAATCAAATAAAACAAAAATCAGATTTTCGTTAAAAAATTCACATTCGCGGTATTAATATAATAATAATGTAAATCTTCTTTAAACGAGCAATTTTTGTATATTTGCATATATAATCTGAATCTCGCAAACGGCTCCAAAAGTTTTTATTAAATTTAGTATGCAGGGGGTTTCGGGAGCGATAAATCGATCTAGCTAGGTTTCATTTTTAGAAAAAGTCGTTCAAAAAAAAATGGTCATCCAGATATTTTTCTTTATTCAAGTATCAAGGACTCATTGTGTTAGTAAACTTATGAAATATGTTAACTTATTTTACTAGGTCACTTAGAAAGTTTTGCGACTAACAGTTATTGTTATATTATTATAGGATACTGGCTGGTTTTGATGTCAATTAAAACTATGACTATTTATTACAAAAAAACATAACATTTCAAATTCGAAATTCCCTCCACATTTTTTTACGAGCAAAATCAAAATTCTCTGTCTTACTGAAAACTGGATTTACAACGAGAACATTTTCGCACGATGATTTTATACCATTTCAAATGTCGACTAAAACCAGAAGAATCGTTTGAAAGACTTCGAATGGTGTTCATAGAAAAAAGCCCTTCTAAAGGGACTGTTTTCCGCTGGTTCAACGAATTTATGGGTGGTCTCGTAATTTTGGCGGACAAAGAAAGAAGTGGCCGCCCTATGACGGTTGTGTAGAATAGGCGAATTACATATGAAGAGTAGGGTGTCCCTTATAAGGCAAAAAAAAATTTTTTTTAGAATTTCGAAACGCATACCCTCCAATTTTTTTATAAATGCTAAAACGTACTTAAATATGAAATTTCATATCTGTAGCATGATTGCAACCCGTGCCGACCGAGCTCTAAAGTTTAATAAAAAATGGTGTTTTGGTCTGACATTTTGGTTTGATCCAAAACTAATTAAAATGCAACAAATAAAGTAAAAATGAGTAAAACTAAAAAAATATCAATACAAACTTTTATTTAAATACAAATTATAATAATAATGAATTAGGGTAACTTCTCTTTAGTGTAGTTTTTTTACAGTCTGGATACAGATTTCTATGTTCCTGAACACAACGCAACAAAAACTGTTTTTGCTCTTCTTCAGCCGTGATAAGACCATTAAAATCTTGCATTAATTTAACAGCTCTTTCAGCAGTGTCATTTACGACCTTCAAACGACTTAATCGTCTTCTAGCTTCCAAAAAAGCAGGATTGTCACCCCACGAAGATACGTCTTCCCGAAGAAAACTGTCGTCGATCTGTAGTCGAGATAGAAATCGTTTGCTTCTTTGAGTCACAAAATCATCCAGCGTCATATCTGAAATAAAGAAAAAACCATCAAAATAAGCAAAAACTAAACCACAAAACTTTGAAAAAGAAACAAGAAAATATTAAGTACTTACCAAACAAATTTTGCGTAATTTCTTCCTTCGATGGGACATAGCGTTTAGAGGAATCTGAACTTTCGTCTCTGTTTAAATTATTAATCATTTTTGTCTTGGTTTTGGTATCAACTTCTTCATCAAAGAGTGATAACATGACTGTTTCTTCACACAAATACCATAAATGATGAATAAACTTGCTTATGGATGCCTTGGAACTTGTCGCGTCTACTTTTTCATATTCTTTTAGAGCTTTCAAAAAGGACAAGTCTTGGTTAGGTGCTTTAACTGCCATTGTACATTCGAGCCAAGGTTTGGTATACAAGGTGACGATAAATAAACAAACATCTTGTAGAGCATTTTTGTCCTTTGCAGTAATTTTAAGTTGCGATTGAAGCAAACATATTTTTATAGAATAGATTGCTCTCGCCATCCATCGCGCTTGATGCAAAGCTCCGGGGGGCCTGAGTTTTAGTTTATTCTCTGTGTCTCCTCCTAAGAACACAACGCATAGTTCAACCAATTCGCGGTAATCGTCTCTAACAAAAGATTTTTCCAGTTCAGTCTTATAAAAAGTTAACAAAGATGTAATGTTTGTCTTAGCAATATGTGCTTTAACGAAATTTAGAGGTGACTCAATGTTATCAGTGTTAATATTTTTCCAATTATCTCTTAACTTTTTGAAAATTGGAATATCTGGGCTACTTGTAATATGTTTTACCTTGGTTTCAAAAACAGCTTTAAGGACCAACTCATAAACATGATGACGACAAGCAAAAAGCAGCAATTCCCTTTCTAAAGTCTGCTCCAAAATAGCACAAGCTCCACTGAAACGGCCAGTATTGGAAGCTGTTGTATCGCAGCACATTATCTGTACTTTGTCATGGAGGGTCCAGTCAAAGAGAGCAGTTGAAATGGCTTTAGCTTGATGTTTTCCAGAAGAACTCTCTAATTTCGGTACTGCAAGAAGCTGTTCTCTATCGTCAAATGAAGCAATAATTGGCAAGCGTTCTTCTTTTGAACTTCGTACATCCAATCCAGGTAATAGTTTTCCATCCCAATGAACTGTGACTACGTCAGGCAAATTATTCTGGAAGTCAGTTTTTATTGCTTCTGCCCTGGATTTTCTCGCTTGAGTAGGAACTCGCTGAATCGAGGATTTGTTTATAGGGAAATCATCGCTGTTCAGACCAAGCGCTTCTACAACCGCATGGAGAATGTAAACTGAGTCCCTTATGCTTAATTGGCATCGATCTAAAGCTGCTACCAGTTTAGGAGTTATTAAACTTTTCGTGCCTCTTTTAAAACTTTTTTCAGGGCAAGGAATCTGAGTACTAAGTTCAGAGTTCGAAATCTGTTCCTCATCCGAATTCTCAAGACATTCCAAGTTATCTATCGAAGAAGTAGATGCAACAGCCAATAACTCTCTTTGTTTTA
This sequence comes from Agrochola litura, assembly GCA_949152395.1. Taxonomy (NCBI): domain Eukaryota; kingdom Metazoa; phylum Arthropoda; class Insecta; order Lepidoptera; family Noctuidae; genus Agrochola; species Agrochola litura. Next base: position 8,068,328 of record OX424510.1, on the reverse strand, counting down.
CCTTTCTTTCCTCTTCTTCCAATCGTCTTTGCCTAACTCGTTCTTCTTTCTCCGCCAATTTTTTGTCGATTCCACCTAAGCATCCCAATCGACCTGGCTCTCTCTGTTTCCTTAAGAAATCTTTGTCTTCCTCTATCTTCATTCTGTCAAAGGCATCTGCATGTGCAATATCAAATAAGTTATCAAGGTCTTTTACAAAATTATATTCACGATTCTTGAAAGTCAACTGAGTTTTCTTACAGTTTTTTTGCAGCTCCCTCCAAACATGATATAAATCAACAAGTTTCTTCACGCAGTTAGGGATTGCCTTCGTAGGAATTCTGGCTTTTTCCCAAAATATAATGCACTCTCTTATAACAAGATTCGCACTTTCACTAACAGTCAGCTTGACTTCACGAATATTGTAAAATAAAACGGTGAGAACTTGTCGATTAGATGGTAATTTTGCACCATTTATCTGGTGGCTTGGCAGTCCGATAAGGAAAATATTTTGTTTATCACTTCGTAATTCCACAGACATTTTCACAAAATAAACAACAACGCACTAAAAATGTTAGAAATCACTTATGAAATGACAATTGAAACTCGCAGTAACAGGTCGCCGCGCTGCTCCCGCGCAACTTGTATGGACAAGTTAAAAACTCAAGTCGGCACGGGTTATCGTTTATAAATCGGGCTAATATTTATTTCTAGACTATATTAGGTCCATACGAAACTTTTTAGAAGGTATGCGTAAAAATATATTGAAGTTGAATTTTAAGGGACACCCTAATGAAGAGGTTCAGCATATACTGCCGATTGGATCGGGAAGTGTGCATGAAATTCTACACAGGCATCTTCGGTTATGGAAGATAGTTTCACGCTGGTACCGTAAAATCTAACACAGGCTCAGAAGGAGGTTCGGGTAGAATGGTGACGAGACATGATAGCAAAATTTGTAGCAGGCTCGTCTTGGCGCGTTTAAGATATCATTACGGGTGATGAATCTTGAATTTATCAATATGATCCAGAAATTAAGCGTCAGTCGACCGTGTGGCTGTTTCAAAATAAACCAACGCCTACCAAAGTGAAGCGAGCCAGAAGTGCAGGCAAAATTTTAATCGCACGGTTTTTTTTTGCCGGTTTATCTGGTGTCAGTACCCTGACGAGATCAAAGGAGTATCAATGCTGAATGGTATGTTACCAAATGTTTGCCAGAAGTTTTTACTACTGCAAGTAGCAAGCGACCGAACACTGGCCTCCGTGGACTACTGCTTCACCACGACAACGCGCTGGCTCACTCGGCATTCAAAACAAGGGACTTTCTGGACAGCACACCGGTCAAATTTATAGGTCATCCTCCTTACAGTCCCGATTTGGCTCCGTGCGACTTTTTCTTGTTCCCCAAAATAAAAAATCAACTCAAAGGAAAACAGTTTTCATCACCTGAAGATGCACTGGCTGCATTTGAGAAGGAGATTGGAGAGGTGTCTGATGCGAACTGGAAAATGTGTTATGAAAATTGGTTTAGACGTATAAAACTGTGTATAAACGCCAATGGAGAGTTCTTTGAAAAGATATAATAAAAAAATATATAACCTGTAGTATATTTTTTTCTAGTATCACAAAACTTTCTGAGTGCCCCACGTAATCTAGTTTAAATTTATTTCACCCCATGAGAGATGGCACTGCAGTGATTGATGTACATGCAATCCAGCCTGCTAGCGATATTTTTCCAGGATATTGTTGGAGCTGGCCCGCACTCTGCGCACCAGGGATGCACACCTCATTGGCATCGTTGCGTAAAAGCAATTAATATGTACGTCCGCGAACATTCCCGATTCGTTACAAAAACGGGGCAGCCCCACCAATACCCTGAAAACGTTATTGTATTGGACACGAAAGGCGTTGCACGACCTTTGGGTATATCTAGCCCACTGGTTGCACGTGTAAAACGTTGTACAATAAGCTCGAAACAGAGTAATTTTGACTTTTTAAGTGAGCAGCATGCAAACCTGCGAGCCAGCATGTTTGCCCTTACCGACAACGCCCTTCGTTGATAAATGATTTTATTTCTGTAAGTAGGTTTGTACAAACACTTTTACACGTCAATCATATTTTAAAACTAGATGAGGTCGGCGTTTCCTATCTGACTACTCTGAGAAGAAAGGCCGAAACAAACTCAGAGGTTCCCGCTCAATATCGAGTCCGTCATTGAGGTCAGGGGTCAATATATGACCAAGATATTTAAACGTAAATACTCTTTGTAGTGGAGTCCCATTGAGTAATACAGGTGGTACATAACCCGGTCTACCCCCAGCCTCAAAGACCATGATCTCCGACTTATTGGAGTTATACATAAACCCATTTGTTTTGGCATACTGCTCACATTTGGCAACCAATTACTTTCTGAGACTACAGATTGACGCGCTCAGAAGCACCATATCATCTGCATAGCTAATATTATTTACACAAATACTATCTATATAGCAACCCACTCTGGTGCTGCTGAGCTCGCCAATCCTGCCTCACCCGCATTCCAACCTGTATGGCCTGGAAAAAGTTCGAGCCCATCGTACACTACTGATCTGGTTACCATACCACTATTTAAAGATGTTTATAAGCTCCGTTGGCAACCTATCCTTCTCCATCTTTCTCCACAATACGTCATAAGCAATCAGATCAGAAGCCTTGAACAAATCGAGGAAGCTAGCATTAATCGGCGTCCCACGCTGTGTATAGTAAGTATGTGATAGTATGCTCAAGACACAACACTGCACTTTCTGTTGACAAACCACGCCGAAACCCGAATTGGTTTTCATGAACATTTACAGTTTTATTTATTTGTGTATTAAGCAGACGGTCAAACACTTTTGATATTTTGATATTATAGTAGCTAGAGAGATGGGCCTATTGGCTGCCGAGCGACGAAATGTAAGTTTGTACGCACAATATTGAGAGATTTACCATGTTATTTTAAGACCATGGACTTCTTATAGGTTTTCCTGTAATCTATGAGTAAAGAGCCACACTAGGTATGTATTTTTTTCAAAATTTTTGGTCCAGTAGTTTCGGAGATAAGGGGGGGGAATGGTCAATTTTCATTGAATTTATTAAATATCTTTAAAAGTATTTATTTTAAAATTATATAAAAAATATATTTAAGATCCTCGCAACAAGCCCTTTCATTTAATATGTCACACGGTACTGTTAGCAAAACTTTTTTTTTTAATTTTCTTGTTTGCGCCCCAAAAGTGACCCCTATATTCAAAATTAATTTATTTACGTTACTCATTCGTGTTTGGGTCACAGAAATACATGATATGTGAAAAAATTCTCGGCAGTAGCTTATATAACGAATTTAAAAGGAAAACTATCACAGCTGAGTAGGCTTTACAAGTTAACGAGTAATAATCGACCAACTTAGATTTGCGGTTGTAAAAACATGTTCTCCCATACATTCTGTATGATTTTTTTTTTTAACTACAAAGTTAAATTTGTTCTTGGGATAAATTCATCCCAACTACGGAACCCTACATTGTGCGTGGTCCAACATGCACTTGGCCGGTTTTATGTAAGCTTTTAAAAACCATCCCGGAAAATGGTTACCGATGCCTATAAGCAAATGCACCATGAGGATACCTATGTGGCGATAGCTGGCCAAACATTGAAACAAAGCTACGACTCATGTGCCTGTTTTTTTTATTTAAACAACCATGTCTTATTAACCGAAAAACATTCACACAACACAATAGTAGATTGTTATACGAGGGGCTAAAATAACCCATTCTATCGAGGTAGTTTTACTCCCGAGCTTTAGCGAGGCGAGGGAGTAAATAGAAACCGAGTTATAATGGGTTTTAGCGCCGTGTGTTACATTCCACTTTTCCTTACGATTGCGAGAAAATAAAATAATCCAATACGATATTAAATAGTTTATTTTATATACAAAATTTACAACTTGTTCAATCTGAATTTTTAAGGAAACTTTTTATCCCGGTATGCGGTAGGAAAAGCTAGTTTTACATAAGAATAAAGACTTTTTCGTTTTTGTAGGCTCGTTGGTTACAGACAAAAATTACTTTTTCCCCTAGAGCAAGATATGCTATTTTTTCCCCGCTCTGTTACGCTACAATGATGGACTGTTTGAGCAAGAGGAGTAAAAAGAATTATAGTGTTCGTTTTTCCAAACCTTTCAAAACTATAATCATCAATTCGTACCGACTTCCAAATTATATAAAAAGAACGGAAAAAAAATCTTTATCTAACTAGGACTGACATAAAAAAGCCAATTATTTATTGTTCGTAATCGAAATTGAATAACACCAACCCTTAGATCACAAACTTTTGTGTAATTTAATACCTGACAAATCGCCTCGTAGTCAAAGTGTAACTCATCAAATCAAATTAAAACTAACAAGATTGAAAGTGAAATCAGTTGTGAATTCCAATCGACTACCACTGCCGACCCAATCAAGTAAAGTGTCGTTATATTAGCCTAACCCTCCACTGATAGAACTCTCACAGCGCTCGCTCGATAAATCTTCACTCAGACAAAACACATTGACAAAAAAAAAAACAGTGTTTTTTTTGGAAGCCAGTTGTTTTTTTTTTTGTATTTTTTTTTTTCACTTTTTGCTATGTTACCTACCCCAAACTAATTCGTATACTAATACTTGCTATGAATAGTGACAAGAAGTATTATATAAATCATCAAGATACACAAAGTGGATTAAATACGTATTATCGAAGCTATCTCGAAAACAACCCAAGCAAAGTTAATAAAATTAGACCACCGCAAAAGCTTCCTCTACCAAATGAGACTTTAAAAATCGGTCCACAATTGACAAAAATATCGATGAACACACGTCACAAAAAATAAAATACATACAGACGAACATACAGGATAAGTTTTTATCCAGTGCGCAAACTTAAACACGTGACTTTACCTACTCATTCATCGTTATGAACAACTTTTACTATGGAACCAAATCTGAAATCGCGAAAAAAAAATCATCAGTCCCCTGAGTTATGCGAACATAAATGTAGGGAACAGCAGATTTTAATTTTGGGTTTGGTCCCATAGTAAAAGTTGTTCATAATTATGAGTAAAGTCACGTGTTAAAGTTTGCGTATCTATCTCTGTACGGTTTCTATTTTGCCATTTTCATACTACATAAGTCATTTATTTTACGCCCAAAGGTGAGTTCATATGAGTTGAAATATGGAAGTTTCGATGCTCATAACTTCCAAACCAATACTTTTTTAACCGACTTCCAAAAAGGAGGAGGTTATATGTTCGTCGCGTATGTTTGTTTTTTTTTTTTTCTTTTTTTTTATGTACAGTAAGCGCTCAAAAGTGCATGAGCACGCTAAGAGTCGTATTGCTGTGAACACGCGGTATAGTCCGTACATTTGTATGTGTAAACAGTCAGGACGTCTGTGGTGTGAGTGCCGTACACACACCACAGAGAACGCAGTTTTGAACTACACACTATCGTATCGTCACGGTTCGCGGGCGCCGCACTTATATTTCCATAACTTTTGTTAGCACGCATCATACGCGTGATCTTGGCCAGTGTATCGCATTGCTAAAATTCGAAAGTAAATTATATGTGCAGATAGCAGAAGGCGTTAAGCGTTGGTCTTAGAATCAAGATGGCTAAGGTTCTAATCTCGTAAATCACAGCGCTGTTTTTGCAAATATTATTATTTTTGTTTGCAATAATAATATTTTTAAATATCCTGCCTATTTATTAATGTTGTTATTGCAATAAAGGGTTTAAAATAAAAAATGCGTGATATGTAATAATAAAAAATAAATAATATATGTGTACCAAATTTCAACTTAATCGGTCCATTAGATTCGGAGTAAATTGGCTGTGACAGACGGACAGACAGACAGACAGACAGACAGACAGACAGACAGACAGACAGACCGACAGACAGACACACGAGTGATCCTATAAGGGTTCCGTTTTTTCCTTTTGAGGTACGGAACCCTAAAAATACAATTTTTAATCAAAAACCTCCGGCTCTTAAACCTGGTCATGATCAGGTTTACTTATATATTTTTCAGGCATAATAATATCGCGATTCCTATGTTTTGCTGACTTTTTATTAACGTAAAATTCATACCATAATTGTCGATTACTCCTAATAACGACCAAAAAAACATCCAATACTAGTGTGGTAAAATATACTAAACTTAGACTCATAATTCTTATTAAACTGATTAATTCGTAGGGATACTCGTTTAATCGTATGACTTGCAGCATGACAAAACTGAACAAGAAAAAGAAGTCGCTCAATATAAATATTAAAGTGGCTATATAAAAGCGACGCCAGGAGTTACCAGCTGTATGTGCACTCACGTTAGAACTTCGGCAAAGTGAATATACAATAATAATGTAAAATATACAGTTAACTATCAAAGGGTATGATGAACTTAGTACTATTAAGTAAAAAACCCAATAAAAATCTTTGAATGCCTTAAACATTAGTACAATGAATAAAGCAATACCCCAAGCAAAGAGGCTGCTTTTTAGATATCTTCTTTGGTTATTACCATTGAAAACTTTTACAAAGTCCAAGTAAAACATGTAACTTATAACTAACAACCAGTTATTCCTTACGAAGGTAAAGTAGACACTTAAATCATTGATCGTTACACCAATGACATCGAAGAAACCATAGATTTGCTTTAATTTATCGATAGTTAACATTGTACAGACCAAAAAATTTGATAATGTTGTATTGAGATACACATAGTTTCGGTAATTGCGAAACTTTTGTATCATACACCAGGATGTCATTCCGTATATCAACGTACCTAGCGTCAGGACAGGCATTATGAAAATACATATATTTAGTATCTTAATAGCACATTGTATTGCAGAGACGTAATCAATCATGTTGAATTTCACTTGCACTGTTTAATTGATTCACTTTTGAGGTGGATCCGCAGTTGTAACCCGCGAAGTTACGTTACGTTTTCTTACGTTTTTTGTAATTTGCAGGTCAGTGTCAGGTTGTATCTTGATCAATATGATTCGCGACTATAACAGATATGTATTTTTAGAATTTTATTAATTAGAATCATTAATACATCTCTCTAAAAATTCGAGTTAGATTTGTTCTACAGAACAAATCTAACTTGAATTTCAAGGGCTACAACTGCGGATTCACCTTAAACTATTATTTTTAGAACCACTTGGTTTACAGCACTTCCCTAATAACAGGTGTTGATTCCGAAACTGACAATAATATTGGATAGAAGCAGATACTGCAAAACTAATATATCAGTTCGATTATTATTTATTTTTTAAATGTTAACTTGTTATTATAACAAACTTGAATTTTAAGTTTTACATAATTTGGAACCAGAAACTCTACCTCATACATAATAAGGTTCAAATTTCACTGGAACCATATAAAGACGACCATTTTACAATGATCACTCAAAAATCAACTTAGTTCGCAAAACGCTAAAGAAAATATTTGAATAAGTGAATTGTTGCTGTTTTGCAATTTAGATTGGTTATAGGAATATCAGTATTTTTAGTTTGAATTTTAGTGGGTCTTGTTACTATTCTTGGTGATGTCATTACCAACAGGTTTTTTTACTGCATCTATGAATTTTTAAAACAGTTGTGAGCAGGAACCGTACAATGTGTTCAGTCGTTCAAACGGTAAGCCGTTAATTCTGTTACCCTTATGGAGCATGTTACATATTGTATGACTTAACCCTTTCAATCTGCCAAGCCTTTTCCCAACTATATTGGGGTTGGCTTCTAGTCTAACCGAATGCACCTGAATATCAGTATTTTACATCGAGCGACTGCCTATCTGAACTCTACAACCCAGTTACTGGGTATTACGATACCCCTTGGTAAGACTGGTTGTCACACTTTCGGGCTCTGACGGCCCGTATTGGCCTTCAAAGATACACGAAAAGCCGGGACCAACTGCTTAACGTGCTTTCCGAGGTACGGAGGAGTCTTGTTATTCAAAGCTGGTCACCGCTTCTGTATTTTACAAGGTGCAAATGCAAAATAATGTTATATTAATAAGCATAAATCATGATTTCGTTTTTTATTTTTTATTCCCATCAAATATTTCAAACCTTATTCCAACTCACGTAAAGCTCTTAAAACAAAATGGACAACAACGACTCAAAGTTTAAAATATTTTATTTGAACTTTTGTAATTGTCGGCATAGTTTGAAATAAAAAACTGAAAACGTATAGCACTCGGGGACTGCCGCGGTAAAGCTATTGCATAGCATTTGTAACCTCCTTACTTCCTATTTGTCAACGCTACACTTGGGATGATGACGTGATGACATAAAACAAAAATTACGTTCCCATGACAACATCACGTTGTCATGGGAACCGTCATTACATGGTAGGCGGAGTGGGGGGTGTTAGGTTTTATTTTCGTTACGTTACGGAATTTCTTAATTCGGTCGCCGCGCTCAAAGCCCGCGATAAAAGCTATGCAATAGCTTAAAAATCTGGATGGTTTCAATTTTAACCTGAGTCTTAAGAAAAACCTAGTTTTTATTAAGGTTGAATAAGTTCACCTCACAAGCAGGTTTTTCAGAACGATTTAGGTTAGCAGTATAATAAAGGGTTTCTGAAAATCCATTAAGGTAAGAATGTGTTACACAAAGAACAGCTGATCTTATATGAACTGGTTACCCCTTGAACCCAATCATGCATTGTGGACGGGTTCGTAAACCCAAAAAAACCCTTTCCCTCGAACAGGTTTTAAAGAGTTTCAATGGGTTTACCGTTCAATCATTTACCTACCAGTATAATAAGGCTAACCAACTCAGATACCTACCTATCGTTATAATTGAGTTTCCGCTTTGTGGAGTTAGAAAGGGTTAAGTCAAGTCGAGGAGCTCGTGGCTAAGTAATAACAGATGCATGGTTTGATCCATCAGGTTAAGCTACGCTTGCCGGGGTTGGTCTGTGGATGGGTGACCATCTTTACATACCGAGAGTCCCTCGTGCCTCGATATGCACATTAGGCCGTTGGTCCCGGCTGCCATTCGTGGATCTTTGACAGTCGTTACGGGTCGTCAGAAGTCCGAAAGTCTGACAACCAGTCTTACCAAGAAGTATCGCATTACCCAGTTACTGGGTTGTGGAAATCAGATAAGCAGTCGCTCCATATAAAATACTGGTATTCAGCTGCATCCGGTTAGACTGGAAGCCGACCCCAAGATAGTTATGAAAAGGCTATGCTGATTGAAACTGCTACGGAACTAATTCAATTGTAAAAAATTTACAAATATTGCATCTATATCTACCAGTTCTTAAAAAACGCAGCAAGATTATTATTAGTTTATCGAATTAGCCTTGAATTCGTTTTCGGATATCGTTGTCAGTCATATCGAATTTAACTTGCATTGTTTGATTAATTCACTTGTAGCTGACGAAATGGCATGTGATAATAATATTTTATTGTTAGTGTGTGCAGTAAGTAAAATAACTAAGTGTTTACCATAAATTATATTTTACCATAGTGTAAATAGCGCTTATTTCGTTCATTTTCTATTCAAACATACTTAAAAAACCAAAAACACACAATCAAATACAAACACAAAAATACAAATACAAAAAAAATATTAAGTAAATTAATTAATTAATTAAATAAAGTTTTATTTATTTATTTTTATTTTAGAGTCTGCGTCACTACTCAAGTCCGATGGATGTGGCGCTAGTGTAATTGCATTAAAAAAAATCCGCCGGATTTCAATGGTGGTGCGGCACAGTGGGAAAAAAATTACTTTTTTTGTTCAAAAATCTGCCTACACCACAATTTTTGACGAAACGCTGCAATTTTTTTTTATACACCTGAGATAACACTCTTTAATATAAAAAAAATATGGCAGCAATACGTCAAAAATTGTGGAGCAGGCAGATTTTTGAAGAAAAAAGTCATTTTTTTCCCACTGTGCGCGGACTCTACTTCAAAAGTTGTATAAAAAAACATTGGAGTCACGGGGACTGCCAATAACAGATGAAATAACAGTAGATATGTAAATTCACTGCTGTCCAGGCGCAACGTATCATAGCTACAGGTATACTTTTAACCTTAGCATGTCGGTGACGCGAACCCATAATATTTTCCCCTATCAAAATTCGCTCAACACATTTATAACAAAAAAAGTGGTGGCACTCCGGGAGTGCCGACAGAAGTGAAAACTTGAACAAGATCGATTTGGTGGAAGAAAAATACTTGTATAGAACATTGGTCCGTAACCTTATCTAAATAGAGAGCACAATTGCGTTTACAAAAAATAATACCTCCGAAACCTTTAAAGTTAAAATACTCGCATAGAATATTGATCCGTAACGTATTATAAATAAAGAGCATAATCGCTTTTACAAAATCTTTAAACTCAAACTCAAAGCATTTATTTCAAATAAACCAATTACAGGCACTTTTGAATTGTCAAGGGGTCGGTCAGTCAGAAAGATGAAGCTAGTTGCCCATTCCAAAGCGTAGTAGGTACCTATGGAGAAGAACGGGCAAGAAACTCCACGGACACTCTTTTAAATCAGAATATGGTTACAAAATATTGGTTACATCATTCATGTTGAAGTTATACATGTGAGAACGATGCAGAACGTTAAAAGCGTCCGTAATAGAAAATAAAACAAATAATACAATTCAAAAATTAAATTAAAATAAGCCATGGCAGCTAAGAGATGACCAGTCCCTACTGACAGTGCCCGTTCACGAACATGACGCATGGATTAGCACCATTCAGGGCCAGGGCACATTCAAGTCAATGAAAGACGTACCTTGTAATTGGTAGCTTTATAGTAGGTACATAGTACTCACACGTGTTATGCAATTATACAATGCTAAGGGATTGAATCTATACAATGCAAATAGTTTTTAAACTCTTCAGCAGTTCCAACAGTATTTTCAAATGCTAATCAATTAGTTTATGCGCCCTTGTGGAGCAGGACCAGCGTTCGGCCAAGCACTTATATCAGCGATGTAATCCCCCAACTTATAATATGCTTGCCTGCATAGTGTGCGTTTTATATAAGATTTAAATTTCGTTTCATTCAGCTGAAGTATGTGAGGAGGTATTTTATTGTAACATTTTAAACAGTACCCCATGAAAGATGAGTCCACTTTAGCCAGTCTGAAACCCGGTTGAACTAATTGATCCCTATTTCTAGTGATATAATTGTGTCTTGCACCTCTTTTACTAAAAAGATGTAGATTTTTCCTTACGTACATAATGTTTTCATAGATATATTGACAAGGTACCGTCATGATGTTAATATCTTTAAACAGTTCCCTTAGAGAGTCGCGCCTGCGGAGGCCATATATGGCTCTGATGGCTCTGTTTTGCAGAATAAAAATAGACTCGATGTCTGCAGCCTGACCCCATAGTAAAATACCACATAACATAACATCACGCCTTGTTTCCCCGAAGGGTTGGGCAGAGGTGTCCCTGTAGCAGGTACACCCACATTTCGCCAGTTATGTTTAAGTCCCATGTAATAGGGGGCGAGTCTATTGCCATCAACCGGGCACAAATCCAGACTCCGAGCTAAAAAACCGAAAAAAATACCGTACGACATAATACTATGTAAGTATACTATATAAGTAAAAATACTTGCATAGAACATTGATCCGTAACATAATACTAATAAAGAGCACAATCACGTTCACAAAAATGAGGTGTCGTCATGGTGTCGCGAAATCAATGGTTTAGTCCCATCTCAAAAATACTCAACGCACCTAAAGAAGTTTTCACTAAAAAAATGGCACCTCAATTCAACAGACACAGACACACTCGCCATCATAATTTGTTTATCTAAAGTCAAATATACTCACATACTTGAGACTAGATATTGCAGAACATTATGGTATATCCACACTTAAGATATTCCTTCATATTAACCCGATATCTAAGTAACACCACTTTTATTTTGTTGTTGTACTTAAGGCGAAGTTTTTCGCCTTTTATAAGAACGAAATACTTTACAAATATTTTTAGAATGAGATCTCATCAATAATTTTCAGCACTTGAATTTCCAAGAAAATCTAATTTAATGTAAGTTTTGGATATCAAAGGTGTAATTGTAATAACTAAAATCCTTTTAAGGGGTAATTTTGAAAAACACACATCATTATGAAGAAATGAAAATTAGAAAACACTGTTTATTCTAAGATTGCTTTGAAGAGATCGCAGTAATCGATAAGGCCGCCCATTGTATATTTTGTTGTGTATTTTGTTTTTATTTTTGTTATGTATAATCTGGTGTACAATAAAGTATTAATATATGTATAACAGTATAAATAAATATATAATCAACTTTTACTATGGGACCAACCTTATTTACCTTGTATTTTCCGGCCATGCGTTTGCCCTGCAGTGGGAAATTAATAGGCTGGTATTTTTTTATTTATAGTTATTTATTATTATTCGGAGACTTCGCAAAAATGGATGGAATTTGGACAGCGCAGGACTAGTCGATAAGGTCTTGCGGATAGAAAATGTACAGCAAAGCCAGCCATTTTGGCTGATACGATGATAATGATAATTTTCAGTTCGCACAATGACATTTAGAAATAGTAAAGGCTCGTGCAGACCAGCGCGACACGCGACGCGACACAAAGGCACCGCTCGTCGCGCGACGAGCGGTGCCTTTGTGTCGCGTCGCGTGTCGCGTCTGTTTGAAGAAGCCTTAATGTGAGAATAATTAAATTTACTCAAGTTTTACGGTGAAAGAAAACATCGTGAAGAAACCGGCATGCCTGAGAGATATTTCTCGTTTCTATGTGAAGCCAAGTCAGAGGCCCATGAGCGGCATAAAACTCTGACACCAGGTTAGATACTAACCACACGAAAAAGAAAGAAGATCCAAGATTTTACAAAATTTATTGTTAAATATTTTTTATCGACTAGAGTCAAGAGCATCCCCTTAAACAGACGAACCCCAAACAACTCCATTACAACCTTTCGCATAGAAAACGATTTCCGACAAAAGGGTTAAACGTTATCTCGTAAACGTCAGTTATTCTACGAGTATTCTGACCCGCAATACACTCAGCTACACCCAGTCACGTGAAATGGCTAAGAAAATTACTGTTTTAGATAGTGTGCACAATAGTGTCAAAAAGTCTGTAGACAGAACAGTTTTATTGCGAGTGTGCGGGCCATATTTTTTTTAGAACGATCAAAAATCGAAATCAGAAGTCATTCATGCAAATTAGGCTGAGAATCAGCGCTTTTCGAACGTCAAAATTACATAAGATAGTCCCCCAAAACGCCCACCCTTCACCACTTCCTATGACTTTAACTGGGAAGAAGAAGTAAAAATAAAAAATAAAATAAAAAAGGTTTATTGCAGAAACTTGTACAACTTTTACAGTAAATCTTACATAGGGACCTCCTTTTAAGTAAATGATATACCTGTGATAGGAGATCCCGCTCTCCAATGACATAATAATTAATTGGTAAAAGTGATGTACAATATGAAAATAGAATTGAAACAACAAAAAAATTAAATGAACAATAAAACAAGTAAAATCTCAAATTAAACAGACAAGACAAGACTTGAACTATAACTAAATAATAAAAAAAAGAAAAACTTAGAGATATATCCTAAAATACTATGTACGTGTGTGTGCGTGTGTGTGCATGTGCATCTGTGCATGTGAGTGTGTGTCTGTGTATTTGTGTGTATAAATCTTCAAACTCATATTGACGAAGCTTGCAGCAAGAATTCAATGTCATCATAAGTGGCGCAACAAACTCCCCAGCAGCACAGCTGTCTCTTAAGTCTTTAGATGGAAGCTATCATTCATCATCTGCCTAGCCTTTTCCCAACTATGTTGGGGTCAGCTTCCAGTCTAATGGAATGCAGCTGAATGAGGTGAGTGTGTATTTTTATGGAGTGACCTCCACAACTTAGTTTCAATTAAAGATGAAAGTTACAATTAAGATTGCTAATGTCTCAATCTAGCGCCTCGCCTCTTAAAATACGTAGTGTGTGTAATGATGTTACCATTTTGACGGGGTCAGCTAGGGCCGATATCGTGACCCCTGGCAACATGGCAACTGAAGGAACACGGGTGGGTTTTAGTCAGTAGGTCTGACACGCCCTCCCACTCCACCCAGAGCGGGTGAAGTTATTTGATAATATCACACGGAAAAAAAAAAGAACAGGATGTTACCATTTCAAAGCTTACGCTCATACCATGGCGGCCGGCAAATTATAAGTACTTGAAACAAATCTGAAGCAGATTCACCTGTTCAGATTAGGATTTGGATTGGCTGTATTTAAAGAGATTTGTAAGAGCAATTATAGAGCCCATGGCTGAACGCTGGCCCCCAAAATACAGGTCCAGGCCTAGTTTGGGGGTTAGGATCAGATTCTTAGCAATACATTTGTGTGCTATATTATTACGACCTACTCGTTTGTAACTTGTATTTTAAGTGTCAAATAAATGTTTTTATTTTTAACCGACTTCCAAAAAGGAGGAGGTTATATGTTCGACGAGTATGTTTTTTTTTTTTTTTTTTTTTTTTTTTTTTTTTTTTTTTTTTTTTTTTTTTTTTTTTTTTTTTTTATGTATGTACGCCGATTTCTCCGTCATTTGTGGACCAATTTTGAATGTGTGTGGTAGGTACCACAACTAAAAAGTGAAAAATAAAAAGTTTTTACAAAAAAAAAAACTACCGACTTCCAAAAAAACACTACAAAATGAAAAATAACTTTAATTTCGGAAGTCGGTGGCAAAAAACGAAAACACAAAACCCAAGACACCGACTTCCGAAATTAAAGTAATTTTTCACTTTGTAGTGTTTTTTTGGAAGTCGGTAGTTTTTTTTTTTGGAAAAAGTTTTTTTATTTATTTATTATTTAAAGCTGATATCAGATGCTTTACTCAAATAGAAGTTTTACTGGCAGGCGGCCAGGGACCAACTGACAGTAAGTAGGTATTATACTGCTCGTCAGTAGAGAACTTTAAGACAGCCTTGATTTAGATCTGTACACAGCCTTATGTTTTAGATACTCGTACATTAAGCCGCTTTGAACGAAGCCTAATCTTTGAAGCTTCCGGAGAATAAAGGTTTTTTTAAATCAGTCTGAGTTTTCAGTAGCCTTTTGAATCTAAACTTTTAACCTTTTGCCTTTTGTGTCAAGTTATTTTACAAGTTCGACTTGCATGATGTGATGTGGTAATGTAATTAAGATATTTTGTGTTGTACATATCTACGTGCCAAATCTTTTCAACAATTTGCATCCAGGATATTATTAAAATTCTTGATTTATCAAAGTACTAGCTGCGCCCCACGATTTCACCCGCTTAAGTCTCGATTCCGAGAGAATATCGGCATAAAAAGTATCCTATGTCCTAATCCAGGTTTTGGTCTACCCATGTGCTAAATTTTATCCAAATTTGTTCCGCCGTTTTAGCGTGAAAGCATATCAAACAAACAAACTCACTTTTGCATATATCACTGCGGGCCCTATCAGAATACCAGCGCTGCGACATTTTTTTTTTTAATGTCGCAGCATATGCTGAGATTGGAGCCTTTTGGCCTCGTACAGGACTCTCTTTTTTTTATATTAATGTTTTAGTTTAGTTAAATTTGTGATTTCCTGTGCGAGTCTCAATAAATACTTTTTCTTTCTTTCTTTCTTTCTATAGATTAGTTAGGATAGTTAAGATTATTGCCGTAAAGATGCATAATATGCATATCTAATGGCCATTTACTAAGACTATTAACACCGTTCTATTTAAAGGCATTCAAAATCTCCCTGAAACTGTAATTCCGCATTCGAAGTATATACGTATATGTATATCATTTTTGTTTCAAATATGGAGTATATTTGAAATATGTTGAGCAGAAACTATCACCATTCGAAAACTTACTCCAAAAAAAGCTTTGTAAAACCACCATAAATAAAATAAAATGAAGTTATATTGACTGAAATCCAAATAAATTTCCTATGTAACCCTTCACATAAATCCATTTTATCCCCCTGCTGGGTATGTCCCCGCTTCGGAGGATGTGGGAAGGCGGAGGAAGGATATATTCGAACGTGTGCTCAATTACCTGTCAACTTACAGCCTACTTATTTTTAACTTGTCTTTAGTATCTGGCTTATATCGAAACAAGTTTTTGGTGGTGGCTTTGCCTACGAGAAATAAGATTTTATTGATTACTGGCTTCTACCCGTAACTTCGTCCACGAGCCTATAAGCTTCCTCAAGAATTGGGCTATGCAACGCAAAAATAATTTTTCAAATCCAACTGGTATAGTCCGTGCAATCCACGACGACGCGCCTCACTCCGTGATTACTGTACTGTAACCCACCCAGTGTGCCTGTATGGGACAGTCATGTCGGGATGCAATCATTTGCAAAATGGTGTTGGAGCTACCGCGCAGTCTGTGGAATAATGACGCCACTTTCTTACGCACTATAGCGTGGAAACCGTCAACGCGCGCATTTGCGAACATTTGCGACGCACTACAATGCCGCGGCAACCCCAACAGCATTCTGAAAGCATAAACCGTATAGCATAGCATAGCTTTTATCGCGGGCTTTGAGCGCGGCGACCGAATCAAGAAATTCCGTAACGTAACGAAAATAAAACCTAACACCCTCCACTCCGCCTACCATGTAATGACGGTTCCCATGACAACGTGATGTTGTCATGGGAACGTAATTTTTGTTTTATGTCATCACGTCATCATCCCAAGTGTAGCGTTGACAAATAGGAAGTATGGAGGTTACAAATGCTATGCAATAGCTTTACCGCGGCAGTCCCCGAGTGCCACACGTTTTTTTTTTTACCCAGGCATCATCCCTATTTCAAAGTTATTTAGAATTGTTATAACATGAGCTACTCAATTAGAAAACTTTATGTTCTAAAGCTAAACTAGTGTCTTGCTTTTGACTCGGCAACTCAGAGCTGAAGGCGCAAAGATATAATGGCCAGTCCCCAGGGATTCAAAATGTCTTTGCTAGACGTCAATATGTTAAACAATTCACCTACATTTATAATAAACTTAATCGTAAATAAGAAATGTATTATTTTAATGTATTGTGTTACGTTGATAAATGACTTTAAAAACAAAATAACAGAATGGTTGAGATCCCTAACATAATATGAAGAAACCGAAAATATTCAGACAAGAATAAGCTAAAAAACCGGCCAAGTGCGTGTCGGACCACGCACAATGTAGGGTTCCGTAGTTGGGATGAATTTATCCCAAGAACAAACTTAACTTTGTAGTTGAAAAATATGTTCTCCCATACGGAATGTATTTGAGAACAAGTTTTTACAACCGCAAATGTAAGTTGGTCGATTATTACTCGTTAACTTGTTAAGCCTACTTAACTGTGATAGTTTTCCTTTTAAATTCGTTATATAAACTACTGCTATGAATTTTTTCACATATCCAAAACCAACCATTTAGCTGGCAGGGGGAGGGGGACACTTGACTCTAACAAAAATTAGCACTTTAAAACTTAATATTTCGCAAACGGATCTCTGAATCCAAAAATGGTTTTAACACGTTCACAATGTTTTTGAAAGACCTTTTCAACCACAAGACTAAAAATTCAACGATACCCCACACCAAGGGATAGAAAAGAAAAAAAAACATCCCCACTTTACGTACAGGGGAAGTGCCTTAAAAAAAATTTTTTTTTTTTCATAATTTTATTTCACTACTTTGTCGGCATAATTAATATGTATATCCATGCCAAATTACAACTGTCTAGCTCTAAGAGTCTCGGAGCTAGCCCGCGGACAGACAGAC
The DNA here is from genome assembly GCA_949152395.1 of Agrochola litura. NCBI lineage: Eukaryota > Metazoa > Arthropoda > Insecta > Lepidoptera > Noctuidae > Agrochola > Agrochola litura. Next base: position 8,050,525 of record OX424510.1, on the reverse strand, counting down.
AGACGGACATGGCGAAACTATAAGGGTTTCTTGTTGACTACGGAATCCTAAAAAACGGTACACCCACAAACATACCTCTACACACATACACCAAGAGCTGCTGAAGGACATGACCAGTGGGGCTATGGGCGTCTGCCTAAGTGTCAAAATCAATGTGCAGCAAACTTTGTTCTATTTTTGCAATTGTTGTATTCTATAGTTAACAGACAAAAAAGTTTCACGAATTTAAAAGGTCAGGAAACTGAGAAAAGAAAAGATAAGTTTTCACTAAATAACTCTGCTTTTTGATATGAGATGTCGCTAGGCGTTGTGGTTATCGAGTTTAAGATTGATTTTCTACTATTTGATATGCCATCGAGACGCTAGGGTTTTTTTTATACTATAAAGGGGCAAACACCTATCCAGCCATGTGTAGGAATAAACATAATAGATTGAGTATTCACTGGCCCGGGTTCATGTAAATCACCAAATAAACGCTGCTTTATTATATTTTGCTGGCTCACATGTAATTAAACCGCTGTGTCAGACTTTATAGCTGTCTTGTTGCTAAATAGTATTATTTTGTATAGGTACATACCTGATTGTTCAACCATCGGGCAAGTCTCGCTTGCAGGGGTAAGGTTAGCATTGACATAATGATACCTTTGATCCCGCCTTATGGCTATGCCACAGTTTAGGCACCTCATAATAATATCCATTTAACCGAATCGTTCTGGAGGTAAGGTTCTGAAGTGGCGACCGCGTACCGGAAGACGTAGCGTTGGAAGGCCTCCCACAAGATGGACCGATGACCTTGTGAAGGCCGTAGGAATCCGCTGGATGCAGAAAGCACAGAATCGGTCGAAGTGGAGGTGCTTGGGGGAGTCCTATGTACAACAGTGGACGTCTTTCGGCTGAAATGATGATGATGATGAACCGAATCGTATCGTTGCTTTATAGCAATGGTAATCGGGTTTTGAAGATGTCAGTTCGGTCGTTAGAAACAGAACACAATAATCGCATAGTTCACAACGAACGCGTAAACAGAACGTGGTTCGGGAACTGCAATGAAACAATGCAATGATCGGATGTACAAGTAGAGATGGTGAATGACGATCTAAGATCGATAAATTGATAATTGCTTTTTTCTCGAACCTAACACACCAACATTGAAATCATTTGACGGCCTTGTTGGCATAGTGGTCGCAAGCGCTACAGTTGAGCATGAGGTCCTGGGGCCTTACTCCCGAAAACGTTTCGATTTTGATTTCGTTTTCGATTCGAACTCGATTTAAAACCTTACTCCCGAACCAATTCGAATCGTAAACCAAGATCGACTCGAAGTTCGAATGTTATCAGCGTCGTTAGGCGTATCCGGCGGATTACGTCACCGTCAAGTGCTATTGTCCTTGGTTAGTAGTTGAATGTTTTTACTTCTCTATCACTTTCCCACTGAAAAAACGATACCCTAGTGCTTTATTTACACATAACAAACAAAAACTTATGAAAAAACATAAGATTTATTATTATTTTTGGGAATAAAGTGTAACCGAAACACAACTTGTATTTAGTTAGTCTGTGCCACGAGCTGTCAAGTGTCAAATCGTATGCGAAGAGCGCTGGTTGCTCAAAAGTTTGTGTGTCTGCTGCTGTATGAGTTTATTTAGTTTCAATTCATATTATTAATGAACGCTATTATTATTTATTAACTTTGGTACGAGAGTGTTTTAATGTTTGGTAAATTTTAGCGTGCGTATACGTTTATAAGTTTGTGATAAAAGTTTATGTACTTTTAGAAACCTGTGTGACTTGATTATGTCTTTTCCATCATATGTACAAATGGAGAAGTTGGTGCTATTTTTTGAAGAAAATCCCGGCATTGCCAAACGGCTTATACGTTCTGCACAAGCTCGCCAATAGACAAAACAACAATGGGTCAGAGGTCACAATTTTATTAAATTCCTTGAGTGGCGCAACAAAAGACATAATCATGGGCAAAAGTAAGTCAAATGAGAGCACAGCTGAGATAACGTAAATATTTACGCTATCCGAATGAATGGTAATGGTGTATAGACTTGTTTGGTTAAAACATACTTATAATTTGAAATGTCACTTCGTCTGGTTGGTTTCTTCATGTATGGTGTTAAATCTTATATCAACACATCAAAACACTCGTTCGACCAACAATAATTTCTCAGAAATTCTTCCGAACCCATTTCCATAGCCCGGGTGTTATAACGACTAATCCTATGCGTATTTCTTCTTGCACGAATATCCATACGATTTGCTTCCTCAAGAACATTGAAAAACAACGCAAGGCGAGCTATAATAATAAAGAATTTGAAGAAATATAGCAGTAAATAACTTTAAAAAACCTCACTCGATCTGAATAAAGTAGCTTCTTTGCTATCGTGTAATTTGACGTTTAGTTTCGATCCAACAACTCGATAATCAACTGTCAGATGGCGTGTAGAGTACGAACTTTTCGATCCTAACGAATTTCTCGATCGAAATTAGTTTCGCTTCGAACCACCGCACGATCGTGCGCTAGTGTCGGATTCAAGAGTATGAATCGGCATTGAATTCGAATAGAACTCGATTGATTCAGAACTCGAACCTGTCGGGAGTAAGGCCCCTGGGTGCGATGCTCAGGTCGGGAAAAGTGTTGTTGAGTTTTTGCCATCTAGAATTTCTCATTAGCAGCCCGGAGTCCGGATTTGTGTCCGGTTGATGGCAATAGGCTCGCCCCCTATTACACGTACGGGACTTAAACATAACTGGTGAACTGAGGGTATACTATTGGTACAATTTTTTTTTTTTTTTTTTGGTAAATTTTCAAATAACTTCTTCCGCTCAGACTCTTACTTACTAAAACCCACCCGTGTTCCTTCAGTTACCTGTATGTTGCCAGGGGCCACTGTATCCCTTTCGAACTTTCACGCGACCCCGGCAGGCATCGATCCTAGCGGATCCCTTCAGTTGTGCTGACATCTCTAGCGCGCGCGTGGAATACAACGCGCCGTCGAACCGGGCCGGGCCTGGTCCTTATCGAACGGCGAGCTACCCATTGCTCACTGTCCGCAAGCCCTTATTCTTCACCCCTTAAATAAATAAATAAATAAATAAATAAGTTAGCAGTTTATGCTTACGTTACATGCAAAATAATAATCTGATAACGTCTGCAGTCCTCCTCGTATCCATGCTAAGCCCCATCATGTTTAACATGACATGGTACACACGGCTACAAATTACCAGTTTATGCTGATCTCGCATTGTATAGGATTTCCGTACAATGCGAGGTCAGCTTATACTGGAGATGTATAGCTTGATGTGTAGCCTTATGATCTTTGTATGTAAGTCTTCTTCTTTTTCGTGTGGTTAATGACTAACCTGCTATCTAATAACGTAACATATTTTCGTAAATGATTAAGACTAATCTTTTTCTTTTGACAGTTAAACAATATTCATTGCGTTATGTACGTTGTTGAGCAGATTTTTTTTCCAGCTTATGAAGCAATGGATTAGCAATCTGTTTCAAAAAGATTCAGATTGTGATTGATCGTGTATTACGCAATTAGGGTACTGTTGGTGTCAGAGTTTTCATGCTGCCCATGGGCCTCTGACTTGGCTTCACATGCCGTCGAGAATATCTCTCAGGTAGCCGGTTTCCTCACGAAGGGAAACATCTATGTAGATTTTAAACAAAATAACACCGTTTAAAAGATGGCAGAGATAGGGGCACGCCAAGACAGGAAGGATGAGAGTCGGTATCTGCGCGATTACCCGCCACCTTCCCACCTACTTACTATATACTTATCTACAGCCTTTTTCCAACGACTCGAATGATTTTGGTTCATAGAGGTCCTCCTTCACAGGGCTACACATCAAGCTATACATTTCCAGTTTATGCTGATCTCGCATTGCATAGGATTTCCGTACAATGCGAGGTTAGTTTACTGGATATGTATAGCTTGATGTGTGTACTACTGTCAAAATATTAACTACTTCTGGGGCATACTTACGGGTAAAAAAACGGTTTTGGGAAACTAACTGAAATATTGGTCTTCAGTATCGGATAAAATAATAAGATATTAAAGATTTCTTAACAAAAATAACCGGCCACATTAGCACTTTAAAGCTTAATATTTCGCAAACTGATCCCTGAATCCAAAAATGGTTTTCACAAACTCACAATGTTTTTGAAGGACCTTTCAAGTGATACCCCACACCATGGGTTAAAAAAAAAAATAACATCACCACTTTACGTCTAGGAGAGGAACCTTAAAAAAAATGTTTTCTTATAATTTTGTTTTACCACTTTGTCGGCGTAATTAATATGTATACCTATACCAAATTACAGCTTTCTAGTACTAAGGGTCTCGGAATTAGACCGCGGACAGACAAACAGACAGACGGACATGACGAAACTATAAGGGTTCCTTGTTTACTACGGAACCCTAAAAATGATACATTTTAAAGTAGGTATTATTATTTAGTATCGGTCCTCCAACAAGGTGAGCTTACGAGTATTAGTGATTCGCAGAAAGTTAATTTATGTGTAGGCAAATCAACAACTCCAGAAATCGATTCGCCTACAAATAAATTAACTTCGTGCGAATCGCTTCAAGAAAAAATTATATTTAAAAAAAATGTCAATTCGCCCGTTTCGGGCGAGTAAATGCGGGCGAATCACCAATAAGCCCAAGATGGACCGATGACCTTGTGAAGGCCGCAGAAACCCGCTGGATGCAAGAAGCACAGAATCGGTCGAAGTGGCAGTGCTTGGGGGAGGCCTATGTCCAGCAGTGGACGTCTTTCGGCTGTGATTATGATGATATTTTTTTTATTTTTTTTTACCGAATTAAGATGCATCACCTTAAGTTGCTACATACTCAAGATATCAACTTATCGAAGCGAAGAGCTCCGCGAAAAATATCACTACATCGTTACACAGTCGCTTGGATGCATCGCAACGAGAAAAACGTTTTAAAAACATATTTATGTTAAGGTACGAACATACTGTGAGGGGAATGCGAAGCGCGGCTATTATGTTTATTGAAACGTGAACAACAATGTTAGAGGTTATCGCGTATAATGTATTCGTTTTTAGGGTTCCGTTGTAAACAAGGAACCTTTTATAGTTTCGTCATGTCTGTCTGTCTGTCTGTCCGCGGTCTAGCTCCAGGACTGTTAGTACTAGAAAGTTGTAATTCATGCCGACAAAGTGGTAAAATAAAATTATGAAAAATATTTTTTTTAGGGTACCTCCCCTACACGTAAAGTGGGGATGTTTTTTTTTTTTCCCTTGGTGTGTATCGGAAAGTTCTTTCAAAAAAATTTTGAGTGTACTAAAACCATTTTTGAATTTAGAGATCCGTTTGCATAATATTAAGCTTTAAAGTGCAAATTGTTGTTAGAGTCAAGTGTGTGTCCCCCCCCCCCCCTACCAGCTAAATGGTTGGTTTTAGATATGTGAAAAAATTCACGGCAGTAGCTTATATAATGAATTTAAAAGGAAAACTGTCACAGCTGTGTAGGCTTTACAAGTTAACGAGTAATAATCGACCAACTTAGATTTGCGGTTGTAAAAACATGTTCTCCCATACATTCTGTATGTTTTTTTTTTAACTACAGTGTTAAGTTTGTTCTTGGGATAAATTCATCCCAACTACGGAACCCTACATTGTGCGTGGTCCAACATGCACTTGGCCGGTTTTATATAAGCTTTTAAAAACCATCCCGGAAAATGGTTACCGATGCCTATAAGCAAATGCACCATGAGGATACCTATGTGGCGATAGCTGGCCAAACATTGAAACAAAGCTACGACTCATGTGCCTGTTTTTTTATTTAAACAACCATGTCTTATTAACCGAAAAACATTCACACAACACAATAGTAGATTGTTATACGAGGGGCTAAAATAACCCATTCTATCGAGGTAGTTTTACTCCCGAGCTTTAGCGAGGCGAGGGAGTAAATAGAAACCGAGTTATAATGGGTTTTAGCGCCGTGTGTTACACTCCACTTTTCCTTACGATTGCGAGAAAATAAAATAATCCAATACGATATTAAATAGTTTATTTTATATAAAAAATTTACAACTTGTTCAATCTGAATTTTTAAGGAAACTTTTTATCCCGGTATGTGGTAGGAAAAGCTAGTTTTACATAAGAATAAAGACTTTTTCGTTTTTGTAGGCTCGTTGGTTACAGACAAAAATTACTTTTTCCCCTAGAGCAAGATATGCTATTTTTTCCCCGCTCTGTTACGCTACAATGATGGACTGTTTGAGCAAGAGGAGTAAAAAGAATTATAGTGTTCGTTTTTCCAAACCTTTCAAAACTATAATCATCAATTCGTACCGACTTCCAAATTATATAAAAAGAACGGAAAAAAAATCTCTATCTAACTACGACTGACATAAAAAAGCCAATTATTTATTGTTCGTAATCGAAATTGAATAACACCAACCCTTAGATGAGAAACTTTTGTGTAATTTAATACCTGACAAATCGCCTCGTAGTCAAAGTGTAACTCATCAAATCAAATTAAAACTAACAAGATTGAAAGTGAAATCAGTTGTGAATTCCAATCGACTACCACTGCCGACCCAATCAAGTGAAGTGTCGTTATATTAACCTAACCCTCCACTGATAGAACTCTCATAGCGCTCGCTCGATAAATCTTCACTCAGACAAAACACATTTACAAAAAAAAACAGTGTTTTTTGGAAGCCAGTTGTTTTTTTTTTTTTTGTTTTTTTTTTTTTAACTTTTTGTTATGTTACCTACCCCAAACTAATTCGTATACTAATACTTGCTATGAATAGTGACAAGAAGTATTATAAATCATCAAGATACACAAAGTGGATTAAATACGTATTATCGAAGCTATCTCGAAAACAACCCAAGCAAAGTTAGACCACCGCAAAAGCTTCCTCTACCAAATGAGACTAAAAATCGGTCCACAATTGACAAAAATATCGATGAACACACGTCATAAAAAATAAAATACATACAGACGAACATACAGGATAAGTTTTTATCCAGTGCGCAAACTTAAACACGTGACTTTACTCATTCATCGTTATGAACAACTTTTACTATGGAACCAATTCTGAAATCGCGAAAAAAAAATCATCAGTCCCCTGAGTTATGCGAACATAAATGTAGGGAACAGCAGATTTTAATTTTGGGTTTGGTCCCATAGTAAAAGTTGTTCATAATTATGAGTAAAGTCACGTGTTAAAGTTTGCGTATCTATCTCTGTACGGTTTCTATTTTGCCATTTTCATACTACATAAGTCATTTATTTTACGCCCAAAGGTGAGTTCATATGAGTTGAAATATGGAAGTTTCGATGCTCATAACTTCCAAACCAATACTTTTTTAACCGACTTCCAAAAAGGAGGAGGTTATATGTTCGTCGCGTATGTTTGTTTTTTTTTTTCTTTTTTTTTTATGTATGTCCACCGATTTCTCCGTCAATTGTGGACGGATTTTAAAAATTATTTTTTTGTTGGAGAGGGTATGCTCTCGAGGTGGTCTCATATAAATTTTATTAACTTTGCTTTGATAGTTTTTGAGTTAGCTTCAATAATACGTACTTTTTCCCACTTAGTATATGGATGATAAGTTCCTGTCACTGTTATTTACTAACAGGTAGTGGTTTTCGAATTTGTGTGGGGTAGGTACCACAACTAAAAGGTGAAAAATAAACGCTTTTTACAAAAAAAAAAAACAACCAAAGTCAAAAAACACTACAAAGTGAAAAATAACTTTAATTTCGGAAGTCGGTGACAGAAAACGAAAATTCAAAAACAAAGAAAGACACCGAATTCTGCTTCTATACAGTACTAGATAATAAATGACAAGGCAGATTGATATAATTTTTATTTATAACTTACACCGTCTAATAGACGAGTAATCACCATGCCACGTTTGTTTGTATGGAAGAATGACCTAGTAGAGTACCCTTAAAAGTAACGTGTTATAAACTCAAATCACCGAGTTGCGTGGCGTCGTGGACGCTGGGCTTTACATTTACACCCAGTTTCCGAAAGGTCGATCAAGTCTCTGAATAGTTCATTTAATGTCAAATCCTATGTTAAACTAGCCGCTGCCCACGGCTCCGTCTGCGTGGACCCTAATTCTGTTTCTAAAATAAAAGTGACTCTTTATAACATCAGCTATCAGCCAGTGCAAGTTCCGTCAAAATTGGTTCAGCTGTTTCAGAGGTTAGCCGGAACAAACAGACTGATAAAAAGAAAAAAAAATACCACGCGCGCTTCAAAGAAATGTCAGCAGAACTGACGCGGTCTGCTAGGGCCGATGCCTGCCGGGGTTGCGGGGAAGTCCGAAAGGGAGATCGTGGCCCCCGGCAACATGGCAACTGTAGGAACACGGGTAGGTTTTCAGTAAGAGTCTGACACGCCTTCCCAGCCCAGAGCGGGACAAGTTATTTGATAATGTCCCACCCAAAAAAAAAAGTTTGGGCAAAGTGTTATTGGGTTTTTCCATTAGGAAATTCTCAGTAGCAGTCCGGAGTTTGAAAGTTGGCGGTGTGATACCCCCGTGCCTCGGAAAGCACGTTAAGCCGTTGGTCCTGCGCCTGATCTCTCTCCGGTCGTATCGGATTGCCGTCTCATCGGACTATGAGAGTAAGGAAGGAGAGAGATCACCAGTGTCTGCGCACATACTTGTGCTCTATGCTATGTCCCGCGTCGATGGATAGTGTCCACTGTGAATGGCCGCCTTGGCCGAAATTCGGTCTCAAAGACTGTAGAATTGTGATGCATCAGAAAAACTTGTGAACATCTCGAAAAAACACAACACACACCCTCTCTTACTCAACACACGGCACTTATCTCGTAATTTATTATTTTATTGTTTAATAATAATTGTATAAAATACTTTTTCACTCTTGCTCAAAAAGTCCGTCATTGTAACGTACCAGAACGGGGAAAAAATAGTATATCTTGCTCTAGGGGAAAAAGCAATTTTCGTTTGTGACCAACGAGCCTACAAAAACGAAAAAGTCTTTATTCTTATGTAAAACTAGCTTTTTACTACCACATACCGGGATAAAAAGTTTCCTTAAAAATTCAGATTGAACATATTTATATTGTATATATTTTAAAATAAAATAAATTATTTAATATTGTATACTACCTCCTACCTACCTACCTATTGTACCACCACCTCGATAGAATGGGTTATTTTAGCCCCTCGTATAACAATCTACTATATTATAATGCATTAGTCTGTAACAACCTACCCTGTTACTAGGAGTTGGGCGTTGGTAGCTGCGCCACAGTTTTAACTTATGCAGTAATTATCATCGTTTTCTCATTTATATATCAGGATGCTCCAGTGCACGAGGTTATGGGTTAAAATCCAGACAAGTTCCAATAAGTTTTTCTACTTTTATGTAGGTACTTTCTGAGTCTATCTTGGATATAACGGACATCGGTGAAGGAAAACATTGGGAGAAAACTTGAACTTGTAGTTAAAATAGGCTGGTACAGATTATGCAATCCACGAAGACGCGCCTCACTCCGCGATTACTGTACTGTAAGCTGTACTTTAGTATGGAGCAGAGCTGAGTGGGGCGCGTCTTCGTGGATTGCACTATCTATATTATTAACTTTGTTTTCTTTGATTGTATTTATTTTTTGTTCCAAATAAACGATTACTAAACCAATACTACACGATGACTATTAAACGAGCAATATTTGTATATATAAATTTGTAATCACGTTCTGGAAAACGGCTCTAACGATTTCGATGAAAGTTGTAATATGTATAGGGGTTTACGGGGGCAAAAATCGATCTAGCTAGGTCTCATATCTGGGAAAATTCGTTTTCTCCGTATTTTCACCTGAGCAGAGCTCGGTCGCCCAATGGTTAGAACAAGATGGCTACCTTAAAATAATGACATGGCAGCACGGAAATTGTAAGTAGGTACCTACTTTCATGGTAGCATGGAATTAGTATATACTTTCCTATACTAATAAATGAGCAGTCTCTATTTTCAACAGCAGAGCTCGGTCGCCCAGGAACTGTACTTGTTAATCGAGGAAAAAGCGAATGAATGAAGTTTACTCCCTAGCAACTCATTTCTGCCTGTCACATTATAAATAATTAGGAATGTTATTTCAATAATACTCTAATTTGGTTACTACTTGAGAAACCATATCAAATATTTCAAACATTGAGAAAATTTTACCAAAATAATAACGTTATGTTAATGTCAAGGTTGAGGATAAAACCTCAACAAAATCATGGAGAAAATAAAAACAAACACGGAGTTATTTTTACCTAAGCAGAGCTCGGTCGCCCAAAGGTTACAACAAGATGGCTACCTCAGAATAATATCATAATATGGCAGCATGGAAATAGTAAGTACCTACTATCATGGCAGCATGGAATTAGTAGGTACTAAACATGGATTAGTATGAACTTTCACATACTATTAAATGAGCATTCTCTATTTTCACCAGAGCGGAGCTCGGTAGCCCAGGTACTTATTGTTTAAGTAAGGTACTAATATGATTATCCACACTGCTTAGCGTGACAGAGGGGTTACCATTATAAAAGGTAAATGTTTATCTTACAATTTATGTTGATTGCTCCAAGTCTCAAAATTGTAGGCATTATCTTTGAAATAGAATACAGCTCACTAACCGTCGTTCCCAGTTATACATAGTTGGGGGTCGTTAGAATCCCGAAAGTCTGACAACTAAGTTTAGTCTTAGAACGTCGGGATAATCCAGTATTTCGGTAGTAGAGGCTGAGGTCAAATGGCATAACTCCTTGTAAAATATTGATATTACTCAACCGCTTCTAGTTAGCCAACAATCCAACCTAAACCTAGTTTGGAAATGACTTGGCAGGAGATTAGTATTACTTAAATAGACCGCAAAACTATGGGGTTATTATAGAGTTATGTGTACCAGGGTGTAAAGTTCACTCTTCCTCCATAGAAATGGGTGAATACTCCGACAAGACGAGTGTTGTCTGATAGGCTACTGCCCGATGATTGATGTCGGGACGTTGTATATAATATACAGGGTGGCAGGGACATCGACGCGAAAACTGAAACCATGGATTCAGTACATGATTCTGGACCACACTGTGTTGAAATTTTTCAAAACTCAATATCTTTATTGCTTTACCATAATGTGTACTTAGGTGGTAATTATATAATTTAGATCATTATGGACCCTGTAGGCACAGCAAAAAGGGTAAGAGAGAGGAAGCCCTGTTTTAGGAGATCATTGTTTTTGTGGGAACAAGTTTTAACTTACATATAATTAAAGTCAGGAGATCGCGAACAAAATCCCTTGATCGCGAACTTTGCGAATCAAATCCTTACTAACATTTCGCTTAACTATTATTATTTCTGTTTTATCTGTACAAAGTATTAATACTTTAGATTATGTTTTTCATAGAAAAATTAAATACCTACGCAGTCCACGAAAAATTTCAATGCGGGGGGGGGGGGGGGGTTCAGAATCATGTCCTTGTGACGTCAGTGTGAAGCGTAGTTTGCATGTGCCATGAACAACTTTTGTTATTCAACAAAAAATACTTTGAATTTGATTGAAAATGCGTGAGAAGTACTTGGAATTTGAAGTTTTGCGTTTAATTAAAATAGGTTTTTATTTTTATGAATTTATTTATCTTTTGTATAAATTCTTTTCTATTTTGTGAATGTGAGGCTTAGTGAACTGTAGATCTGTTAAGTGTGATCTGTTTCTATTTTGTTAAGTACTTATTGAAAGACCTACTCAGTGTTTTCCCATACCTAGTAACACTATTATTTGAAAGTATTATAAAAGCCAATTATTTTTAAAAGAGTAACTGTGGAGTTTCTTGCCGGCTCTTCTCCATAGGAAACGACCAATTGGAACCGTGCACTTAGCTTCTGACGTTTCATAAGTGCCCATGTAGGTTTATGTGAAATAAAATATTTGGTTTTTTTTTGTTTGGAAGTCTGTTCAGATGGTTCAAATCGCGTTCGACTATAAATAACATCGAAGGGTCTATTAAATCTCTGAAAAAGCTTAGTCATTAAATTGTCTTCTTAATAATGTTCGGGTTTTCGTGGTTCCTTATTATAATGCTGACAGCTAATACTCTACAGAAAAGGCCTCTTTGTTTCCCAAGAGAATAAAAGGATCCTTGAGTGTACAGCCACGAACATGGTCCATTAAACCCATTTTTCAGGGTATACACAACTATATTGCTATCGAAATAAGAACGAGAATAGTTTGCAAAAAGTTTTGTCATTATAAAACTGTGTGGAAGACTGTTCCTGACTTCAAAAGATAGCGTTAAACAGGCGATTACTGCGGTATTTTAAGTTTGATAAAAGTCTGAAGATTTTTATTAAGTAGAAGATACTTAGTTTATTATGTAGAGCAATGGTTCTCAAACTATGGGTCGCGACCCTCTGGTGAGTCGCGAGCGAATATTGGGCGGGCCTTGAAAATTTTTTTTTCAGCTATGATACCGAAATAAATTGGACGTATCAAACTCATTGCGATTAAAAGTAACTAAAATTTAAGTTCATGCTAAAGCTATACTTAATGATAAAAAATAGGAAACAAATACATCCTTCTCATTAAAATAACACTCCTTGTATTTAATTATGTATAAATATGTTCTATTGTAACTGAATGTATTTTTCTTATTTGAACAGTCCTTCATTAATATAGTTAAGTATACCCTTTTTTCACCATGACAGCCAAGAGGTGAGTCCCGAATTCACGGAAGTTTTTGTTAAGTGGGTCGCGGTCCAGTCAAGTTTGGGAACCACTGATGTAGAGGAATAATTTTGCTCGGAGGAAAACTATTCGGAAATGGCTCATTTAATTTTTAATCTTTCTCCTAAATCTTAGCAAAACATATTTTTCGGCATTTCCTTCGTAAAGTCGAGTGGCATTTCAAAATAATGATATCCAATTAAGGGCAGAGCTTGATGAATGTCTTCTCATCCAATTTCTTTTAGGGAAAACGAACATCAGGTATTCGCATGTCGACAACTTGTAAGGAATTCATGCCCGAACCGACATGTACTATCGAAGAAACGCATAATAATATCTGTACACTGTAAGGACTATTCTTGCTTGCAGCACTCGGCCGCTATAGTATCGCTTACCTACGAAAAAAAGGGTCGTGTGCACGGAATTTTGTTTTCAAAATGCTTAGATATGCGTTACCCCGATGGTACCTTCAAACTCATTTCGAATTTGAAGGTAGATGGCATTTCGGGCTTTGATTTTTAGCTTTCATGTGGATTTTCTAGCGACGTTTGTTATTCTTGCATGCTCATATTTCATACTAGTAACAGTTTTCGTCGTAAATAATAGAAAAAAAATACGGAAACGGTTTAACAGCTGTGAAAAATCAAATTCAACAGCCTTTTACTCAAATCAGGCTGTGAATCAGCACTTTTAGCAACAAACTTACAAAAAAAAAACAGTGGCACTCCGGGAGTGCCGATTGAAGTGAAAACTTGAACAATTTTAGTGTGCAGGAAATAATGTATTGCGCGTTGTTGTCTTTTTAATGGTCAAAAGCTGGTGTTGTAACAGTGTCGCGAAATCAATCTCAAAAATGCCCAACGTGCCTAAAGAAGTTTTCACTTCAAAAACCACTTCCTATTGTTTAAAATGAGAAAACGACGCACAAACAACCCTCGAAATATCTGACCAAGTGTGAAAATAATGGAAAAGCAAAAAGGCCTCAGAGAATTCAATTCATCGACAGGACAGGTATCATCAATCAATGTTCCGAGATTTGTATAAAAAGTCATGGAAAAATCACATAGGAACTTGAGTAATGTGGTGTCGTAATGTGCTTGGTCATTGGCAAATACCCAAGAGTATTTTTTAAAACATGGATTTATTTGGTACCAGGAAAAGCGGTGGGACCTCAATCTTTGAATTGCTAGGAAAGCGGTTCCGTTGTTTATAACGACCTTTAAGAAAATCTGTAATTTTCACTAGTATTTGACATTAAGGTGTCAAAATTAAGGTCCTCGGAACGCGCCACCGTCGGGCTCCCAGGTTACGGCGGGAGGGGTTCACATCGGCGTCAAGTCGACAATGAAGTATTTGGGACTCGTCCTCGACAGCCGGTGGAACTTCGCGGAGCTTAATGCTTAATGAACTTAATGGGGCACCGGTGTGGGCGTGTTGAACGCGTCCCAAAGTGTCATGGTCATCCGGCTGGCCCGAGGATACCGCACGGTCTCCTGTGAGGCGGCAAGCCTCCTTGCTGGATTACCGCAATGGGATCTAGAGGCAAAAGTCTTTGCGCACATCCGGGAGTGGCGCGAGGAGGCGAAGCACCGTGGCTACATCAGATTCGTGTCTTTTAATCTGGATCATGTCTCCTCCTAAATCCGCCAATAGAGTAGCCGATGTTCTCCTAAAACAATGGCCCGTGTAGAGCTCGGCATTTGTTAATTTCAGGTATTTCGCAATTTCTTTCGGCATGCTGCTGATCTTATTTTTTCCAATGACTTGCCTGGTGCACATGCCATTATTATAAGCTACGAAAAATCTGTTAGTGTTTATATTAGAGGGGCGTAGAGCTTGGTACTCGTACTTTTCGATAATTCTTATTCTCCACGGACTACGAATGACCGTTCTTCCTTGGATTTTGTATCAGGCAAAACCAGCAAACTCTGAATGTTTTTCGATATCTTCAATTTTAATGTTTGCGAGTTCATTTCTACAACAATCGCCATTCACTCCACTAATCAATGCCACCTGTAAGAAAAATAGGTAGATAGGTTAGTATTTAAGTAGAAAGGTAACTTACGTAATATATAAATTTGTATGTATTACATGATACAATGTTTCTTTATTTGAATGACACACTCATGTGTGTCAGTCAAATCTAAGAAAGTTTATTATTTTTAATAATAACACATAAATCTTACGAAGGTTTACAATTATAATTATTATTTTACTTAGAGTCGAAACATCACATCAGTAGATCGCAAACGTACAAGCGATCGATTCATGAGCGGGTAGCTAGTACCTATACTTACCTATAGTAAGTATGTAGCTATTTTAGTTACTAAAAATTTAATCAATAGGTAGGTATTACTTTTGTGGCAATAAAGCTGTGGTCAGGGGCTTCATTTAGAAACGTTTCCACATTTTGAGATGTGAAAACTTTTGATTTCTTAGGACGATGTCCTTCTGATTTCCTTTTAAAAAATGCCAGTAATTGGTGTATGTATTACTTTATTAATATATTATTTTTGATGCTTATTGTTGACCTGAGATGCACCATAGGCTACTTGACTTCTTTGTACATGATAAATACTGGAAGTAGACTAAATGCACTGAAGATACAGACTTGACGCCTTTTGTAATTTTCCATTTGTCTTAGGCTTTCATGTTACGATCCCTTGGACTTTTCTGGGAGTAGATTATTAGCAATGGCTTCTGATTTAATGTACTCCGGAGTCAAATGACTATCGTCACTCGACATTTTTGTGAGAATTTGTAGTTAAGTAATTTGTTGTTTATCAAAGCAAAGCAGTTATCAGTATTCGCTTCTCTTTTTAATTTGTGTTCTATTTTTCTTTTATTTAAATTCTAGGTACTCGTGGTGGCCAGTTCGATTTTCGAACAATTAATTTTTTAGTGCAGACCTTAATGGAATGAATGCATGGAATTAGTATGTACCTACTACCTGTCGTAAAATGTTCGTATGCGATTTCTATTTTATGTTCCAAATTCAAATCGCATTAATGACCGGGTCATAATGAAATTCAGTACAATATGAATGCCCTGCTAGACCTCAGGTCTTAAATTACTTACTTTAGGTTACGTTTGCATGACAGATAATTTGACATTGTCGAGCAGGTGGTATGAAAACATTTTTTTATAATGCCAAAAAAGTACTCACAATATTTAGATTGGAAAAAGTCACTTACCTGAAAAATTCACGGATAAGATTCCCCAGCTATTTTACTGACCCATCTGCAATGACTTTGCTCCTAAGTGGTCGACGATTTGATTAATACTGCTGAACCCATGTACCCCAATTTTCTTACATAACGATATTGACCAAGATCAATTTGTCAATTCACACCCTAACAGAACCCTTATTTATCTCTGTCCAAATAGCTGGATTGATGCATTAAATATGAACAATCTATTTTTTATTTACATTCTGTGTTTATTGAAAACATTTTTGTTTTTCAGTGAATCAACTTCTAAACTAAGGGCCTATTTCACGATGTCCGAATAGCCACTACTTATCGAATAAATTCTAAAATGGAACAGAATTTGTAGGATATTATCTGCCAAGTAAGTTAACGAGAACCTAATCGGAGGTGGTGAAACAGGCACTTAGTCTCAAAGGGGAGAATAACAGTATCGACCCTTAACAAAACATGGAACTATGGTTTATAAAGAATTTATAGTATGTGATAAATAAAAATAAATAAACCGGCCAAGTGCGTGTTGGACTACGCACTATTAAGGGTTCCGTAGTTGAGATGAATTTATTTATCCCAAAGAACAAACTTAACATTGTAGTTAAAAAACATGTTACATACATTCCAACTGCAAATGTAAGTTATATAAAAAATATGTTTAAGATCCTCGCAGTAAGCCCTTTCATTTATGTCACACGGTACTGTTATAAAGACTTTTTTTTAATTTTCTTGTTTGCCCCCCAAAAGTGACCCCTATATTCAAAATTAATTTATTTACGTTACACGTTCGTGTTTGGGTCACAGAAATACATATGTATACCTAATCGGTCCATTAGATTCGGAGCAAATTGGCTGTGACAGACGGACAGACAGAGACACAAGTGATTCTATAAGGGTCCCGTTTTTTCCTTTTGAGGTACGGTACCCTAAAAAGGGTCAACGTGACCACGTTTTATCGAACAAACTTTAATAATTATTATTAGGTACAGTCCAGACATCGTCGTCAAAAGAATGTGTTCTTGACACCTGTCAGTTTCATACACTTCATAATAACGAATAGGTGTTTTGCGAATTTGATCCTTATTACTACTAGAAATTGTCCAAATGACAAGTGTTAAGAATGCATTTTCTCGACGGCCAGATTGTAGGTAGGTTACTCTTAATAAATCTGCTAAGGTTAGGTTACGCCTAATAAAACAACATAAAATGAACTAGGTCTTAACACTTAAGTATCAAATAAATAATTATACAGGGTGTCAGGGACATCGACGCGAAAACTGAAACCATGGATTCAGTACATGATTCTTAACCCCCCTGCGTTGAAACATTTCGTCGGTTATTAAAAAAAATCTGCTGTTTCATAGAAAAGTGCACAATACCTACGCGATCAAAATGTATGGAAAAGCAGTTTTTTTTTTTTTAATAACCGACGAAAAATTTCAACGCATTGGGCATCAGAATCATGTACTGAATCCATGGTTTCAGTTTTTTCGTATATCTTTAGAATGCGAATCCTAACTTCCTAACCTAAATATAATATTTTGAATGCGAAAATGAGTTTGTTTGTTTCGCTTTAACGATAAAACTGCTGGACAGATTGGTATGAAATTTTGCACATGGGTAGATCATGACTTGGGTTGGGACATAAGATACTTTTTATCCCGGTAGTACGTTCCCGTGGAATAATTTCCAACCTCCACGCGGACGAAAAGCTAGTTAACTACATATATTAGTGTCATGTGTTTCCCTAAGAATGGTAATGTAATAAATGAATCGTGTATGCTGATGTTGTTTATAGATGGCGCCATCTGTGTCCCTGGAGATTAACTACAGCCCCGACGCGCGACGTGTTGGTTTTGTACAGGAAAGTGGCACTTTGTGATGCGTCAATAGTGAGTTATTTCAGTCGTAAATCCTTTGATGGCTCTGCATGTTTCATGAAATTAGGTATGCAGCTAAAACAACCTTATAGGTAGAATTTTATACAGACCTTACCCTACAGATTCCTACACAATGTCGTTCTTTGAACACACACAATAAAAATAAACAATTGACATTCTAATCGATAGAGTAGCCGATGTTCTCCTAAAACAATGGCCCGTGTAGAGCTCGGCATTTGTCAATTTCAGGTATTTGGCAATTTCTTTCGGCATGCTGCTGATCTTATTTTTTCCAATGATTTGCCTGGTGCACTTGCCATTATTATAAGCTACGAAAAATCTGTTAGTGTTTATATTAGAGGGCCGTAGAGCTTGGTACTTTTCGATAATTCTTACGTATTCTCCACGGTTCTTTCTTTGATTTTGTATCAGGCAAAACCAGCAAGAAATCTGACACACAATAAAAATAAACAATTGACATTCTAGTCCCGGTACCTTTTCTTGGTTTTACTCATAAACTCACGCCTTATTCCCAAGACATAGAACGCCAGCTGCTATGCTCCTTACATACTCCTTTTGCTTCGTTTACGTTCAGTACCTGGGCGACCGAGCTCTGCTCTGGTGAAAATGGAGAATGCTCATTTAATAGTATAGGAAAGTTCATACTAATCCATGTATAGTACCTACTTACTCCATGCTACCATGATAGTAGGAGTACTTACTAATTCCATGCAGCCATGTCATTATTCTAATGTGATTATTCTCATGTCATTTTTCATTATCTTGTTCAAAACTTTGAGCGACCGAGCTCTGCTCGGGTGAATGAATGTGTTTTATAAGTTATTAACCTATTTATGTACTGTTGTTCCCAATTATTTTATTTCTAATAATTTATTTTAAATATTTTTTTTCTTTGTTCCTCTCAAACAGAGCACCTGCCATCTAATCTTTTCACCACCCTTGGTTGACTGGTAAGTTTAATTAAATAAATAACAAATTTTCCCAGATATGAGACCTAGCTAGATCATTTTTTCGCCCCCGTAAACCCCTATATTCCAACTTTCATCGAAATCGTTAGAGCCGATTTCGAGAACGTGACTACAAATACATATATATACAAACAAATATATATACAAATATTGCTCGTTCAATAGTATAGGATAGGATACATCTGGTCATATATACGCAAGCCGGTTGCGAGTACTACACACCTGACTTTCTGAAGAACATCACCAATTAGGTCACTATAAGGCGTTTCCACTCACATCTGCCTTGTAAATACAAAGAAAGAAAAAAGAAAAAACGTTTATTTGCGGTAAACATGACGCAAACAATTGTTTAAAATATAAAAATGAGGAAAAGGTTGCGGGAAGCATGCGTCACATCCACGCAAATCCTACGTTTTATTTGTCGCCTTTCATTCATCCTCTCGACATAACTAAACCATCTCGGCATACTCTTTTCAATTGTTGTCACTTTTGGTTAATTAACAACATCATGTAAATGCAACATAATGAACATCAAACAAATTGTGGATCAAGAATGCTGTGCTTTTTTTGCCTTTGACTTGGCTTCAAGGTTTAGTCCTATCTCGGCACCTTTCCATCTCGGCACCCATAAATTTATTTATCATGCCCACGAAAAATTCCCATCTCGGCACCCTGTCATAAACCCTTTTTAGGTACACATCTAAAAATGGAAACACAGTATCTTTCAATAATGATACAAATGAAAATTGTATGCACAATTATCAGTTTCAAAGGATCTTCATGCTTGAACAACTTTTCTTATCTTCTTGTTTTGTGCCTTACTATTGAGTGCTCAACTAATTACTTGAGTTTTTTTTCAAGTAGGTACCATCACGGAAACCTATAACTAACCACCTTAAGGACTATTCTTGCTTGCAGCACTCGGGCGCTATCGAACCGGGGTGGTAACACATGTGGTCATCGTGTGCACGGGATTTGTTTTCAAAGTGGTTAGTTATGGGCTCCCGCGATGGTACCTACTTAAGTAGGTATAGTTCTTCAAAGTTCGATTAGATCTTGATTACCAGCACCCTATTTGTGTTACACATTTTGAAGGAGAATGCTAATCCATTGCTTCATAATTTTGTTAAAAAGAAATTGTCTGCTCAACAAAGTTAAAAAGCAATGTTGTGAATGTTGTTGAACAGTCAAAAGAAAGCCATTTCTACTGTTCGTGTGTGGAGCAATAACCCAGTAGAAATATCAACAAGATGAATACTTAGGCTAATCAGTAGGCGGGCTTGCGGACGGTGAGCAATGAGTAGCTCGCCGCCCGATGAGGACCAGGCCCGGGTCGAACGGCGCGATGTGTTCCACGCCCGTCTCAAAGAGATGTCAGCACAACTGAAGGGGTCCGCTAGGACCGATGCCTGCCGGAGTTGCGGGTTTATCCGAAAGGGTTACCGTGGCCCCTGGCAACATACAGGCAACTGAAGGAACACGGGTGGGTGATATTCGGTAAGTCCCTCCCACTCCGCCCAGAGCGGGCGAAGGTATTTGATAATTTCCCATACAAAAAAAAAATGCCAATCAGTAGAGTCAGTTTCTATAATTCGATCATAAAGAAATAACAAAGTGCGATTTACAAAAGTTTTAGGATTTCAGTTTGCAGAGCAGTGGTAGCCCAGTGGTAACGGCCACGACTTACGAGTTGTCGGTCGTAGGCTCGAACCCAGACAGGCGCTTTACTTTGTGTAAATTATTTACCATTGCTCTCAAAACGGTGAAGGAAAACATCGTGAGGAAACCGGCATGTCCTAGAACCAAAAATTCGAAGACATATGACATCTACCAACCCGCAATGGGCCCGCGTGGTGGATTACGGCCCACTCCCTCTCACAGAGAAGGTCTATGTCCCAGCAGTGGAAAAATTAAATGCTCATTATAATAATAATAATTTTATTCAATAAATCAAGTAACAAGACTCATAGTGTTAGTAACTTATAAAATACGTTAGTAAAACATTAACACAGAAACAATTTGTGACAAAACATTAAGACAGAAACAATTAAAACACAGAAACAATTTGTGACATCAATGCTGCAAGGTGACAGGCCCAGCCGATACCTTGCAGCAGTGGTTCACAAACACAATCTAGCCTGCTTGCTATCATAGACAGGATGCTGTTGGTGCTGCCCCGCACCCTACTAACCAGGGACGCGCACCACTTCCGCATCACAGTGTAGAAACAGTCAACGCGAGCTTCAGCAAACATCCCTGATGCGCTGCAGTATCGAGGCAACCCCATCAGCACCCTGAATGCGTTATTGTATTGGACGCGAAGGGCGCCGTATGATTTCTGAGTATAATGAGCCCACAGACTGCAAGAGTAAAAAGACGTGCAGTGAGCACTAAATATAGTGCGTCTAACCTCCTTAGAGGCACGCCTGAATCTGCGGGCAATCATGTTAGCTCTCACACACAGCGCCCTCCGCTCCCTGTCAATATCCTCCTCATCTTTGAGGCCAGTGATCAATAAGTGACCCAGATATTTAAATTGGTCTACCCTCACAAGGGGCAAACCGCTTAACTTAACTGAAGGTACAGCTTCCGGATACCGAATTCCGGATGGTTCTATTATGCTTATGCTAAAAAAAGTTTTAAAGGGACCAATAAGATTATGTAAAAGTTTAGGGAGGACGATGCTCTCTCAAGAAGTCTAGCCTAGAACAATATAGGTACTCTAAACTATAAGAGTCCTCCGATAATAAAATAAATAAGCGCGGCATTTGCAAATGACATCCAAGTGATTTTAGAGATAGTTAAACTTGTACTGTTGAATAGAAAATTATTTACGGGACGACAACATTCTAAATTGTGCCCTATTCTTAAAGAAAATGAGCTATTTCAGAATACTTCTATTTTTACGCCTGTTTTCTCCTTAGGGTTAGGCAGAGGTGTACCTGTAAACATCCACATTTCGCCGCATCATCATCGTGCATCATCGTCGTTTAATTTTTTTGGCCGCAGAACGTGGTGTTCCGTCGCTTCCGCGGGCAAGTTCCACAGGACAGCACAAAGACAAGCTAGGGCATAGTGAAGTGCTACTAACATAGTGCTAATAAATATGTATTTTTAGGTTAAGGTATTTTTCTGTGGGCATGTGTCGCCTGAAATAAATGTATTTTTTTTTGTTTTTTCGTAATTGGTGTATTGCCACCAACTGGGCACAAATCTAGACCTCGGGCTGCAACTAAAACATTCCCGATGAAAAAACCCAATAACAACTTTGCTCGACCCTGTAATTGAACCCAAGTCCAATGCTCAGCGGTAGCGCTTGCGACCACTAGACCAACTAGGCAGGTATATCTTTTAACATTTTAATTAAAACATAAAAAAGTTACGAGTATAAATCCTACTAATAATATAAACGCGAAGAAATTTTGTGAAGATGGATGGATGGATGTTTGTTACTCTTTCTCGCAAAAACTACTGAACGGATTTGAATGAAATTTGGCACAAATAGGTTATAACCTGGATTAACACATAGGATACTTTTTATCCCGATATTCCCACGGGATCGAGACTTATGTGGGAGAAACCGCGGGGCACTGCTAGTGGATCTTAAATGTATATCTACTAAGAAACTTTTCCTCCCATCATTTAAAATTTTCTCTGCCCTCAGCTGACAACTACATTAAGATTACTCACAAATGACATTGTTATGGACGACCGACGCCGCCTTAACGAGATTCTTTTCCCAACTTTTCATTTTCGTCTCAGTGATTGAAAAGTGATTTCATAAAACGACTTATTATTTTGAAATTATTACTCGGGAATTTCGGGATATGATTTTGTTGAGGTTTTATCCTCAACCTTGACATTAACATAACGTTATTATTTTGGTAAAATTTTCTCAAAGTTTGATATATTTGATATGGTTTCGCAAGTAGTCACAAATTGGAGTAAGACATATTATTATAATAAGCTGACGGATGAAATGTGTTGCTAGAGAATAAAGTTCTTTCATTCGCTTTTTTCTCGATAAAAAATTGAAAGTATCGATCACATCGAGGACGACTTATAATTGACACGTAATGCCTCTCGTATGTTTATTCATTTTGTTTACATGATTAATGTTTACTATGTTAACATATGATATACACAAAGATATTTACAACTAACTACTATATATATTATGTACAAGTATGTAAAGGAAAAAGTTAAAAATAAAGGCTACAGCGCATTGGGCGTCAAAAAATTCGTCCGCATCAAAATTGAAAGTAACTAATAAAAATTGTGTGCTTTTTTAAGTGTTATACATGTTCTGAATTTTTATAGTGGCTTACGATTATTTAGAAAAAACCAGCCAAGTGCGTGTCGGACTACGCACAATGAAGTGTTCCATACTTGGGACGAATTTATACGTAGAACTAACTTAATATTGTCGTTAAAAAACGTGTTCTCCCATAAATTCCAACTGCAAAAGTAAGTTTGTACGCACAATATTGAGAGATTTACTATATTACTTTAAGACCATAGACTTCTTATAGGGTTTCTTATAATCTATGAGTAAAGTACCATTCTAAGAATTTTTTTTTGAAAATTTTAGGTTCAGTAGTTTCGGAGAAAAGTAGATAAGGGTCAATTTTCATCAATATTAAAATTATGAAAAAAAAAAAAATTGAGTTTCTCAAACATTTTTTTTATAATTCTCCTATTTGCCCCCCAAAACTGACCCCTACATTCAAAATTAATTAATTTACTTTACACGTCCGGGTCACACAAATCCATATGTGTACAAAATTTCAACTTAATCGGTCAATGGACCGATTATGCTGAAATTGGTTACACATAATTAAATGAGATTCGAAGTAAATTGACAGACGGACAGACAGACACCCAGCCAGACACACGAATGATCCTATAGGAGGTACGGAACCCTAAAAAATACTTAATTTTGATTACACTACGATATTATATGATTAAATTTTAAAGAAAAATTTAACTGAGAGTTAAGACATTACTAAAACATTTTAAACTATCTCCTTACATGGATTATGGGCACACCTTTAATGTATGTACCTACTTGAAAGGGACTATTTCTGCTCACCCTAATACTTATATAATCGGTGCCATTACCCGTACCAGTCAGCACAAATTTTGAAGGACGGAGGGACAAGAGGATACCTATAAAAGTCCCATCTACAACTTTTCAAATCATCAGCCTTTCACAAAGGACTTTTTAGAACTTACTCACGCATACAATTATCGACTTCAAAGGACTTTTTGGTTCAGTAATTAGACTAAAGTCTTCATTCTTAATAGTCAACAGTTCTACTTACTCAGCTGTCTTTTAGGTACAGACTTTTAATGGTAAAGAAGTCTATAGAGCGAATAAATTATTCGTAAAAGATTACATTTTGTTCAAGCGTAGCGAACCAAAATTGGGCACGAAATTATTCCTGCCATTTGAAACCAAAGTTATAATCCTCCGCAAATTGCTCTAAATTGCTGTTAGAAGATGCTGTAAAGGTGAGGATGAATGAGGCGTGGTACAGATTTAGTACAGATGTTTCACTTCGCAAAACTATTTAAATAAAAAACGATTCTTCAGAGAGATCGGTCTCTGAGGTACGGTAGTGGATGAACTAATCAATTTTATTTTTATTTTTGTTTATGTTCATTCACACTCATACCCTTTCTCACCTTCCACTTTTAATGGCAACATTTTATATTTTATCGTTTTATTTAATGTAATGCAAATAATATCCACTTATTTTGAATTTTGTTTTCTAATTTATGTTTTCACAAGTTTTTTTTGTTTACGATGTTGTTTTGTGGTGAATGCTGTGTGTAACTATACCTAATAAGCATATATGCTAGTAGGTACATTTAACAAGTTATTGTTCTGTTTTAATTTTTTACCGACTTCAAAAAGGAGGAGGTTCTCAATTGTTTTTTTTTTGGTGTCTAACATCTTTCTTCTCGCTTTTCTACAATCTGTGGGAGCTTAGAACTTATAATACAATTCTCTAAGTGTGGGAGTGATTTCGTTTAAAGGGATGGAAATGTGTAACAGGAAGCTGGGGAGCGTGCGCTATTTAATTTGACCAATGAGCGTGCGCGGTGCTAGAGTTGGCAGTCAGAAACGACCTTGATGAGCCCCCCGCCCCTTATTTTTCTTTCTTTGTTATTGCTTATTACCATGGTGAGATGTCATCATACGCAATTACTGGCTCGCTAGTTTTTTTTGTATGTTTGTTACGCGATTACTCCGCTAATTATTAATTGATTTTGACGATTCTTTTTTTTTAGTTAGTTCTTATTTCAAAGGTAGTTTCATATACATTTAATTAACTTTGCTTGGTTAGTTTTTCAGTTACCTTCAATAATATGTATTTTTCCCACTTACTCTATATGGATGATGTTATAATAAAGTCCTGTCACTGTTATTTACTTAGCAGGTAGTGGTATTCACCTGCCGAGGTTGCGGGGAAGTTCGAAAGGGTTAACGTGGCCCCTGGCAATATAGGCAGCTGAAGGAACACAGGTGAGTTGTAGTCAGTAAGAGTCTGACACGCCCTCCCGCTCCACCCAGAGCGGGAGAAGTTATTTGATAATTTCCCACCCAAAAAAAAAGTAGTGTTATTCGAATTTATGTGGGGTAGGTTCCACAACTAAAAATTGATTTTACAAAAAAAAATAACCGACTTCCAAAAATAACACTACAAAGTGAAAAATAACTGTAATTACGGAAGTCGGTGACCAAAAAAAAGAGATTTTACACTTTATCCCCGACTCTGAAAGCCTTTGAAGATCGTAGCCCTAAATATCACGTATCTATGTCAATCAAGTGCCAATGTTATTGTATGGCCTTAGGCCTAATTAATCAGAATGACGGCCAACCCTTGCGTGTCTCTCAGTAATTAATTGTCGGTTGCATATTCATGAGTTGTTTGATGATCTTGATTTGTAATTATCAAGCTAACTGACTGATAATTGGCTCTGTGGAGGGCGTTTGTCTTGCTGGGTCTAGCTTATTATTCTATCGTTAACTGATGTTTGCTGTTGTGACGTGAAATTAATTGTATTTGCGTAAAGTCTAAGGTGTGGCTTATGTACCCTAATCGCGTAACTTATTTTCGTAAACAATTTTGCCTAATTTGTTTCGACAGTTCAACAACATTCATTGCATTATATTTACGTTGTTGAGCAGATTTTTTTCCGACTTATGAAGCAATGGAGTAGCAATCTGTTACAAATCGAAACAAATTGTGATTGTGTTGTATTACGCAATGAGGGTACGGGGTATCAAGGATGTGACCACTTAGAGACAGGATAGTCGTCGTCCAGCGGTTTCACTAATGCAATGGAACTAAGTAGCTGGAAAATCAAATACTCGAAATACTCGAATCGAATTGCTGCAATCGGATTTCTTGCAGTCGGGAGAAAGAATGAAATTGCAGGTTAGTTTATAATTTTTCAGCATAGATATAGTTTTCATGTAATACATAGTACCTTGTTACTAATGCAAAATTAAAAATCGGCCAAGTGCGTGCTGAACCACGCATTAGAACCGCGTAGTTGGGATAAATGTATCCCAAGAAAAAACTTAACATTGAAAAGAGTCGGCAAGACGGTTGGATACTCTTTTATAAATAATTAGCTTATAAAATATTTCCAAAAAGTTAAACTCAAACTCAAAGCATTTATTGAAATTAAACCATTTACAGGCACTTTTGAATTGTCTAAGAGTCGGTTAGTCAGAAAAATTAAGTTAGTTGCCCATTCCTAAGCGTAGTAAGTACCTACCTATGGAAACGAACGAGCAAGAAACTCCATGGACACTCATTTAAATAAAAAAAATTGCTAAAAATATACAAGTGTCAGTGTTAATAGGTATGGGAGGACAGTGTAGGTGGTGTAGGCCTATCAAGAAGTACAGTCAGCTGCAGAGAAATCTCACCCCCTAGCAATATATTTTTACATTGCTAGGGGGTCAGATTTATCTGCAGCTGACTGTACCAGCTACTTAGCAAAAAAAAAAAGGTCAATAAATTGAATCATGTTGTTTCAAGTGAGTCTACAATACCTGCATCGTTTTCACATTCACAAAATAGAAAATAATTTATAAAAAAAAGATAAAAACCTATTTTAACTAAATGACTTGATTAGTCATTACTCAACAACTAAGGATGATCTCTGAGAGGCCAGAGTCTGCAGTGCTGGGTAAGTTCATTCAGCTTCACGTGACGAGATGATGTTTTTTTTTTGACATGAGTGATTTTATTATTTGTATTTGGAATTTTGTGTATTTTGAATTTAATTATCAATGATCACTAACATAGTTTTAAGACCTTTGTAACTAACAATTTATGAACATATCAATTAGTCTGAATTAAATGAATTTATTTATTAATAGATATTTGTTTATTAATAGATGATAGGATGCTGGTGGGGCTGCCCCGCTTCTGTAGTGCGTCGGGGATGTTCGCGGATGTGCATGTAGATTGTTTCTACACAACCATGTGCAAAAGGTGCGGTTCCATGGTGCGCAGGGTGTGGAGCAGCTCCAACAGTATCCTAAGCATGATTTCAAGTCGCCTAGACTGTGTTTTCGTGGGTCGCTGTTGTGCCATCTCGCATGGGTTCTCACAGCGGTGATACACTACTACTTGTTTTTGTAATATAGTTGTAAGTGTTGTTGTTTTGTGTGATTTGTTTGTCATTTGTGAGTCATATGATACTTGAATAAAGATAATTCTATTCTATTCTATTCTATTATAACTCAACAACAAAGGAAATACGAAAAAAGAAATGTGAAAGTATTTTTTTTTTGGATCAATATCTTAGAACAAACAAGCACACGAAAACCTTATGTTAAAAGGTTTTGGGCCGATCCTACCCTCAATATTTGTTTGGGGCAAATTGGGCACTTAATTAGGTCAGCACTAGTATTATTTGTCCCAAACCAGTTAATTTATTTGCACCTAACAAAACGCGCTCAATAGAACTTTAGGGAAACGTTTTTATTTAAGCATTTTTTGTACTAAGAAATACAATATTGCTTTATCGGAAAAAATTCTGGAATTTTAGGACAATCAAGGTGAAACAATTGACGAATACATTAGTTACTAATATTTGCTAACATTCGTTTTCCTACACGTCGATCAGAAATTAAAAATGGTATATTTAATATATTTTCGTTTATTTTTTTTTTAAGATCATTCTTAAAACTTATTTCTACATTTCGAAACAGAATAATTGAAAGATTACAGTTTTGTAATATAAATAACAGAAAAGCAAAAAGGTCAAGAAAGAGAAATATCATCAAAAAATTGCGCCCCATATCATTTTATATGTTTTCCTTATATGGTATTTCTGCAACTTATGATAAAAAAACGTGTGCGGTCGGGGGACCCCCGTCAGGAACGACGTTCTTTCTCGTGTATGATTTAAGACAAACACAAATTTTTAGCAGCCACCATCTTGGATTTTCATTTTGACCTCAGTATCGGCTTTAGCACCCTCGAAAAATTAAGAAAAATTTGAAAATTTTTGCAGCCGCCCTCTTGGATTTACATTTTGACCAAATTCACACCTTCTCTCTCTCCGGCAGTGCAATGTACAGACGCCAGCACATCAAGCTACCCAAAACTGTCAAATTTTCCCAATCAACTTTGAACCTTAGGTATCAGTGATAAAGTTGAAAATCTATTAAATAAATTTCACAGATTGTAGTAGCTTGATGTGCTGGTGTCTGTACTCGGGCCGATGTGTACAATTTTATCCCACGACACTGTAATCACTTTACTATTTTCTCTTGTTTTTTTCTGCCGGCTTTCTATCTCTCTCTCTCTTTCTTTTTCTTTGATTTAGAAGAAGACAGTCGCAAGTATTAACACTTTTTAGCGTGACAATTTCTGAAAGTTTACAAGCCGCATTAAAGAACTTCGTTCCAAAAATAATATTTTATACACAGCACAATAATAATACAATAAAATCATCGACAAAAGATGTGGGACTCCAGTACACCCACTGTCGCTAACTTTTTGAACGTGTCGATTCAAAAAGAAACGAAAATTGAATTTACATTATTCCCTCGGAAGAAACTCGATAAGTATTTTATTCGGAGAACCTTTTGCTTGTAACAAATGACAAATTCATACTTCGTTATCTAAGCTAAATATTCAGCCGACTGAATTGGCATTGATTTTAAGTCGTTTAGCAGAATATTTAGTATTTCCATCATTGGGCTTTTCACTGGGTTATCTCACTCGGTTATATGGAAGATGGGCAGTCACTCCATGTAAAATACTGGTATTCAGCTGCATCCGGTTCGACTGGAAGCCGACCCCAACATAGTTGGGAAAAGGCTAGGATGATTGGAAAGGATTTCGGACTTTTCACAAAGGAACCTTTTTGAGCATGTAGATCCTTTGCTCAAGTTTTCTGGTGTGTACGGTCAGGGAAGTTAATTGTTTATCAAATTGACGCACTACGTCAATGTGCCGTGTAATAGCCATTTCGTACAACTGTCAAAGAATGACAGTAGTAATACGGATATTAAAAAATAAAGAAAATTGTTAAAGTGTAGGGCGTGTGTTAATTGTTGTTGTTGTGTTGTTTTGTTGTTGTTTGTTGTCAATTAAAGTTTGCTGTTAATTTATAAATAATTTCCCTAAGTGAGTGAATATGTTACCTCTCAAACACTAAGTCGAAAAAATACGTATTATTGTAGCTAACTCGAAAACTACCCAAGCAAAGTTAATAAAATTTATATGGGACCACCGTGTAAGCTTCCTCTACCAATTGTTTTTTTTTTAAATCGGTCCTCAATTGACGGAGAATTCGGTGAACATACATAAAAAATACATACATACAGTCAAACAAAGCACCTCCTCCTTTTTAACCGACTACCTAGGTAGGTACGCCATCGTTGACCTCATCATTATTATAAGGCGAGATATTTGTCAAACACAAGTCTTTACACAAGACATTTGCATACCATTACCAACGTACTTCGTAACTTCTTCAACCATAGAAACATTACAAGACGCCTGTATTTCTCTGACGGGTTAGCATAGTCATAGTCATGAAATGTGGGTGTTCTAAATATTCATTTAGTACTAGTGATGTGCCGGATCGTTAAAAAATGTGATCCGCGGATACGGATACGGATCATAAGGGTCTAGATCCGCGAATACGGATACGGATCTCAACTTTCTTCAGGTTCAGCAGGAATTATTTATGATCCTCATTGTAACTGACTTTTGGGGGACAAACCTACCAAGATACTCTTTTTGAAATACAATTTACCATTACTCAATATTAATTATGACGTATATTTATTTTAAGTTCTTTAAATCAACATAGTTTTAATTGATGTGTTAACTCACATAATTATTTCAATTAGCATAGCACAAATATTAGAGGTTTGATCTCACTACAAAGATAGTTACTACTTTATAATTTAATTTACTGGTACTTGCTCTACTTGAATTATAATAAATATGATTAAAAAAAATTTAAACTAATTTTGATTGAAGTTAACAGTATTTCATATCTTTAAAATTTCATATAGGTACGTAATGTAATGTATTATTAGAAAAGATCCGTTCAAGATCCGCCAAAAAGTAACGGATATGGATATGAATACAGATCTTTTTTCTCCCTCGGATATCCGCGGATACGGATACGGATACGGATATCCGGCACATCACTATTTAGTACACCCACATTTCACCAGTCATATTTTAAGTCCCATGTAGGTAATAGAGAGCGACTTCTTCAGTTAATTTGAAGAATGTTTCAGACTTGATATATTATGTATATCGAAGAAATACATATCTGTACACTGTAAGGACTATTCTTGCTTGCAGCGCTCGGCCGCTATAGTCAAGCTTACCTACGAAAAAAAAGGGTCGTGTGCACGGGATTTTGTTTTCAAAGTGGTTAGATATGCGTTACCGCGATAGTACCTACCTGCTAAGCCTTTCCATGTTGCACTAAAAGTCGCTCGACTTGATACAATCAGCGACATAAGTCGATTAACTCTTTAGCTTTTTAACCTCTCTGCTCGACAAGATTTTGACATATGACACATCAGTTGACTCGACGGGGTGTTGCGAATTCAGTCATGAAATTCAGGAATTTACATCAACTTTCAGCATTCGAATTTATTAAGAAAAATATGTTACCGCGCCTATTTTATACAATAAGTTTGTGGAAAATATCTTTAATTATATGTTGAGATCAGTCAAACCGCGTCAGTACACTGCGAAAGTTGTATAGAATTGGTATTACTACACCTATCCAAAAGGTAGGTAGTTTAAATTTGCTGAAAATATGTACATAAACAACCCACTCTCTTGCTGAAAATATGCAAAAAGGAAAAATAAAGATATTTTCATTCTCTCTGCATTTTTACTTTTACCATGTTTCATACATAAACTACATAAAAAACACGATCAAATCTTGATAAAAATTACTAAAAATTGTGTTGCGACGTGACACTTCTTAGTGCTGACCCCGTCTACCCAATTTTCTTATATCGATTCAAAAGTAGCATTCAGTTCAATCGATACTCGCAATAAAATCAGTGTGCAAAAAGTATTAGAAACTGAATAAAAACTCTTTGGTATATTTTCAATGAATTATTTTATTTTTGATATTAATAATTTTATTAGTAAGTTTACACATACAATGTGGACAGGGCAGTAACTTTTAAGGGTTCCGTATGTACCTACAAATGAAAAACGGAACCCATACAGGATTACTCGTGTGTCGGTCTGTCACAGCCAAATTGCTCCGAATCTACTGAACCGATTAAGTTGAAATTTGGTACACATATGAATTTCTGTGACCCAAATACAGAAGTGTAACGTAAACAAATGAATTTTGAATATGGGGTCACTTTTCGGGGCCAAACTAGACAATAAAAAAAAAGTTTTGCAAACTATATCGTGTGACATATCAAATGAAAGGGCTAGTTGTGGGGGTCCCAAATATTTATGTTAATTATTCTGTATTATTTTTAGAACTAAGTTCTTTAACGCGACTTGCAGTAGGAGTAAACTGGCATAAATCGTCACGCGAAAAAGTGTTCATACTTGTGACTGTCTTCTTCTAATTTGATAGAGAGAGAGAGTGTGAATTTGGTCAAAATGTAAATCCAAGAGGCGGCAACGAAAATTTTCAATTTTTTCATCGTGTGAGTCGGTTTCATGGTTGTCGAAGGCGTTAAAGCCGATAGTGACGTTAAAATGTAAATCCAAGATGGTGGCTTCGAAAATTTACAAATTTTTCATCATTGGTATTGTTTTCATAGTTTTTGAGGGTGCTAAAGTCGATAGTGAGGTCAAAAAGTAAACCCAAGATGGCGGTTGCGAAAATTTTATTTTTGTTTGAAATTATACGTTAAAAAGAATTTGGTTCCCCCGGACTTCCACGTTTTAGTTTTTTAATTTATTATAGAAAATAGACTATTCCCCACTTATCTACGGAGCCATTGAATATATATATTTTTTTAATACTGGAAATTGTTGGTTGATTATAGATTCCTCGAAAATCTATGAAAAGTCTATGGTCGTAAAATAATATGAGTTTGTTCTTGGGATAAATTATTGTTAAAAAACATGGATGCTATTACAATTTGAAAATTTTTCATCATTATTACAATTTTCATATTTTTCGGGGGGATAGTACTGATATCGAATAAGAAGAACATTCTGGATTTTAAGTTGGCGGTTATTCCAAATAATAATAATATTGTAGATCAATTCTCATAAACATCAGTTTCATGCCAATTGTAAGCTCGATAGCCAAAATCCGTGAAAAAAAATGGCCCTCGTCAAGTCTGTCTGTCCGTGCGTCCAGATGTTATACATTTTACACGGAGACTATTTACTCTATCGATGAAAATTTGGAAAAAGGTGTATGTATTCTTTGCACCGCTAAACAATGGTGTAATGAAATTACTATAAATATAATATAGGAAGTGGCATTCCCTATACATATAACCGAGGGATGAAAAAAATCTATGCACATAAAGAGTATATTGTTGGATCTCTTAATTAAAATGATAAATATGTTTCTAAGTGGCTTTACTTTTTAAGTCAATAGTTTTTGAGATATAGGTTATTTACGGTTACAACCACAGAATTAACTTTGTTTACTAAATTTTTTTTGAGAAATACAACCTTATTTTTGCAGTCGATAAATATGCGTAAATAAGTATTCATCCCAACTACGGAATCCTTCACTGTGCGTAGTCCAACATACACTAGGCTAGTTTTTTTAATTTCGTTGGGAAACTACCACAAAAAAAAACAATTTCTATTACTCAAGTAAGACTAACCTATTAAAAACAAAAACTACCAAACTCATACAACTAACAAAAAATATGTATGTCGTTTAAAACCGTTTGCGGAATACCTACCCACTTTATAGAATTAATTTATCATCATTCCCAAAGTTTTATTAAGCCTACCTAAAAAATGTATACTGGGCATTCTGTAGCAAACTATCAGAAAGTATAAAAAAAAAATCCACAGTAAATAATTGTGCAAAAATTCAAATAGTTTTGAACAGCGAGTGCATTCCAAATTTAAATTCAAATATAGAAACAATTCAGTGCGAAATTTAATAAATGAGGTAAGTATCTATCCCCGTCATGTCTGTTGACTCGTTTTGTACATACTCGTAATATCCAAAAAAACGATTAAAATTACATTAGAATAGTGTAAATAATTATTATAAACAATGCTTAATGTATTTAATGCTTAAAACAATTTTATTTCAATTTTCAAGATTCGATTTCTGACATTCGACATATTAATTAATCGAGTCGATCAAAATTGAAAAAAAAAATCGTTTGGCATAATCGTTTTCGCACATCATTACAATAAAAAAAAACAATAATGGTCGGATATTTTTAACAGAAATTGAGTAGTGGTAATGAATATTACGTGTTATTGGACCTGTGTTCGTATATTACGTTAAGATCTGGGCATTTTCTAGTTGTTTATAATATTTTTAATAATATTTGTCACATTTTAAATCGTATCTACATGTGTATGTGTGATATTAGTGAAAAGTTAAAATGTAAACAAGCACGATTGGCGCGAAACTTCGACTTTGGATATGAAAAACTTCATTACCACTACATAATTAACTTGAGCAATGGATGAATTCGTCAAATAATTAAATGATGTAGTATTCACTGCCCCTGTGGTGGAGTTTAGATGTTCGAAATCCCCAATTTTTATGATTTTTAGCCTCGAACTCGACTGTCATCAAAATGGCGATAGTCGCATTTACAGACTTAAATTTTTTAAAGGTAAATTAATAATCTTGCACGCTAAATATGAAAGATTTAATGGTGTAAACATTTGAGTTTTTTATTCAACTCTCTTAATTAACGCACATTCATAAGATTTAATGGTTAGTATAATAAATATTCACATAATCAAATAAGGGTGTCGTATGTGGTAATTCTGGGGTCCAATTGGACCCACTACCGAGCCGGCGGAGGTTTGTGTGTTCGGGTCCAATCGGGGGCGCTTCCGAACTATACGGTTAAATCTTAATATTGATGAGCTAAATATTAAATTAAAATTGGAACAGAAGACTTTTAGGTCTTTAGTGTAAATAAAAATAAAAGTTAGATTAAAGAAGTAAAAGTTACAGAAGTAAAATTAAAGAAATATTAACGCTTTGCTATCATACGAAATGCTGAAATACTTTGTATAGAATATTTTTTATAAATTTAGTATAATTATGTGTAAAAGTAGCAGTGTTAATCGACTTATAACCCTTTTTTTTTTTTTTTTTTTTGGGTGGGAAATTATCAAATAACTTCTCCCGCTCTGGGTGGAGCGGGAGGGCGTGTCAGACTCTTACTGACTAAAACCCACCCGTGTTCCTTCCTATGCCATGTTGTTGCCGGGGGCCACGATTTCCCCATCGGTTTTCTTCGAACCCCCGGCAGGCATTGGCCCTAGCGACCCCGTCAATTCTGCTGACATCTCTTTGAGGCGCGCGTGGAACACAACGCGCCGTCGACCCGGGCTTGGTCCTTATCGGACGGCGAGCTACCCATTGCTCACCGTCCGCAAGCCCGCGCCTACGGTGGCCGGAAATCTTCCTGCGATTCCCGACGCCCAGGGCGTCTCCTGCTGCGGCGGTTAGGGGCGCGAGGGCGCGAAATTTGCCTCTCCCTCACGCGCTCCGTCTCCTCCTTCGCAAGCATTACTGCTTCGCAGAAAGAGATGACGGCCTCCCATTTCCTCTCGCTCCGTAGCATGGCCCGAATCAGGGCCGGACGCGAGAGATCACCGCCGCCGATCGCATCCACGAGGACACGGCGATGCCCTGCCCAAGCCGGGCAGACCTCCACCGTATGCTCCACCGTGTCCTCCGGGCGATCCACACAGTGACGACACCCGGGCGTTTCCTCCCGCTTTATCCTGAACAGGTACCTCCCGAAACAGCCGTGTCCGGTGAGTACCTGCGTCAGGCGGAAGGTGAGGACGCCGTGGCGCCTCTCTAGCCACTCCTCAAAGAGGGGTCTTATCGCCGCAATTGTGGCGTGCCCAATCGACTTATACCCCTGACCGTACACAATTGTTGTTTTTTTTTGTTTAGTTGACCAGAAAATGCTAAATGAGCCAAACTAAGAAACCATTAAAAGAATTTCACTTAAAATAAAAACTTTCCACTTGGCAAACTAAGTAAAAACTTTTAATGTTCTGTAAACGAAGATGCTATAAATCACAGTTGATTTTGGCGAACATCACGTATACTTAATCTAAAACAAAAAGTTTTATAACAAGTTCTTACATTACAATTAAATTTTATAAGAAAATTCTTATTGAAAATTGTTATTTTATAGGCAATTTGGAATGCTTCACACGCACGAAAAATCCGCGCAATGTTCAAAACAAATCACAAAAGTTTTTCAAATAAGGGACTAAATTTGGGTGATGTTCTAAAATAAATTTTTCTCTAAGTTTTAAGTACAATATTGATTACTAATTTTTAAATTGTTGAAATGAAAACGTCTTTAGGCGCGTTGGGCATTTTTGAGATGGAAAAAACAATTGAACTCGCGACACTGTTACCGACACCAGCTTTTGACCATAAAAAAGACATGTATTCGATACATTTTCTTTGGGATTAATGACATTCCAAACATTGAGACATGACAACGACATGATTGACATTTCCCTTTTTTTTACCGACTTAAAAAAAATGTATTTTCAACACAATAAATGGTTCAAGTTTTCACTTCTGGCACCCCCGGAGTGCCACTGTTTTTTTATTTGCGAACCCCTGAGGTGAAAGCCTCCTCCAGAGAATGCCAGTTTTCTCTGTGTTTCGCTACGTGCATCCAGCTATACGATCTCATCC
This sequence comes from Agrochola litura, assembly GCA_949152395.1. NCBI lineage: Eukaryota > Metazoa > Arthropoda > Insecta > Lepidoptera > Noctuidae > Agrochola > Agrochola litura. The sequence goes on along the minus strand of OX424510.1, from coordinate 8,014,311 downwards.
TCCCAGCGCACTGGCGTACACGAGGAAGGTCACACACTTGTGACCTTCCTCGTTTACGCTTGCCAACCGGTCCCTTTCAAGAAGTCATCTTTTTGGCGAAGTAATGCCTATTTAATCCTGAATTTAATTTAAAAATTTGCTTTATTGTAAGATAGATTAATACTAAACTTAAATGGCTTTTATATTTATATGAATTTTAAGAAAACTTACAGCTGGTACATTTGGTATGCAGTAACATTACGCAGAATATAGCCACTGGCTTTTGCACTTAATAACTATGTAAACCTTAAAATAAATCATATAATTTTATAGAAAAAAAATGAATAGAAAAGGTAATATCTTTTCGCAATTAGGTTTAGGTTAGGCTAGAAAATATAACAGAATCTAGGTCATAAAACAATCAGAAAACATATTATTTTTAGACTCGCAAAGCAGACGACGAATCAATTACTTATTTATGAAAAGTCAAGCTTTCTAGTAACTTTTTAACTGTAACTAGTTAAAGCTAGCAATAATAATAATAATCCACTTAAACACGTCAGGAACCAGCCGATATTGCTATTCGGAAAGGATAATAATAAAGCCTCAGATAAAAAAATTAACTTCCGAAAATCTGTGGTTGACTGTAATACTAAATTTCCAAGAAAAATACTAAACTTCCGAAAAAAATAACTAAGTTTCCGAAAAGTCAATATGTTGTGCTACAAAAGTTAGTGACAGAAACGAATCGCTGCAAAACCGACATTACCGCGTAGGTTAGGCGGTTAGACGGTGCACGGTGGTGAGCGTTAAAACCATCTGCGACGATAAGCTCGCGTGGGACCGCCGGAGCCTCGCAGCACCGGAGCCGTGACAGAAACCATGCGTGCTGCATATTTGCAGTATTTGGTTTCTGTCACGGCTCGCTTGCATGCTGCATGCATGTTGTATTCTTGTTTGAATGTTTGAAAAACAGTACGTCAGCAAATTCTGTATTGATTTTTTGGATTTTTCAGTATTTTATTCGGTTTTTATTGTAAGGGAAAATGCTACTGAAGGCTGCGGGTGTCAACCTTCTTACACGGACACTACGTCGCTTACTCCAGCGTCACCAGTCCTGACTCCATGTCTATTTCGGATGCTGAGACCAAAACTACTAAAGTAGTATACAGGAAAGTATTATAAAAATGAGTCTGTTATTTTAGTATATTGAGGTGTCTTAAGATGTTCACGTGAACGAAGTCGCGGGCAAAAGCTATTTGGCAATAAAACGGTTCGTTAAAATAATTCTATTAAACTTAGAATTGATTCTAAGTTAACTTATTTAATTTGTTGTCCAAGTTTTTTATTATTTTGTTTGATTAGATCGAGTTCATCGAAAAGAAGTAAGATTACACCACTTCTTAGTTCTAAATAAATTGGGCTACTTATTTATGTATTGAATTTTTTGAACTCTGATTGATTACTAATTACTAGCACACACGGAAACACCACAACACCATGTCAATACAGCTTTATTATTCGCAATATTGTACAAAGTGACATCTCTGCTTTGATTCTAGAACTAATACGAACAGACATACGGTGGACGGATAGCTGGCGTAGATTACATACGGTAATTTAAGCCAGGTGGCGTTAATGGTAGCTGTGATGATGGCTTTCAACTTCACTTGGCAGCTAAGAAATGGGAATCACCATTTCTTAGTTTCCAAATGAAGATGGTGAATTTTATTATAAACTAGCTTTAACCCGTGTATTCACCCGCGTGGATGTCAGAAAATATCCCACGGGAACGTACTACCGTGATAAAAAGTATTTATTATACCTATCTGTCTGCCAAATTTCATTCTAATCCATTCAGCCGTTTTTGCGTGATTGAGTAACAAATATCCAAACATACAAACTTTAACAGTTATAATATTACTAGCAGCGTTCCGCGGTTTCACCTGCATAAGTCTCGATCCCGTGGGAATATCGGCATATAAAGTATCCTGTGTATTAATTTAAGCTTATAAACTATCTGTGTTCCAAATTTCATCCAAATACGTAGTACTTTTTACGTGAAAGAGTAACTAAGAAAAGAGAGAGAGAGTAGTAAGAGTAACTTTCGCGTTTATAATATTATAGTAGGATAAGTAGGATTAAATATTGGATAACAATAAAGCTTCCGAAAAAAAAAATAACTTAAATACCTTAAATTAATAATCTTCATTAGACCAATTTGAAAATTAGTAGGTTGGTAATGGTTAAAAAGATGTTACTTTCCGAACGAACCCATCGTCATACCCTAAATATAATTGCTACTAGCTTCTACCCGTGACTTCGTCCGCGTGAAATTTCTTGTTCCCCTTATAATCTTCCTCAGGAATTGAACTATTAAATGCAACAAGAATTTTTAAATTTTGACTAGCAGTTTCAGAGATTAACGCGTTTAAACAAACAAACAAACCATTCAACTTTAAGCTTCGTGCAGACTCGCGCGATGGGAAGGCGCGACACGGCACCGGTAATTGTTCTTCCGTGAAGTTTTCTTACAATTTTTAGGGTTCCGTACCCAAAGGGTAAAACGGGACCCTATTACTAAGACTCCGCTGTCCATCCGTCTATCTATCTGTCCGTCTGTCACCAGGCTGTATCTCATGAACCGTGGTAGTTAGACAGTTGAAATTTTCACAGATGATGTATTTCTGTTGCCGCTATAACAACAAATACTAAAAAACAGAATAAAATAAACATTTAAGGGGGCTCCCATACAACAGACATGATTTTTTTGCCGTTTTTATAGATAATGGTACGGAACCTTTCGTGCGCGAGTCCGACTCGCACTTGGCCGGTTTTTTTGTTATAGTCGCGTTGCGCTATCGCATCGCATGTTTGCACCCGTAGCCTTTATTTCATTATTTACATATAAATTATATTTTTAAATATTAGAATAAACCGTAGCCTTTATTATTAGTTTATAGATTATTATTAGTTTAGATGTAAGTTACTAGTCTTTAGGAATAACATCACAATTTCACAATTAACATCATAATTCAGTTTCAAAATCTTGTAAAAAAAATAAGGTAAGTAGTATGAAAATTCGAATGCACATACATTTCCCTGTCATGTCCTGATATATATTAGGTACATAAGTACAGTTACCCATCCTTGGTAACAATTTGACTTAAAAGTGCTTTTATTTTGCAGTAGAATTACTTAAAAGTAGATTTTCGTTTTTCAAGTTTTACTACTGAAGCCCGGTTGATTGCTACCATTTATTATTTTATTTTACCTCGATGGTCCTAGGTTATCATTTATAACTTCCAATTACAGCTTCATGTAAGCGGGCATGCCTGGAGGCTTTTATTTAGATATTAAGTTCTGTTTACGTTTAGTTTTTATTTTATTTTAATTCTGCTTGAGTATAGTTCTCGATGTTTTTGGTTGGTATATTGGCGTGTGCTAGCTGACATATGGCCAGTAATTTATAATTAAAATAATGTTTTGTGTTGCATAATATTTTGCATACTATTATGTAGATTTTTTTTTTTTTCTAACTTGTACAGACAGCTGTGCTTCTGGGGAGTTTGTTGCGCTACTTCTTCTTCCCAGCTAAAGGCACTAGGAAGTGGTGAAGGGTGGGCGTTTTGGGGGACTGTCTTATGTAATTTTGACGTTCGAAAAGTGCTGATTCTCAGCCTAGTTTGAATAAATGACTTTTGAATTTTAAGAAAAAAAATCCAACACCTCACTCTTCAGAGTCAGAACGACTTTACTATAGGTACCGTACTCCAATAATACCGAATCATTATTTTAACGATTATTAATTTGTTGATAGATGTCTCTGCCATCAGTTAGGCGTTTTTTTAATAAGAGCGATGCCCATTATCGGTTCGATGTATACTATGCTGATGGTTTACACACATAAATGTATGCTTTATTGATTATGTTGCTACCAGCCGATCGAGTTCGAAAATCTCGATTAATTTCCAACGTGTTTCAGAGCTTTCGGCTTTAGTGCGAACACGAAGCACTCCGAGTCGGATTATTTTATACATTGGAGCGTTAATCCGGCTTAACTAGTATTTCAGTTTGAAAATTACTGGAATTTTTAATGATTCCCAATCCCGATGAGTTTTCAGCTAATTGATGATTTATTCTGTTATGTATTCATGTTTTGCTATATGTTTTCATTTAAACACCGATTTTTTTAAAGAGTACCTACTAAAAGGTTAAAAGCCCAAATTCGACCCTTATACTTATGTATAAGGGTCGAATTTGGGCTTTTCTCAAACATTTGATATTTAGTAAGGTGTGTTTATCGAAAAAGCATAGATTTGCACTTTAACTAACTGTTTCACTTGCAAAAAAGCTGAGTAAACAATCATGTTGTCAAGTAACACTCGAACTCAAAGGTACTTTTAAAAAATGTTTTACAATTTAAAATTATGATCTAAAAACAAAATACCGTACTACTCACAGAACAAAAATATTCAGTGACAACAAAATATCTCTTTTCGCGCGCGACGCAAGTAAAATTTGGAAAAGGTATATAACCTTTTCCAAATTTTACTTGCGTCGCGTCGAAATGAAACTTGTACATATTCTCAGCAAAAACTGTTTATACACAAAATATATTTATACATCATTTGAAAACCAAATTTACGAAAAATAAAAATAATTACCGGATACCTATACGAAAAACAACTAAAACCCATTATTTCACTACGGTACTTCATTTTATATAAAAGCTTTTCGTAATACTCTCGACAGATGGCGTGACGTGTCGTGTCTGGCAAAGCTTTCATGACGTCGAAACGCTATTCTGGCTCATTGTTAATATGTCTGGATCCCTCTAATTGGTTCGTTTTTAGATAAAGTCGTAGGGGTTTTTTTGTGAAGGACACGGACAGGTGAAAGACTAAAATATATGTTTTATTATCTTTTTTTTCTTTGGTACGTAAAAATTTACAGTAAAGTTAGTGACAGAATGTATTTTTGATATTTTTATGAAACCAAAGATTTAAATTTCCTGGCCCAGCAACTAACCACCTCGCTAATTTTCTATAAACCTTAGGGCCTAGACAAAATAATCATTCTATCAGCAATATTAACTATGATGGAAAATTAAAAGATGTATGGAACTGGCACAAGCTACCAAAGCGCATATGTCAATACAGCACCACACGCTAACACGCTTTCAATCACAATCCGAGAATTTTGAAGAATAATTATAAACCATTGCTTTATTGGTTTGAAAAATTCATCTGCTGAACAACGTAAATAACGCAATGAACGTGAGTCAGAGAGAGCAGTGATAACCTAGTTGTTGTAGAAATACGAAACGTTTTGAAAGCGATCGCACTGGTGTAGACCTTCTTATCACTGTCTTCTCTTCTGTTCTCCAATCTCTCAAAAAAATAAAACGACGCCATTTTTGTGTCTGTTGTCGACAACGTGCCGCTCGAGCTCGTGTATTTGAGTACGGTGCCCAAATACAAGAGCGGCACGTCGTCGACGGCAGCCGTAGACAGTGTTGCCAATTTAGCATTTTGTATGCTAAATTTGGCAAATTTTCTTTCTGTTTAGCACACTTTTTCGTCGTTTAGTTTGCATATTTTTTTCCATATTATTTTTAACATATAAAACATTAAATAAACATGAAACGAACAACCTCTTCTGTTCTGGGACTTCTGGGGGATTCCCAACAAAAACAAAACTGTTTTATTTTACATTGCAAAGCTTACGTCACTTTAAACGGGTCTAGGTAGCGGTAGAAAGAATGCCGCCAGCGGCACTCTATACTCTTCCAAACAACATTACGTCTCTCCCTCTTCTCTGTAAGAACGGAGGGAGAGAGAGCAACTTCATTCATTAAGTATTTATTTTTAACAAATGAAAGTGGAATCTTAGGTGCTGTGCGATCTTACGAAATTATACTAATATTAGTCTATCTAATAGTAATAGTATAATTTTGCTAAACAGAAAGAAAATCTGCCAAATTTAGCATAGAAAATGCTAAATTAGTAACACTGGCCGTAGACGTGTCGGCAGCGCGGCCGTCCACACGTGTTGACGGTTGTAGTTGCATCTGTCGTTGACACATGCCACTCGCTTACTATATGAGCACTTAAGTGAAGTAAGCTGTCATTCTACCTGATGCCAGGGATTGACAAGATCACTTCACTTCACCAACATTTTCACGGTGAGATTTTTACTGAATAAGTCTTCAGTTTCTAAACCAACCTCCTACATATTAGGACATGTTAGTTCAGTCAGGACCTAACTACGATAACAAGACAAACACGGCAACTATGAGGCTGTAACTGGCAGAATGAAGGATCACCGTAGTCACGTACGCAATCTTACTGAGATTGATGCGTCGTCTGCGCTGCGATTATGTCAGGAATGCCTTGTGATCTGTGTGTCCTTGCTCAGGTGGCTATGTTGAGGGGAATTTGAGGATATGTCCGTTTTTTGGGCGAGAAAGTTTTAGAATTATAGTGGCTTTAAGGTTCGAATTACGTGCTTAACATTACTTCTGATGGGTAGCGGTGTATTTAGTACATCCTCATTTTGCCACTTTATGTTTAAAGTGGGTATTATACTACACTGAATCAGGGTCCCTAAGCCCTTAATAAGAGAGGTGTAATAAGAGTAAGGCAGTAAGGTTCTCTAATTAAGGCGTCAGAGAGGACCCGGTTTGCCTTACTCCCTTAGCGCGCTAACCGCCGTGTGGTGTAATAATACTAAGCCGTTCAAAAAGTTATTATAATCGGTTCATATTTTCTATACTAATAATAAAGCTGAAGAGTTTTTTTTGTATATTTTAACGTGCTAATCTCGGGAACTACCAGTCGGATTTTAAAAAGTCTTTTTGCATTTGATAGCCCAATTCTTGAGATACGACTCATAGGCGCAGAGCAAAATGTAAAATAACCGATATTATCATTACTTTTTGATTAGCCCCAGTACTTAGGGCAGAAAAGGCACTTATTCGATGCGCGCAGAGCGCGGAGAGTGGTCGTGTTTTTATTTTAATTTCGTACGCAACCATGTCCTTGTCCAATAAAGAAAAAGAAGTGTTATCATCTGTATGAGACTTAATTCATTTGGCTCCAGAACTCAGAGAATCCGCATATTTGAGTGATTTTCCTTAAGTAATTCTCTAAATATTATTTCACCCATATCTTTCTTCTCCTCTTCTTGGATATATATATAGCAATAGCGACTTTTTTTTATAGGTAACATGACCTCCAGCCGTTCCAAGATTCACTCTCTGGCTGAGTAAGGGTGTAAAATCAGTGTAGTGTAGAGACGTGCGTTAGTCTCTAATTAGGGGCCACGCCCACCCTTAATTCAGGGCTGTGATTCAGTAAAGTGTAATACCCACTTAAGTCCCATGTAACAGTGGACGAGTTTGTTGTGATCAACCGGGCACAAATTCAGACTTTAACTAACTGATTAAACTAAGAAATGAAAAATATGAGGTTTGATTAATATTTAAGTGTCGGTCGTCCGGCGGCGAGATGGGCGGACGACATTGTTATCATCGCGGGTAGAACCTGAATGAGGGTGGCACAGAAACGTGGGGATTGACACTTGAAAAGAGAGGCTGTACTCCGCAGTGGCTGAAGTTAGGCTGATGACGATGATGATGAAGAATAAAATTTCACTTAAAACCGAATTAATTTTAAGCCATTTAGAATCTTGTTATATTTTAAGTAAAGAAATAAAGTAAAATGCGTTGCTAGTTTCACACGAGGGCAGAACAGTGAGGTAGAGCAGTAGACAGCGCAGTACTGCTACTGTTTGAACGCACACGCCGAGACAGAACAGTACTGTCTTGACAGTAACCAAGGCAGAACAGTTAATAGCTCGCCGGTCAATTTTTTCGGGGCAGTTTGCCCCCCCCTCCACCTTTCTCGCTCGTCTGTCTTGTGGTTGGACTCGTGAGAACTCGAGGGTAGTGTAGTGCAAAGAACAGACCGAATGCGTCTTGTCGTTGGATTACCAGACAGATGAGGTGCAACAATGCTCCATTATTTTCCCTTGTCATATGCATAATCAATCTATGATCTAATCTTTCTTCAATCCTTATTTCTACTAACACTTGAACTGAATAACCAAGCTCTGATCTTCTGACTACCCAGGGTCAAATCCAAAGATTTTCTTTCTTATTTATTTCACTCTTTACAATTTTAATTAGGTCATCCAGAGCTATTTGTACTGCAATTTTAAGTAAGTGACATAAATGTTGGCGTTGTCGTCGTCGACGCTCCATCGCTATCACTCGCGGACTGTCCTATTATTTACCCCCTATATTTGAGCGCCACTGTCCTTCCAAACTGTTCTGTCCTACTGTTCTGCCTCATTGTTCTGCCCTTGTGTGAAACCAGCATAATGTGTGGCACATTTCTTTAAAGAGAAACTCATTAAATAATTGGTTTTTAACCGACTTCCAAAAGGAGGAGGTTCTCAATTCGTCCGTATGTTTTTTTTTTTTTTGTATGTTTGTTACGCGATTACTCCGCCAATTATGAATAGATTTTGATGATTCTTTTTTTGTTTGGTAGATCATACTTCAGAGGTGGTCCCATATAAATTTTATTAACTTTCCTTGGGTAGTTTTTGAGTTAGCTTCAATTATACGTATTTTTTCCCACTTAGTATGTAGATGATATATGATAACTTCTTGTCACTGTTATTTACATAGCAGGTAGTGGTATTCGAATTTGTGTGGGGTAGGTACCACAACTAAAAAGTGAAAAATAAAAACTTTAAAAAAAAAAAAAAACTGACTTCAAAAAAAAAAACACTACAAAGTGAAAAATAACTTTCATTTCGGAAGTCGGTGACAAAGAACGAAAATTCAAAACCAAAGACACCGACTTCCGAAATGAAAGTTATTTTTCACTTTGTAGTGTTTTTTTTTTTTTTGGGGTCGGTTGTTTTTTTTTTTTTGTAAAAATTTTTTTACTTTACATTTTCTTTAAGCGGGTAATGTAATGACTTATCTTGATTGGTACCTACTACGCTTTGGAATGGGCAACTAGCTTCATACCTATTTCTGACTGACCGATTCTTTGACAATTCAAAAGTGTCTGTAGATGGTTTAATTGAAATAAATGCTTTGAGTTTGAGTTTAAGTTTTTGGAATCGTAACGATACAAGAAAGGGACTGTTTTTATTCTTACGAAGTTCTCTTCATTCTAACCCGGTCGCCAGAGAAATATAAGTGCTAACTTATCCAATAAGTTTTAGTACAGTCAACTATATATAAAAAACCCTAATATTAGATTTAGTTCAGAAGACTGATAAGCTAAGTTTTTCAAAGCTTCCTCTCTCTTACTTTCTAGCTGTGCCCGACAGGGTCCACAATGATCACATATAATTGTAATTTACCACCTAAGTACACATTGTGGAATGCAAATAAAGTATTGATTATTGAGTAGATGATATGTGTCATGATATGGACTGCCTCGTTGGTCTAGTGGTCGTAATTGTTACTGCTGAGTATGAGGTCCTGGGTTTGATTCCCGGGTCGGGCAAAGTGTTATTGGGTTTTTCCATCTGGAAATTCTCAGTAGCAGCCCGGAGTCTGGATTTGCGCCCGGTTGATGGCAATAGGCTCGCCCCCTATTACATGGGACTTAAACATAACTGGCGAAATATGGGTGTACTATAGGTTCACCTCTGCCTAATCCTTCGGGGATTACAGGCGTGATGTTATGATATGGATCAATACTATGGAAAATCGCAACATCATACACGTATGTTTCACACTTACATACATGCAAATGTATGAGAGGCTTAATCAATACAATGTCAGGTGATATTGACTGACGGCCAGTTTGTAGCGTGGGATGCTTGCATCCAATGAATCTGAAATTTGCCAGTAACTGGCAAACATGGCCGATGATATTAACCATGCCCTTTTCGCCAACACGGTTATTTCCCAACATCGTCTCATCATCATCGGCCTATAAATGTTCCCACTGCTGGGACACAGGCCTCCTCTCTGTGAGAGGGAATGGGCCGTAATCCACCACGCGGGCCCAGTGCGGGTTGGTAGATGTCACATGTCTTTGAATTTTTGGTTCTAGGACATGCCGGTTTCCTCAAGATGTTTTGGTTCCAACATCGTCTGCGACGCAAGAAATACCAGCCGATCTATTAATTTAAAAAAAAACCGGCTAGGTGCATGTCGGACCACGCACAATGAAGGGTTCCGTAGTTGGGATGAATTTATCCCAAAAACAAACTTAACTTTGTAGTTGAAAAATATGTTCTCCCATACGAAATGTATGGGAAAACATGTTTTTGCAACTGCAAAGTTAAGTTGGTCGATTATTACTCGTTAACTTGTAGAGCCTACTTAGCTGTGATAGTTTTCCTTTTAATTTCGTTGTATAAACTACTGCTGTAATTATTTCACACATCCAAAACCAACCATTTAGCTGGCAGGGGGGGGGGACACCTGACTCTAACAAAAATTAGCACTTTAAAGCTTAATATTTCGCAAAAAGATCCAGAAACAAAAAAATTTAAGCTTTCTAGTACAAAGGGTCCCGGAGCTAGACCGCGGACAAACAGACAGACAGACAGACAGACATGACGAAACTATAAGGGTTCCTTGTTTACTACGGAACCCTAAAAAACGACCGAGACATACAGTAGTCGCATGAGATGTGTAACATCTGATATCTTGGCTGCCGATACCTTTCAGAAAATAAGTTGATACCATCTGACGGCCAACTCTACTACTCATTAGTCAAATCCAATAGTGCGCGCTTTCCCGGCTTCCTGAATTCTTCCTTTTGAATATAAGTCTGAAATCGACAACCCGTCTTGAGCAAGCGTGGTGATCAATCCTCGTGCCTTCTCTGTATGAGAAGAGACCTAGCCCTGCAGTAGGATGATAATAGGCTAATATTTAGGATACTCCTAACATACCAAATTGCCATAGATATTCCTGTGACAATAGACAGAATACAACGGTTTTATTGTGCTGTCCAGTTCACGCGTGGGTTTTAATGATCACGTTTGGAATAAATTTTAAAGCCGTCGATAATGAGCTCTTATGTAGTACTCCTACATACTACCCTTTCATAAATCCTTTTTGTCCGGTCACAAATTGAAGGCAGAATTTATTTAAAACTTGCTGACCTAAAAGGCGTTGTCCTGCCCCTTATTGTTCTTCAAATATAAAAAAGTGAAGAAAAAACACGTTTTTACAAAAAATATAACCGACTTCCAAACTACAAAGTGAAAAATAACTTTAATTTCGGAAGTTGGTATCTTTGGATCAGTATTTTAGTTTTTTGACACCGACTTCCGAAATTAAAGTTATTTTTCACTTTGTAGTTTGGAAGTCGGTTGTATTTTTAGTAAAAAAGTTTTTTTTTTTCACTTTTTGTGGGTTGATTTGTAATTTATCTAAGTTACAATAGCCTTATGTCAACTGCTCATCAAAAATACCCAAATCGCTATAGATGTGCCTTTAATATTTGAAGATTTTCCTTGATTTCTCCAAGATCCCATCATCAGATCGTGACCAAATGACAATGAGACCAACTTGAAAGTATACCCTTTCAAACAAAAAAATATTTTTTCCAATCGGTCCAGCCGTCTTCGAGTAAAAGGGGAACATAAAAAAAAAAAAATATATCCCGACAAAAAGGAGAAGGTTCTTAACCTCCTCCTTTTTTTTGAAGTCGGTTAAATAAAGACCTCGAGAAAGCCCACTTGCCAGAACCGACAACCCAAGATAGAAAAATTTGGCGCAGAAAAGTGAGGAGATCCGACTCGAAATAACAGGACCAGGGATGGAAGAAGAAAAAGCTGATCCAACAGGCGTTGGCCTGTCTATCTCAATAATTCATTTCTCATAGAAAATGCACCTTGACTTTTCATGAATTTTCCAACTTTCCCAGCAACTTCTGAAATTTTTCTTTCCGTAAGAAGCTGATCGGGCAAAACAAATATTTGCCAAATCGGTCCTCCCGTTATCCAGTGATGCGCTTACCATCGAACAGCATTTAATTTGTATTACTATATATGTAGGTAGATATCGGGCTTCCTGTCAAAGGCTCACGTTTACACAACTGTACATCCATCGTTTTAAGCCACGATCAATACTCTGCCCGCAGTTATTTTCACTACAACTATTATGAATATTAATCCCACGTTTTCAGCGAAAATTTTAATTTACATTTTCATGAAACCGTCGCTGTGTGTTTTACTCAGAAATGGATCCTCATTATTTCCTAAAAGGCTTTATTGCTTTAATTTCAGCTTAAATTTTCATGCATTCAACGCTTATGTATTTGATGTTATATAACTGAAAATGGTTCCTTTTAAACTCCCAACATGGACTACCTACACACCGGATTCATCTTCTATTACAATTCCAAGCACTCAATTTTCAATCATAACTCTGAATTGTAGAGTTCATTTTTCATTGTTCTCAAGCTAGATTGATAGTACTCAGCTACATGTACATTTTGTAATGAAATTCTTTAAGTTCATTTCAGGACTTTATTAAATTCCGTGAAGAGAAAAACAATTAGCGGAATTAACTGTGTTGAATAAATCATGTCTACATATTTGTCGCTCACAGAGGAAGAGATTCAAAGGAAGTACGGGACGAGGTATTTTTCTATGCAATTTAATTAGCCTTATATTTCTGTCCGGTCTAACTGTTGGCAAGATAAAAGGGTAGCTTTGTTTATTAAAAAATAAAAAACTTCTCTATTCATATGAGACTACCTTTGTGTGCCATGGCTTATTAGGTAACTAAAAGGACAATGTACACATTAAGCTATACAAAACCAGTTTATGTTGATCTCGCATTGCATAGGATTTCCGTACAATGCGAGGTCAGTTTATACTGGAAATGTATAGCTTGATGTGTAGCCGTGTGTACTATAGAAGAAACATATATCTGTACACTGTAAGGACTATTCTTGCTTGCAGCGCTCGGCCGCTATAGTATCGCTTACCTACGAAAAAAAGGGTCGTGTGCACAGGATTTTTTTTTTCAAATTGCTTTGGTATGCGTTACCCCGATGGTAAGTATCAGACCGTCATAATTATTTATAAACTTAACCAGCCCAAACAGTATGATATAGATTACCGTCGAAACGAAAAAAAGGAGTACTTACCACATTTTTAATGTGTATCATCTTTTATCTCTCTTTCCTGCAATCTGTGGGAGTAATTTCGTGAAAAGGGACGGAAGTGTGTAACAGGAAGCCGGGGAAGCGCGCGATATTTGATTCGACCAACGAGCGCGCGCGGTGCTTGAGTTGGCCGTCAGAAACGACCTTGATGACGCCCCTTTAATGTTGCTTATTACCAAGGTGAGATGTTAATTGTTACATATCCTATGTGATTAATGTAAGTACTTGGTCGACCGAGCTCTGCTCGGGTAAGAAATAAACATATTGTCCAGGTATACCAACGTTGTATCACGTTCCCGAGGCTGTGAAAATAGAGAAAACGAATTTTCCCAGATACGAGACCTAGCTAGGTAAATTTTTCGCCCCCGTAAACCTCAATATTGCAACTTCCATCGAAATCGTTAGAGCCGATTTCAAGAACGTGAGTACAAATACATATATATATATAAACAAATATGCAAATATTACTCGTTTAACAGTATAGGATTTAGGTCAATAAATTACAATAGATCCGATGACTCAAAAGTGCATTTGTCAAAGTTTCAAGTAATAAGGATTCCTTCGACTTCGGACTTCGGAGCTTACTGCGATCACGTTTTACGACCCGACGACATTCAGTGTAACACATCACAATGTATCGTTCGCTCTTTTCTCTTTCTGTAGCTGGTCAAATTACTCATACATTGCTCGGCGTAGCGGCTACGCCTTCGTAGCATGACGGATGATCTGCTACGAGAATTCGTAGCGGAGTTGATAAAAAGTTAAAAAAAAATGTTTTAAGTCGAACTTATCTAGGCTTCGTTGATTGATCAATAATGCTTGTATTATCCTTACAAATTTTTGTGGAATAGTAATATTTTTATAAGTAGGTACCTAGTACCTACATATTATTTGAAATTGTCCACAAACTAGTATGCTAATAAAAAAAACAAACTGGTTACAAAAAACCATCTCTTTGTATTTCTGATACCTACTTGGGTTACAGTCCTTTCAGTTATTTTACTTCTGATAGCAGCAACCCAACATCTACCTTATTGTAACTAGAATAAAGATCATTTTGATTTTAACAGACTTGTCAGTGGCAGCAACCCAATATCAACCTTATAAAAACTAAAATAAAGATCACTGTGATTTTGACAGTGATACAAAATCAGAGGTTAAATAAGTTAAGGTTACATTGTCCATAACATATCGACAAACCAAAAAAAAATTGTCAATTCCTTCCAGCAAGACATTATAACTAATTTGTATTTTCATTTGTAATAAATAAACCCAAAAACGACTGAACCGATTTAAAAAATTATTTCACTATAAAAAATGCAATATTATCAGTATCACTGAGTAACATAGGCTATAATTTATAATCACGCGTAGAGGTGGTCTACTGTAACAGGTAAAATTAGAAACCTGTTTCACCTGTTCCAGTTCCAGGGAAAAAACAGTTCCAAAATAACAGCCTGTTACATTGGAACCATAGACTCTTTGATTGCAACAGATCCGAATATGTTAACAACAGTGACAGGCAGAAAACAGATGATATCTCTTTCTATTACAAGTCAGAAGAGAAAAAAACCTTGTTCCAAACTGTTCCAGGTCATTTTCGTTTGTATCTCATTCTAACAATGTAAACATCCCTAAGCTAGATAGAAAAGAGCTTATTATGTTACACAGATACACACACTAGTTACGGCAATGTTTTAATTTGGTCTGCTGTAGTAGGTTGTGGAACGTGTGGAACAGGCGAACCAGGCAGGAACAGTTATTTCCGTTTTGAGATATCTGTTCCCTGTTCCATGTATTAAAAACCGTTTTTTTCTACTGTTCGATAAATACGCCTCACTCCTAATCACGTGGGCGAAGCCGCAGGTGGAAGCTAGTTAATTATAAACACCTTTTTCGAAACTCAAAAATTATCAGGTTATAAAAAACATCAAGTTATACCAAAACATTGACTTAACACTCAGATACAACCCTCTATTTCTACTCATATCATACTCGTATCGTACTGAGGCTCACCTCTAGAGCTTAGTCCGTCGTATGTCCCAACCATCCCAACATTGTCTCTTGGTCCCATTTCAGTGAACGATACCGACGCTGATTCAGATTGGAAGCAGAAGTTTGGAACTGTATTCAATACTGGACGCGTTTCATTTAGATTGCACGTCTATCAAGGCTTTCGATTTATGATTACAAAATTATTATAAGGATGAGAGTAGGCAGTATGTTTTGAGGCATCACACAAATATTAAACGGTGCAACTTTCAAACTTCATCCTATCCTATACTATTAAATGAGCAATATTTGTATAGATGTAAATACATATTTGTAATCATGTTCTGGAAAACGGATCTAATGATTTCGATGAAAGTTGCAATATAGGGGTATTCGGGGGCGAAAAATCGATCTAACAAGGTCTCATATCTGGGAAAATTTGTTTACTCCGTATCTTCACCCGAGCAGAGCTCGGTCGCCCAACAAGACAACTTAGAACAAGACAATGAATAATGACATGACATTATTGACATTAAAATAATGATCATGGCAGCATGGAATTAGTAAGTACCTACTATCATAGCAGTATGGAATTAGTAGGTACTATCCAATACTATTAAATGAGCATTCTCTATTTTCACCAGAGCAGAGCTCGGTCGCCCAGGTACTATCATAATAGTAACTGGTAGTATAGATCTGTACATATACCTAAGACAAACAGTTGTATCGAAATACAAGACTACTGCGTCTTACGTCCATTGGTCAAATTCAATGCAAGACGTTCATCAATGTTGTTAGACTCAGTGGGCCTAGCCCGACCGCGCGGAGTAAACGTTACATAAATTCGAACTATTTTTAAATTGAAAATACTCGTTTCGCACATTATATTACATAAGCATAAGCATAATCAGCTAATGTTCCCACTGCTGGGACACAGGCCTCCTCTCAGTGAGAGGAAGTGGGCCGTAATCCACCACGCGGGCCCAGTGCGGGTTGGTAGATGTCACATGTCTTCGAATTTTTTGTTTTAGGACATGCCGATTTCCTCGCGATGTTTTCCTTCACCGTTGTGAGAACAGTGGTGATAAAATAATTTACACATTGTAAAAAGCCTGTCATGTTACAACACACAATATTGACTTGGTTTTAATGCTTAATTCATATGTATGGGTGGCTTGTGGTTAAGTAATAACAGCCGCACTGGTCGATCAATCAGGTTAAAGCTACGCTTGCCGCAGTTGGTCCGTGGATAGATGACCATCTATACGTACCAAAACCAACTCCGTGCCTCGGAAAGCACGTTAAGCCAGGTTCGGGCGGTCAATTTTATATCTTTGACAGTCGTTCCAGGTCGTCAGAAGCCCGAAAGTCATCCAGCCTTACCAGAGGTATCGTATTACCCAGTAACTGGGTTGTGGAGGTCAGATACGTAGTCTCTCCATCTAAAATACTGATATTCAGCTGCATCCGGTAAAACTGGAAGGCGACCCCAACTTAGTAGAGAAAAGAAAAGGCTAGTCAAATCGATTTTTTGGGTTATACTTACGTATTATGCTTTTCGAAAAAAAATAAACCAAAATGCTAAAAGATAGTCGTATTTTCAATTCAAAAATCATTCGAAGTTACGGTACGTTACGCCGCGTGTTCGTACTAGGGCCTCAGTTTGCCGTGGACGTTAGCAATGGCTTTGCTTAATCAAAGTGTGGAGAGGTTTCGTGTTATAACATCTACTATAGTCGTAACATTTCACTAACGCACATCGATCATTGCAATGTATACCTTATTACAATGTCACAAGAGGCATAAGAGACATTTGTAAAGACTGTTCGTTTAGATACCGAGACCAAAAATAAAAAGCTATAACACTTGGCTATATTTTTGAAGTGGAAACTTCTTTAGGCGCGTTGGGCATTTTTGAGATGGGACTAAACCATTGATTTCGCGACACTGTGACGACACCTCATTTTTGTAAACGCGATTCTGCTCTTTATTATTATTACGTTACGGATCTATTCTATGCAAGTATTTTTACTTTAAAGGTTTCAGAAGTTTTTTTTTTTTTTGTAAACGCGGTTATGCTCTTTATTTAGATAAGGTTACGAACCAATGTTCTATACAAGTATTTTTCTTTCACCAAGGCGATCTTGTTCAAGTTTTTACTTTTTTCGGCACTCCCGGAGTACCACTGTTTTTTTTTTTATATACTTACAATTCTATGGCTATGCAGTACTGAAATAGGAGGTAGAATTTGAGAAGGTCGCTTCTCTAGTCAGTGCACGTTTCTATTCAAAACTGTAGAGGTTTTAAACGGAATGGCTTTTTTATACAACCTCCACGAATGTTATAAGTTAATGGCATAATTATATTAAAAGATAAATACTATTTCAAACTTAGAAAACAATAAATGAGGTGAGAACATGGAATTAGTAAGTACTATTATTACAGAAGAGTCATCCACTTACTAACATAATAAAGCTTGTTTGTTTGAACGCGCTAATCTCCGGAACTACTGGAATAAATTAGTTTCAATTCAATTTTCATTAATTTAATTAAACTTAAAATGAGTGTAGCTTAATTTGTACGAGAACTATTTATTTGTATCGTTATATTATTACTATAGCAAATAATAATTGTACGAGGAAAGCGCTGATATCTGTCACACAGTTAATACTAGCACAGACATTGTCGTTAACCCTATCTTTAAAATACTCAATTCTCTGTATATTGTGTTTTTGTTTAGGATATATGAGTTGTACCAACATCATTGTTAATAAAATACTAAAATATTTACAGTTATATAATAAAGCTTGTTTGTTTGAACTCGCTAATCTCTGGAACTGCCAGTCGGATTTGAAAAATTATTTTGCATTTGATAGCCCAATTTTTGAAGAAGGTTATTGGCTAAGGTTTTAAAATCACAGTATGACCTTTAGGAGCCGAGCAAAATGAACAAAAGTCAGAAAAAATGCTAGCAAAAACGTAATAATAGCGCGGGCGGGGGCGACGCGATGCGATGCGGTGGGTCGGGGGCCGAGGGCGTTTTATCAAACTGTATATCGGGTATCTAACGTCCTCCAGTCGCGGGCAGAAGCTACGCACCTGACTTTTCTGAAGAACATCACTAATAAGGTCACTATTTATGTTCTTTTATAGGCGACCCCTGCCGGCGTCACTCACATCTGCACTACATTACAACCGTTTATTTTTAAAGTTAATTAGCCGGTTTACATAATTAGTCTATAATGTTCCCACTGCTGGGACATAGGCCTTGTCTTGGTGAGAGGGAGTGGGCAGTAATCTACCATGCGGGCCCAGTGCGGGTTGTTTCCCTGTTGGCTGTCCCAAAATAAAATCGCGTTGGCATGCACTTGTCTGTTCATATTAATAGCTTTTGGATCAATAACAGATCGTACACCAATTTGATGATTATGAACTGATGCTGTAATAGACGTGGGTTTTTGTCTTTAAACGAATAATTATTCTCTCATAATTAAATTTTTTCTCAATCAGACGTTCTTAAATTCTTTACTAACTGCACCCCGCGGTTTCACCCGCATAAGTCTCGATTCCGTGGAAATATTGGGATATAAATTATCCTATGTCCTAACCTAGGTCTTGGTCTACCCATGTGTCAAATTTCATTCAAATCCGTTCAGCCGTTTTTAGCGTGAAAGCGTAACAAATAAAGTCACTTTCGAATTTATAATATTAGTAAGGATTCTTGGTCTGTCAAATTCAAATTATTTCAAAACATCAGAAGCTAGGTGCACGGTTCCAATTGGTCGCTTTCTATGGAGAAGAGCCGGCAAGAAACTCCACGGTTATTGACATATATGACATTTTTAATCAAAATCGGTTCAGCCGTTTGAAGATTATCAGCTCTTTTCTAGTTGATGAATGGATGTGAATTTCTTCCACAGGTCTGATCCATTTGAAATTTGGTATTCTGTAATTTCAATGATATTAGAAGAACATTGTAACCTTGAATTTATGCTGCATCATCACCTGAAATTTGCAGTATACGCAACTCCCTTGGCACAGTATCGTGTTTGGGCTCATTGGAATGTTCTCAATGAATAGGATCGAATAGATAGATGGTGAACAGGGTCTGGTGATGGAGTACAAAAGAGAAATGAAAGAAAGAAAGAAAGAAAAATAGGTTTATTTGTCACAGAAACACGTGCATACATAAAAGACAAGAGTAATCAAAGAATAACACAAAGTAATAAGTAAAAAAAAGTAAAGTAGTAATTGTTTGTGTCGGGATCAGTCAGATCCGCAGTCCGAAGCATATCCTTTCCGACCCTGATGACCCCATAACACTCCTCCAGGAGCAGAACAAGACCACCAGTACAGTGCACAGACACAGACGCCTCCCGTCATTCCGACCTCGCCGCCGAGGTCCTTTGCGAGCGCGACCGCGTTCCCGAGTAAATGATACTCCCCCCTGACCCTTGCTCGAAAACGAGGTGCCAGCAGTTGTTGCAGCTGAGCACGTAGCTTTAAATACCCCGCCTAATAATCATGATGAAAATCTAACTTTGATCCAGCCTGTCTCTTCTTGCTGTCAACCCCCCAGCGAAGCACTTTTTTTTTGGATGGGAAATTTTCAAATAACTTCGAGGGCGTGTCAGACTCTTACTGACTAAAACCCACCCGTGTTCCTTCGGTTGCCCTGTTGCCGGGGGCCACGATGTCCCTTTCGGCCCTTATTCGCAGCCCCGGCAGGCATTGGCCCTAGCGGACCCCGTCAATTCTGCTGACATCTCTTTGAGGCGAGCGTGGAACATAACGCGCCGTCAACCCGGGCTTGGTCCTTATCGGACGGCAAGCTACCCATTGTTCACCGTCCGCAAGCCCGCGCCTACGGTGGCCGGAAATCGGCTCGCGATTCCCGCCCAGGGTGTCTCCTCCTGCGGCGGTTAGGGGCGTGAGGGCGCGAAATTTGCTTCTCCCTCACGCGTTCCGCCTCCTCCTTCGCGAGCATCACCGCTTCGCAGAAGGAGGTGACGGCCTGCCATTTCCTCTCGCTCCGTACCATGGCCTGAACCAGGGCCGGACGCGAGAGATCACCACCGCCGATCGCCTCCACGAGGACATGGCGATGCCTCGCCCAAGCCGGGCAGACCTCCTCCGTATGCTCCACCGTATCCTCCGGGCGATCCACACAATGATGACACCCGGGCGTTTCCTCCCGCCTTATCCTGAACAGGGACCTCCCGAAACAGCCGTGTCCGGTGAGGACCTGCGTCAGGCGGAAGGTGAGGACGCCGTGGCGCCTCTCAAGCCACTCCTCAAAGAGGGGTCTTATCGCCGCAATTGTGGCATGCCCACCCAGTGACGCCCTAAGCCGAGGTTCGTACCCCACAGGAGGTGCCCTTAGCGAGCATTTGCTTAATTTTAATTTAGAATAGTTTTTGCTCCTGGCT
Organism: Agrochola litura; assembly: GCA_949152395.1. Lineage (NCBI taxonomy): Eukaryota > Metazoa > Arthropoda > Insecta > Lepidoptera > Noctuidae > Agrochola > Agrochola litura. The sequence continues at coordinate 7,993,745 of OX424510.1, read as the reverse complement.
AGAGGCTCTAAGTGTAGTAGCTTAAGGCACCCACAGGAAAGTTCGGTTAAGCAGCCAAGACCTTAGTGGTCAAAACTTTTAATTTTAACTGTTAAAATTGTACTCGTTCTACTCCAAAATTATTGAACAGCATATGTGTAAAACATTCAATCGCAATTTACACGAATCGTCTCATTTCTCTTGTTGGGCATCGATGAAATCGTATAAAAGGGACTGCTTTTATTTCACATTGAATTTTCCGCTTCAGAGAAATGTAAGCGATTTTATCCGTTGAAGAGACTAGAAATATTGTTTTTAATCAACTTCCAAAAGAAGAAAGTTGTCAATTCGACTGTAAGTTTTTTTGCGATTACTCCGCCAATTATGAATTGATTTTGATGATTTTTTTTTTGTTTTGTAGGTTCAGAAGTGGTTTCATATAAATTTAATTAACTTTGCATGGGTAGTTTTTGAGTTAACTTCAATTATACGTACTTTTCCCACTTAACCTATGTGGATGATGTTATAGTAAGTTCCTGTCACTCTTATTTACATATTAGTGGTATTTGAATTTGTGTGGGGTAGGTACCACAACAAAAAAGTGAAAATTAAAAACTTTTAAACAAAAAAAAAATCAAGCGACTTCCAAAAAAAACACTACCAAGTGAAAAACATACTATTTTTTTTGGAAGTCGGTTATTTTTTTCCTTTTGTTTTGAGATAATAGCCATCGTGATAGACGATTTAAAAACCGATTGACTGACAAGTGACTGGCAATAGGCTTGCCCCCTATTACGTGGGTGTAAATGTGGGTGTACTGTAGGTACAACTCTGCCCAACCCTTCAGGAATTACAAGCGTGATGCTATGTGACGTAGACTGACAGGTTATTAAATCTTTCGTTAGAGATATGCTTTGTTCCTGAGACAAACAAAACATTTCGGATTTTGCTTATCGTATCGGCTACAATGCAATGCTGATCTTACGCAAAGTTCCAGTTCCCAGAAAACACTTTTAAACACGAAAAGCTTTTTGAGAGATATAAAAACCTATGAACTTTTTCTGAACAAAACGAGTGTCCAAAACAAGTGACGGTCGATAAAATAAGAATCGATATTTGTAAATTAGCTCTTCGGTAGATGCACAATTCTAAACCAGAAAAATTTAATTTGAATCCAACATTACTAAGAAATCTCTCTCTCAACTTGCATAAGACTGCAATCCACAAATAACATAAAAAATCTCCTCAGTAAATCTTGCAAAGTTCTGAAACCTTACTAATACAAACTCGATAACTGCGAAGCCAGCTATGACGACGTGGTTCTTGGAATACCGTCTAACTTTTAATAGGTATTTCCAGTGAACGTAATTTAACGAGCTCCTAAGAGGATTGCTGTTTACTTAGAAGCGTGATCATTGAATATATTAATTAGTAACAAGAAAGCTTTGAAGGTATACTTATAAGACTTCTTTTGTAGTAAATAATATTATAATAGAGCCTTTATTTCCATAACCAAAAAAATAATAATTTATACAAGTGAGTTACAAAAAAAAACACAAAAAATAAAAACAATGTACTCTTTTTCGACCAGGTTATGGCCCCTTTTCCGTTACAGGCTGCCTCCAATTTTCTCCAGGTTTCCCTATTTTTGGCTTTGACCTTCCAGTCTTTGCCTATGCATTTTTAATTTCATCTTCTTCTTTTGTAATTATCAACATTATTATTCAGATTATTAATCATTATTTCAGCCGAAAGACGTCCACTGCTGGACATAGGCCTCCCCCAAACATCGCTGCACCGCCGCCAATCTATACGCGATTAGTTTCACACCCTTACGTTCTGGCCTTGTACACACGGCTACATATCAAGCTATACATTTCCAATTTATGCTGATCTCGCACAATGAGAGGTCAGTTTATAGTGGAAATATATAGCTTGATATGTAGCCGTGTATACAGAATACTTTGACCGGTTCTGTCCTTCTCGCATCCAGTCCAGTCTTTTGTAGTACTTACTTACTTCTTACTTAATTTTACTTTAGTTTTTCATTGTTTTTTTTTATTTTTATTTATATTTTAATGAGTGTGTTTTAATTTATGATTTCCTGTGCTAGTGTCAATAAATACTTTTTCTTTCTTTATTTTTTTACTTAATTTTAATTAGCTGTTATTACTTGTATACCTACTACGATGGAGCGATGGCACGACAGTGTCTTAAATTTTGTAGGCTCAAAAGGTCGCCACTTCAACGGAGTCGACGGTGATAGTGCAGAGGTCACTTTGCCTTTATTTAAGGCACAGAGGGCAGGATAGGAAATAGAGCATAGTTTGTGACACAGCTCCACAACGATTGATCGATTGATTTGCCCAGTTTATACCACGTTTAGTTAATTTAGAACCTGGGCGACCGAGCTCTGCTCTGGTTAAAATAGAGAATGCTCATTTAATTGTAGAGGATAGTTCATACTAATCCCATGTATAGTACTTACTAATTCCATGCTGCCATGATAGTAGGTACTTACTAATTCCATACTGCCATGATAGTAGGTACTTACTAATTCCATACTGTCATGATAGTAGGTACTTACTAATTCCATGCTGCCATGATAGTAGGTACTTACTAATTCCATGCTGCCATGTCATTATTCTAAGGTAGCTATCTTGTTCTAAACTTTGGGCGACCGAGTTCTACTCGGATGAAAACGAATTTTCCCAGATATGAGACCTAGCTAGATCGATTTTTGGCCGCCGTAAACCTCTATATTGCTACTTTAATCGTAATCGTTAGAGCCGTTTTCCAGAACGTGAGTACAAATATGTATATATACAAATATTGCTCGTTTAATAGTACAGGATATAACTTCACATGGCAGGGGATGATAGAATGAAAATGATTTCCTAAACTCATAATTTCAAGTAGTATCAATCTTCCTAGCCTTTTCCCAACTATGTTGGGGTCGGCTTCCAGTCTAACCGAATGCAGCTGAATACCAGTATTTTACATGGAGCGACTGCCTATCTGACCTCCACAACCCAGTAACTGGGTAATACGATACCCATTGGTAAGACTGGTTGTCAGACTTTCGGGCTTCTGACGACCCGTAACGACTGTCAAAGATCCTCGAATGACAGCCGGGACCAACGGCTTAACGTGCTTTCCGAGGCACGGAGGAGTCTCGATATGTAAAGATGGTCACCCATCCACGGACCAACCTCGGCAAGTGTAGCTTAACCTGGTGGATCGCCCCGTGCGGCTGTTATTACTTAGCCACGAGCTCCTTGTTTGTAGTATAGTTAATGTAATCTACACTAAGTCCGTTCATATAATCAGCGGTAGTTACTTGAGATTATAAGTCTAGAATTCTTTACCCGAAGGGTACCAAACAGAACCCTAATACTAAGCCTGCGCTGTCCGTCTGTCTGTCAGCGGGCTGTATCTCATGAATCGTAAGCCGTAAACAGTTGAAATTTTCACAGATTGTGTATTTCTATTGTCATTTTAGTTAATAAGTAAAGGGAAGACAAGAAAGTGTGTTTCGGCGTTTTATGCTCGATTTTAGTACGAACTCGAACTTGACCGGTTTTTGGTTTTATCATCATTAATATATTGAAAACCAATACGTTTGTGAAGTTTCGCCAGTCCTTTTAATTTAACTTTGTATTTCTGTAATGCAAATTCTGTAAAGTTCATTATGAACTCACTGAAGTGACCGAACGCTATTCGAAAACAACTCATTTGTTTTTTGTTAATCATCGCGAATTCTCACCTGTACTCGATATCGATCGAGTTCTAATTCTAAGTGTGTGATATTTCGAGAATAGCTATTTCCGCTGTGATATTTGACCGTATGAAAGTGATTTCCAACGAATGTGAATGTTTGTGGAGATTTTCATAGGATGATTTTCAAATTTCTAATTTTCGCGAAAACCCTAGGGATACCCTAGAGATATTGCGAAAACACGAATAATTAGACAACGGTGAAAACATTTCTGCGAACAACTTGGAAGTAGCGGTTGGTCGCAGTTCTAACCTAACCTAACCTATATCACCCGGTTCAAAATGACGAATCATACAATCCGCCGCAGAAATGTTTTCAGCTTTGTCTAATATTATCTAGTCGCAGGCAGATTGTATAATTCGTCATATTAAACTAGGTGAAATAGGTTAGAACTGTGATCAACCGCGCGCGAGCCGAACGAGCGGTGCCGCATCAGCGGCCGGCGAGCGCTACTTCCAAGTTGGTCGCAGAAATGTTTTAACTATTGTCTAATTCGAAAAAATTTAACCAAGAATATGATAAATTATTCCCTTTTTGTAAAATCCTACCAATAGATAAGAAGGTACTTGATAAGCCTAGAACACATTATTTTTTATCTATCCGTGTTTACATGATTTGAAAATTCGAATTTTAAATTTCAATAACACATATTTGAGTAAAAAAATTTTGTTGTTCCAAAGTGCAATACATGGGCCTATTTGAAATAAATGATTTGACTTTGACTTTGACTTTGAACAGATTTTCAAGGGTATTTGTCAAATGGATTAACACATAGAAGGTGGGACAAAAGTAATGTCATAATGTGAATTGGCAGCCATTTTGTTGAAATAAAAAAAGTTAGGCGCTATTTTCACGGAAAGTTTATTTAAAGATGTAAAATTTATAGTCGAAAAAATGGTTTCGGTCAAATGACCACCTCCTGAGTTGATGCACATTTGTGCTCGTTGTACGGCATTGCATTTTAACCGCGGTTTTCTATGAAACAGCTGTTTTTAGGGTTCCGTACCTCAAAAGGAAAAAACGGAACCCTTATAGGATCACTCGTGTGTCTGTCTGTCTGTCTGTCACAGCCAATTTACTCCGAATCTAATGGACCGATTAAGTTGAAATTTGGTACACATATGTATTTCTGTGACCCAAACACGAATGTGTAACATAAATAAATTAATTTTGAATATAGGGGTCACTTTTGGGGCGCAAACAAGAAAAATTTAAAAAAAAGTTTTGCTAACAGTACCGTGTGACATATCATATGAAAGGGCTTGTTGCGAGAACCTTAAATATATTTTTTATATAATTTTAAAATAAATACTTTTAAAGATATTTAATAAATTCAATGAAAATTTACCATTCCCCCCCTTATCTCCGAAACTACTGGACCAAAAATTTTGATAAAAATACATAGTATGGCTCTTTACTCATAGATTACAGAAAAACCTATAAGAAGTCTATGGTCTTAAAATAACATGGTGAATCTATCAATATTGTGCGTACAAACTTACATTTCGTCGCTCGGCATCCAATAGGCCCATCTCTCTAGCTAATATAATATCAACATATCAAAAATGTTTGACCGTCTGCTTAATACACAAATAAATAAAACTGTAAATGTTCATAACAACCAATTTGGGTTTCGGCGTGGTTTGTCAACAGAAAATGCAGTGTATAGTAAGTATGTGATGGTATGCTTAAGACACAAGTCTAGTCCTCACTACAACTGAGGAAGTCGTGCAGTATTTAAAAGTGAAGACCAACTGGACTCTGAAGGTTGAAAGGTTGGAATCGCGCCACAACATCAACTTTAAGTCATTCGTGGTACGAGTTCCAACCCACCATCTACAGATTTGCCTGAAAGAGGACTTTTGGCCGAAAGGTGTCGTATATCGACGTTTCCGAGGACGGTTACGCGACACCACGCAGCGATACACGACGCCGTCAACATTACGTGTATAGTTATAGTTGTATAAGGTTTTTAATATGTATTAGTTTATTATTGTATAAGATTATTTTGTGTATTCTATTTATGGGCCTTAGTTGCCTGATAATAAAGTGATTATTATTATTATTTATACGTCTTTCACATTTCTCGGGACCCAGGGGTCCCGGACCTTTGGAAGGCTTACGAGGGGCCGAAGCCAACTCGCATAGGCCCCTTAGACGTTTTTAATGAAATGAGGTACCAACCGACGATTATCCCTGTTCGCACTATGCAAGTGCAGCCAAGGACAACCCCCGGTTGGTGTAGGACTATTGTAAGATATGGAAACAAAGATATCGGACTATGGGTTTGGGTTGCTAAAGTGGACTGGTCACCTGGAACTATGGAAGGACTATGGCCCCAGCCTGATTTATGTTTTATATGCACACGGATAAAGTGGCAGGGGGTGACTTGCACACTCAATAATGGGCCCCCGAAAACGGTCGCTAGCACATAGTGTCGTAGCGACAAGGGGGCAACATGTCCTGAGGTGCTTATGAGGAGTGGAGAGGTATTACACGGCTATCAGGACAATCCCGGAAGTACGGTCAAGATCCCTACCAGCATCTTACTGGAATACTTCCTTCCTCCGAGCATGTTTGCTCTTGCGAATCTCCACTCAAGCCAGCCAATAAAGGCAAGAATGAGGTGGGAGCTCTATTCCTCGTCAGTGTTCACTCTAGCCGGCCAATAAAGGCAAGCTAGAGGTGAGGAACAAGACTTCTCCTGGAAGATAGGGTCCGTGAGGTCGCTACTGCCCAACAGGTCGCCACATGCTGCCCTGCGGGTTTTTGTATCTCTCTTGGTCTGGCTCCTCACCCTAGACCTGTTTCGGCAAAGTAAACTTTACCGGCACAGACCCAGAGTTCGGAGCGCGCAAGCCCCACCACGACGTCAACGTAGAGATACGGCGGTGGGGTTATTATTATTATTATTAAGCATACTATCACATACTTACTATACACAGCGTGGGACGCCGATTTATGCTAGCTTCCTCGACTTATCAAGGCTTCTGATCTAGTTGCTTATGACGTATTGTGGAGAAAGATGGAGAAGGATAGGTTGCCAATGGAGCTTATAAACATCTTTAAATAGTGGTATGGTAACCAGATCAATAGTATACGATGGGCTGGAACTTTTTCCAGGCCATACAGGTTGGAATGCGGGGTGAGGCAGGATTTGGGCTAGATATACCCAAAGGTCGTGCAACGCCCTTCGTGTCCAATACAACAACGCTTTCAGGGTATAGGTTGGGCTGCCCCGTTTTTGTAGCGTATCGGGAATGATCGCGGACGCACATGGGTGACCACTGAAAATCAGCGCTGTGCTGTGGGTACCCATAGCACAGCATCATGCTGAGTGGAAGCCTTCTTGTCACAGTCATGACGTGCCAGCAGCTGCCGCATATTTCTGTTTTGTGCTCGTGATTATATTAAATTTTTTATTTTTTTTTGTTATTGTTTTCTTTTATGCACTTGTTTCTGTGACAATTAGACATATTTTTCTTTCTTTCTTTCTTTCACATATTAATTGCTTTTACGCAACGATGCGAATGAGGTGTGCATCCCTGGTGTGCAGAGTGTGGGCCAGCTCCAACAATATCCTAAAAAAGATCGCTAGCAGGCTGGATTGCATGTACATCAATCACTGCAGTGCCATCTCCCATGGGGTGAAATAAATTTAAACTAGATTACGTGGGGCACTCAGAAAGTTTTGTGATACTAGAAAAAAATATAATACAGGTTATAATTTTTTTATTATATCTTTTCAAAGAACTCTCCATTGGCGTCTATACAGAGTTTTATACGTCTATACCAATTTTCATAACACATTTTCCAGTCCGCATTAGACACCTCTCCAATCTCCTTCTCAAATGCAGCCAGTGCATCTTCAGGTGATGAAAACTGTTTTCCTTTGAGTTGATTTTTATTTTGGGGAACAAGAAAAAGTCGCACGGAGCCAAATCGGGACTGTAAGGAGGATGACCTATAAATTTGACCGGTGTGCTGTCCAGAAAGTCCCTTGTTTTGAGCGCCGAGTGAGCCAGCGCGTTGTCGTGGTGAAGCAGTAGCCCACGGAGGCCAGTGTTCGGTCGCTTGCTGCTTGCAGTAGTAAAAACTTCTGGCAAAAATTTGTTAACATACCATTCAGTATTGATGCTCTTTTGATCTCGTCAGGGTACTGACACCAGATAACCCGGCAAAGAAGAAAAACTTACGTCAAAATTTTGCCTGCACTTCTGGCTCGTTTCACTTTCGTAGGCGTTGAAACAGCCACACGGTCGACTGACGCTTCATTTCTGGATCATATTGATAAATCCAAGATTCATCACCCGTCATGATATCTTAAACGCGCCGAGACGAGCCTGCTACAAATTTTGCTATCATGTCTCGGCACCATTCTACCCGAACCTCCTTCTGAGCCTGCGTTAGATTTTACGGTACCAGCGTAAAACTATCTTCCATAACCGAAGATGCCTGTGTAGAATTTCATGCACACTTTCCGATCCAATCAGCAGTATATGCTGAACCTCTTCATATGTAATTCTCCTATTCTCTTGAATTAAAATTTTCACAGCCAGCACGTTTTGTTATGTAACAACCGTCATACTTCTTTCTTTGTCTGCCAAAATTACTCGATCACCCATAAATTCGTTGAACCAGCGGAAAACAGTCGCTTTAGCAGAGCTTTTTTCTATGAACACCATTCGAAGTCTTTCAAACGATTCTTCTTGTTTTAGTCTACATTTGAAATCGTACAAAATCATCGCGCGAAAATGTTCTCGTTGTAAATCCAGTTTTCAGTAAGACAGAGTATTTTGATTTTACTCGTAAAAAAATGTGGACGGAATTTCGAATTTGGAATGTTATGTTTTTTTGTAATAAATAGTCATAGTTTTAATTGACATCAAAGCCAGCCAGTATCGTATAGACAAAAATTGTTAGTCGCAAAACTTTCTGAGTGACCTGGTAAAATAAGCTAACATAGTTCATCAGTTTACTAACAGAATGAGTCCTTTTTACTTGAATAAAGAAAAATATCTGATTGACCATTTTTTTTGAACGACGTTTTCTAAAAATGAAACCTAGCTAGATCGATTTATTGCTCCCGAAACCCCCTGCATACTAAATTTAATAAAAATTCTTGGAGCTGTTTCCGAGATTCAGATTATATATACATATATACAAGAATTGCTCGTTTAAAGGTACCTATTAGATTTAGATTATTAAGATGTAGTGACAAAAATTGAAAAGGGTATGCTGAGATGGTTTGGGCATGTTGAGAGGATGAATGAAAGGCGACTAACAAAATGTATTTACGAGGTTGATGTGAAGGGAAAGGCCGGGCGGGGACGCCCTAGGAGGACATATACTGACCTTATTGGTGATGTTGGCGTGCGTGTATGACCAGATGTATGAACGTAAACGAGGCAAAAGGAGTATGTAAGGATCGTAGCAGGTGGCGTTCTGTAGTTTCTGCCTGCCTGTTTATGTATGTATGTATGTATTATTATATTAATACCGCGAATGTGAATTTTTTAACAAAAATCAGATTTTTGTTTTATTTCATTTTACACGATCAAATAAGCGAACCTGCAATTTAAAAAAAACGTAAAAAATGTCACATTCGCGGTATTGGATGCCGAACGACGATTTGCAGTTGGAATGTATGGGAGAACATGTTTTTCAACTACAATGTTAAGTTTGTGTTTGGGATAAATAAATTCATCTCAACTACGGAACCCTTCATTGTGCGTAGTCCGACACGCACTTGGCCGGTTTTTTTTTAAATAGCCGACGAAATATTTCAACGCCGGGGCTTTCAGAATCATGTATTGAATCCATGGTAACAGTTTTCGCGTCGATGTCCCTGCCAACCTGTATGTGTGTTTATAATCCTACAAAGTATGGAGACCTCGTTAGAACTTTAGCCATGGTGCCAGTATGAACGAAGTTTTAGATTTGTTTCAAAAACTCAGAATGTAATTGTACTTGATTTGGTTGCATTAATAACTTACAGGTGCTTTCTGTTGTTTGACAATGGTGCTGATTCCCTTGTTCACAAACTAAATTAAATTTAAGTTCAGTGCATCTTTTTCTTTCTATTTCATTGAGAAAAGGACAGAAGATAAATTTTAGTTTAGTCCTGTCAAATTAATCAGCGCCTGTCACTACTCCATACAAGTTTAGACGTGATTAAAAACTTGCCCACTAAAATTACGTCAATTAACGTCAAGCGCTGATTAATTTGACAGGACTAAACTAAAATTTATCTTCTGTCCTTTTCTTAATGAAATAGATAGAAAAAGATGCACTGAACTTAAATTTAGTTTAGTTTGTGAACAAGGGAATCGGCACCAATATCTCTTTAACACTTATTTTTATTTATTTAACAATTGCTTGCTGCACTTCCTTCCAGACATGGCCCTGCATTGTTAAACTCTCATAAAATCCTAGTAATATAAATGTTTGGACTTTAAAATAAACTATGACCTCTGAGTTTGTTTCGATATTTACCGAATCAGTCAGCTGGGAAATGTCGGCGCCATCTTGTTTTTAAATATTGACCAAGATATTGACGTGGAAGAGATCTATTTAAAGAAATAAACATTATATTTCATTTCACGTACAGTTGACACCAAAGTTATACACACACACGCACTTTACACTTTTTAGGGTTCCGTAGCCAAAGGGTGCCAACGGAACCCTTTTACTAAAGCTCCGCTGTCCGTCCGTCTGTCCGTTTGTCACAGGGCTGTATCTTTTGAACAGTAATAGGCCACACTTGATTGAATTGTTAAGCCAATACACAAGAAAAATGCAAAAACTGACCCAAATAACTACCGCCCCATCGTTCTCCTACCAACTTCATCAAAAATATTTGAAAAATCCATGTGCAACCGTGTCTAAGCTTATTGTGAAAAATACAATATATTTAATGACTGTCAAAATGGCTTTAGAAAAAACCGATCCACAACCCTCGTCGTCTATAAATACACACAAGAAGCCCTCGATATCATAAACTCCAAAAAATATGCAATAGGATTACTGCTGGATATGACGAAAGCTTACGATAAAGTACAATGACATCTTATTAAACAAACTATATGGCATAGGGATCCGTGGTAAATGTCATGAATGGTTCACATCGTATTTACAGCATAGAGAGCAATTAGCGAAACTAGAATATTTTAACCAAAAACGACTGAAATAGAATTGTTTCGATCCGAAACCATACCAATAAACGCTTCAATCCCACAGGGTAGTGTGATAGGCTGCTTCCTATTCTTAGTTTACAGTAACGACCTCCCGAAGCATATCAGTGAACCTTGTGTTTTGTTTGCTGATGATATATCCATTCTTGCCTCATGCGAAACTAATCTTAATCTTAATTTATAAATTAAATTCAATACTTGACGCTACAACTGATTGGATGATGGAACATAATCTAGAAATTAACTTTAATAAAACAAAAATAATGACATTTCACCCACGACAAAAAAAACCTATACATATAAACATCAGTTTTTAAATTTACAAGTTAGAAATAGTAAATAAATTCACCCTATTAGGACTAGACATAGACACACACATAAATTGGAAGTCGCATATCCAGAAATTAAAAGCAAAATTACCAAAATTTTCTTACGCTCTTCGGGAAATTAAAAAAACTACAGACATAAATACTGCGTTGGTAACATATTACGAGTGTCATATTATGGGGTAATAGTACAGACTCACCCACACTATTCACCCTACAAAAAAAACTTATTAGAATTCTAGTCAACATTGAACAAACGGATAGCTGTAAGCCCCACTTCCAGGAACTAAAAATTCTAACCTTACCGAGCCTCTACATCTTTGAAATCTGTAAATTTGTACGTAGATACCCGAAATTCTACACAAAAAGAGAAGACATACAAACTAAAATTACTTTAAGACATAAAGATAGATTAAACATACCTACATCCCGATTGAAAATGCACTCCTCAAGTACTTATGTCATGTGGATAAAAATATATAATAAGTTACCGGAAGAAATAAGAAATATAAATAAATACAACATCTTTAATAATAAATTAAAATTATTTCTATTAAACAAAAGCATAATATGTATATTCATTATTTGTATTTTTATTAATTGTAATATGTATTTTTTTTATATAATATATATATAAAAAAAATACATATTACAATTAATAAAAATGTGTGTGAATGAATACTTTAATGAAAGACTATAATTACAACAAATACATTTTTAAATATATATCTACATTGTGTATATTTTTCATGAAGATTATTTAGATTATTTAATGAAACATAACATTACTACTAAATGCACAATGACTAAATTATGAAATGCTACCTACATGAATGAATATATAACTTTTCTCAAATTGTGATATAAGTAAAGCTTTTCTCTTTATCTTTTTTTTGTCTTTTTTTTTAATATGATCTCTAATTAAATAAGTGTTTGTAATAATAATATTATTACAAACACTTATTTACCTAAGTAAATATAACTTTATATAAAAACAATTTTAGTATTTTAAGGAAATAGCTTCCTACTTACCAAAAATAGAATTATTTATGTTATTGACTTTTATGCGAATGTGATAATTCAGTTTTCATGTGTAGTTTTGTTTTAATTTTTAGTTTTCTTACTACTACTACTACTTTAGTTTTTTACTTGCATTTTTAACTTTAAGAAATAGCTATGTATTCAAATTTATTAATAATTTTTGCTGTGGCCTGACAGGGTCTACAACGGCTCTTAGCTTTAACCTTGTGGAACGCAAATAAATGAATATGAATATGAATTATCATAGTGTGTACTACAATGGCTAATTGGCTAAATGGCCAATAAATTAATGGGGGATACCCTTTAATTTTTACAAGAAACTTGTTATAATATTATGAAGTGTTAAATATTGTATGGTGCTACCATAGATGATTATTATATTTCTATGGATGCTACGGAACCGCTTTTTAATTTATTACGATTTTGAACCTTAATTTTGACTGCTTCGTTGGTCTTGTAGTTGCAATCTTGACTGTTGACGTGAGGTCCTGGATTTGGCATTACCAACTATTACCCTATTCTCAGTATCAGCCCGGAGTCACAGTATAAATATCGACAGTACAGAAACTACGTAGTAAACGTTCTAAACGGTACACTCACACAGACGCGCTCATTGACATGCAACACATCTGACAGCACCGCGACAATTGCTTGGGGTATCGCCTAAGCGATTGTCGCAGTGCTGTCAGCTGCGGGTGCCGTATCGAGACGAGTGATCGCCATAATTATTTATACTGTGCCGGAGTCTAGTCTATGATTTTTATTAATAAACGCCAATTTCTGAACGTTTCGTTTAGGACTTTTTCAAAGAATCTTAAACTTCTCAAAATCGAAAAGAGACATAGAAAAAAAAAATAGAATCCTGGTAAATTGAAAGGGCTTTAAAATGATACCATTTTGGTTTCTATAGGATTACAATTAAGAGTAGATGTTTATCCCTTTCGGAGACACCTTTTGGTGATAATTTACTTTTAATTGAAAAATATATAAAAACATTTTACATTTTTTTTTCCAGTTGGCCCTTTTAGTAACGCATCTTCTGATATCATTCTGATATCATTTTCATTTCTCTATCTTAATAATTGAGGACGCAAGCCCCCGGTCGCACTTTTCTTGAAAACGGGTATCCTACTGAAGCGTTCGAAAAAGCATTTTCAACACTAAAAATAAAAAGCACAAAAACAAATATGGTAAACATTGCAACTGATAGTATATAAAACAAAATCCCACCTCGATCTTAAAAAATCATTCAATGTTACAAAAATCCGAGGTCAAAACCCCCAGGCACTCCACTATATTCCTGCCATCTGCCACTTCCATCCCTGAATTAAATGATCGAATCATTTTCTAGTAAGGCTGTCTATTAGCAATTCTCGCTAGTTATCAACTGCCTTAGCTAGGTCACTTTGACACTAATCGGATAACGCGTTAGCACGTATGTATTATACCTTCCTATGTGCCTATTTGCCAACATGCTAAGGCCCTTTGTACACACACGTTTTTCTTGCCATGAATATACTACGGTTATTATTATGAACTTATTCGCCGTAGGCACGGTCGTCAGTCTTGTATGGGCTTGTTAAGACTAGGCACTCCAAAGACAATTTCCACGCAAACTCCGCCCCCATGCAACCCACCACTCCACTATGTGCTAAACGCTAATACTTCAGTAATAAAGTTGAATATCGTGTCCGCTGTTTGGTCGTGTTCAAGCACGGAACTAAATGTCGTAGTCTCAATTCTTATTTCGTTTATAACTAAAGTAATAATTGATATAGAGAAAAAATATCTTATTTTTGGATAGTAAACTATATTTTCTTACCGTCAATAATTATTTTAGACATAGCAGCCGAGTAATCTTGTTTTTGTTTCAAATAATCTTTAAAAAAGACATGATGTTCGAATAAAAAATGAATCGAACGAAAATGTTCCAATTACGTAACTGTAGTATATATAGAAAGAAAAAGATCTAATAAATGATATACTAAAGTTCCATTTTGATTGTATGCGTGACTTTTTCAGAATATTAATGCAAATTAACATACAATTTAGGGAGCCTCCTCTTAACAGACACGTTTTTTCTACGGCTCGGTTTATACACCGTACCGTTTCTGTACATGATGGAGCCACACTGGCGCCGGGCCGCATATTTCGTTTACGATTTAACTCGGCGTCAATGCCAGGTGTACACGCGGTTCCGGTGCGACGCCAATGCGGCTGCGGTGCGGTGCATGTGTGATATTCATACGTATACACAAACTGGCGATCCGGCGCCGGGCCGGTGCGATTCCGTCGTCATGTAGTACAGGAAGCCTCAGAAACCGTGCCGTGTACAAAAGTCATAAAGCTAGTAAGCTACGTAGTACTGTCTCATTCGGTCACTATCTAAGTGACCATGGTCACGGACTTATTCCTTAATTTAAATTGTTCTGTAGTAAAATAGCCTTTAATAATGATAATAACTAGGGAGTGACTCCGCTGCCGGCAGCCGAGATTAAAAACATCGGCTGCCGCCACCGCCGGCTCCCATAATGGACACCGGCGATGCGGTGTTTATGGAAACCCTTCCAGTATTCAGAGCTCCAACTAACTAACCCTAACTTAAGTACTTTTTTTCTAAAAATTATAGTCGTTTCTGGGTCGTAGTGGGTCACAATTCTAACATAACCTAACCTTTTTTTGCGTGTGAAAATATTTAACCTAATCTAAAATAACTAGTTCGGTTCCGGGTACTTAGTACTTGATTACTGGAATATGGAAATCATTGATTATGGAAATATATTCATGGAAAACCGGCGAAATGTGGGTGTACCTGCTACAGGGACACCTCTGCCCAACCCTTCGGGGAAACTAGGCGTGGTGTTATGTTATGTTATTAATGGAAAAAAATTATGTTTTATCACATGTTTTTTTTTATTATGCTAACCCCGCCCATCTACTTCAATATTTCTTCTTCTTTTTTCAGCCAATTCAGCAACCAGCGCCGGCAGCCAATTCGGGAGGTGCCAGCAGCGGAGGCACTCCCTAATAATTATGATGTTTATTTGCCAAAAACAGTGCTTTATATTTCCTTTTTATGATATCAATACCCATTATGTTTACATTAGTTTCGCTAAATAATTTAATTTGACTCTGTTAAACAAAAATATAAATCAGGCTCTTCAACTCAACAAGACTAGAAGCGGTCGTTGACTCCCCCAAAAAAAACATGAAATCATGGCTTACTACATGGCCTGGGGCCTAGGGTGGCCAAGACTGCAAATCCGCCACTGTATATGGCACTCATACATTATTAAAGTTAATTCCAATACACTATAATAAAAGTGTCTAAATTGATTGTAATACCGTAATGCCATGTCATTGCCTGCATTTCTCCCTACAGTGCACCTAATGCCTCACGACCTGTATTTTTCCCCACAGAATCGACTAGAGACTCCTCAGGACCGGAATACCCACTTAAATTATGTCAATTACGGAGCCCCCGATGTACCAGTATCTTGATCAACCGCTCGTTGGAAATATCGTTAGTTAGACGACGGCGGCGGCGTTTTAAAGTGGCTTTCTAAGTTGAATGGAATTAGAGGACCTTATGATGGCGTTGCTATTTCTGTCTTTTTCATAATCTTTTGTTTCTTTTACTTGAGTTAAGTTTAGGTCGATGCTTAAAAAAATATGCAAAATATTTTTTTTTTATATATTTTACCCTAATCAATTATGTGCGCAAGTGTACTTTACTAGTACGAATTAAATTTATTTGGGGACGGATTGACAACTCCAGGTTGTCAATTCGTCCACAAATAAATTTAATTCGTGCGAATCGCCTCAACAAAAACTAATATTTATTAAAATGGTCCTTTCGCCCGGATTCGGGCGAGTCGCCAATAAGCCAGTGGTTTAGGCGTGGAGAGGAAACAGCCAGGCAGAAAGATGGAGTTACTTTCGCATTTGTAATACACAATATTATTAGTATGAATAGTACACATGTCTACATATCAAGCTATACAATTCCTGTCTTCAAGCTCTCATCGTACGGAAATCCTATACAATGCGAGATCAGCTTATACTGGGACTGTATACCTATGGTTACATAGTACCCGTTCCATTGCGATAATGATACCCACAACTACATTCAATATTATAGAATAAGAATCATTTATTTGCAGAAAATACAGATTTACCAGTTGTAAAAGTTGGTGGTTTAGTACAGTCCATATTTTGCCTGTTTAGGGCATGCAAATTAATAGCTCGTACATGACTAAAACTGCCATATAGAACGCAAACGCGACTGCTAAGGAGTTCCGGGTTCGATCTTTCGGATCTTCGGTTAAACCGGAATTAGGGTTTTGAATTAGGAATTTCTCAGTAGCAGCCCAAACTTCTGAAATTATAAACACGTTGTAACGTAAAAAAAACACTTTTTCCATTCAATCAAGACTTTTCAAATGGACTTTAAATATTTTGATGTTGAAGTTTTGATCAAATCAAATCATTTATTTCTTTGAAAAAAATGGGTATAGTACATAGGTGTTTTATAATAAAGTTCTCCATATTTTACTGTCACGTGGGCATGCACAGGCTTACAATTCCAAATATTTTTTTTTTAAATATGCAGAACATTGGAATTACAAAAAATTAAATAAAAATTTCAGTGTGGTCACAACAATAAAAATATAAAATAAGACTAAGTAAGCGAACCAGGTTACATAGTGTAAGCACATTTTAATTCCGTTAACCATAAGAACAGGCCTGTGTCCAAAAAAAATGTTTTGTCCGACTTGTAGATTATTAAAAAATATTGAATCGTATTTTTACATTTTTGACGTTTTCAAAAGATTACGGCGATACATTGAGTTAAAATGTGGCATGACGTCACGCCTTGCTAAATTTAACACTGCGTTGTGACGTAGCGAGCCCCCACTCCCCACCTTTAATGCGTGTTTTCTAAGTTATTTTTTATTAATATGACAAAGCAAAAAATACGTGTAAATTTTTTTATTATCTGAAAGACGGACTAAATAGAATTTCTTTTTTTTAGCTAGGCAACTACCGCATTCTTCACTTAGCACCGCATAGCATTAATAAAGCGTACTGTAGCAGTCCATAGTCATCGCGTAAATAGTTAGCAAAGTTTTGGAGGCGACACCAGCCCGGTACAAGCAAGTGTACACGCTCGGTATCCACTCAAGTTTCCATTGTGTAACCTGCTAGTGCATCTTGCAACCTGCATGCACACACAATGGGAACTCGCCTTTATTTTGAGACGACGGAACCCGACTTTGAAGCGGATTATCGGAAATCTCGTACACCTAGCTAGCAGGTATATACTGTACATGCTATATGTACCTACACATACTATGATATAGCTGTACATCTGCTTGTAGTTGATACATACGACCGTCGACAGCTCGTTTCCCGGTAGTACATAAACCTGGGTATTGATTTTTACATTTTACATAGATGCCTATGTATTTACATTCGAGCATGAACTGTCCGTAAAACGATGAGCCTCGAAACTGTTTCATTTTTCAGCTCGTAAATGGAACTGTAAAACGAAACAGCCACCGTCTATATTTCAGTTTTTGTTTGGATGAAATCTCCTATTACGCTCGTCGGGGCTTTATGCTACTGGAATTTGCTTTATTAAAACTATCATTGTTCCTACATTCACATTTTATCCAGGTATTCACGACCGCTTTGTTGCAATCTCTTTGTTTAACTTACCTATCCCAACGCGTAATATGTAGGTCATGTCAGTTGCAATTACAGATTAGGAGCTAAGACGTGTGTGCGTCTATGCTATCTAATTCGAGAGACAATGGACTGCAGGACATTGATTACGCGCGTTAGACGTATCTATTGTTTTGTTTACATTCGAGCCGATCTGTACCTTAATTACACGATGTCGGCACCTTGAGACGAGGCATGTAGCTCCACCTGAGCGGCAGATGCGTCGCAGCTGCCGGCCGGGCCAGTCCTCTCGCCCCGCGCCCCCCGCGTCCCCCCGCCCCCCGCCTCCCGTGGTCCGCGCAATCGCGGCTAACAGTTTTATTTCCCCGAATAAACTTTATCAAACAAAGCGTGCGTGCCCCGCGCCCTGCATCTGCTCGCCCAGCTGTTCCCGCTGCAGCTGACCTTGTCGTCTCACTCTAACGCACGCTCCGCCCCACCGCTAGACAAGGATAGCAAGTCTCGCTGTAATCGCGGGGCCCTTCAATTCCCAGTGCATAGCCCATTCGCAGTTTGTGTTTCGATGCCGTCGGGCCAACTGATAATGCTGAACAAACGTAAGCGTGAGGATACTACCGACGCCGCTGCGGCCAGTGACAACCGCGACCGGCGCGCTAAACGACAGCGTGTTCAAAAGCGCTCTAACAGCGAGCCGCTGAGGAATGATACGGTGCCTGCTGAGAAGCGTGAGGCGCTGCGGCGTTTGTTTGGAAGAATTAGCGCCGTCGAAATAGAAGAGAATCAGCGTCCGGCCTCGGACCCGGAGGAGGAGTTGGAGCACGACGACTTGCTGTCGGAGGAGGACGAGAACTCTCTGGTGGAGAACGTGCCGGCTGACATGGATCCGGAGCAACTTGGATTCTTGGTGTGCGCTCAGGAGACTCTGCGCTTCTTGAACGGGCTCGGCATCTCTTACCAGCACCCGGTGTTCAACCATCTCCGCCTGCGCCTGCTGCAGGGGATCAGCGAGATTGGTGTTGCCTGAGTATTGCTGGGCCCTGAGCCCACCCGCAAGTAAACCTCTCCTGCTGATCTCTTCGTTTCAGACCACTTCGTTTTGGATCACTATTCCTCGTGTGTTTCTTTAACCCTGTGACCCCCGTGACGTTCCTTATCCGGAGTTGTTTCTACCTTCTTGTTCGGGAATTGACTAAAGCCAGTCAAAATAAAGACTGTATGCATATTGTGGCGTTTCAAAGCAACAGGTGTCCCGCTTGGGAATTCTAGTCACTGTCTAGTCAAATTTTATGTTAAGAAAATTTTAATCTATGAATGTCTAACGATTGAAATAAATCGTCATATATAAAATTGGTGTTAAATTATTTCTCTCCTCTTTATGTTTGTTTGTGCAAGTGCGAAAACTGTTAGCTTATTTACATCGTAACTTAGTAATTCTATGCATCATAACATTAAAACAAAACAAACAAAAGAAATACAAAACAAAAACATAAAAGTGAATTGGCTGAAAAAAATATTTACAATCTTAGTTAATTAAAAAGTAATATTTTATTTACACAACAAACACTCTAACTTCTAATTTCAAAATGAACACATATATTTTATTTTTTTCACAACAGTCCTTTATTTCATACCTTAGCAAAGATTAAGTTATCTAAAACACTTCAGAAATTCATTTCATACAACATACACTCTTATATAAAGCCTGGCATTCACTTAATGAATACTTGCTTAGCAGCTGAGCGAATAACATGAATGCTTCACATTTTATGAAATTCACCGCCGGTGAAACACTAGCTGTATTTAAATTATCTTTGCTTCTAATTAAAAAAGCATATTCCTTTCAAAGATGGTAGTATATTTTTACTCAAATATGAACGAAGTTTTACAGAGATAAATAAAATAAAAACTCAGTAAGAATAATAACTTTAACCTGTAAAAAAGTTACAGTTAGTCAGTCTTATTATTAATTGGGTCACCCCATATCATGGGACATAATAACACACTTATTATAAAGCTGAGGGTGCACGGCAGCACCTGCTAAACCCGCCAACCGTTATAAGTGACGGTTAAGTAAAACGAAGTTTAATAACTTTGCGAAAGTCTTGACTATACGAAAGTTAATTTTAAATTTTATTTAAGACAATATAGACAAAGGAGCTAGGGTGGGAAAGATTTAACTGAGTAAGTATGATGTTCTAGTAAGTATCTATGTAGAAAAGTATCAATACGATCCCACATCGTTTTCAAAGGCTTTAACAATTGGGGATGAAAACAATTATAATAAAAGTAATGGCTATCGCATTACATCCTAACTGTCTAAACTAATATAAAAAAGAGTTTTTTTTTTTTTTAATGTTTGTAATTTTTTTTTTACGCTTTCACGTAAAAACGGCTGAACGGATTTGAATTAAATTTGGCACATGGATAGACCATGACCTGGGTTAGGACATAAGATACTTTTTATCCCGATATTCCAACGGGATCGAGACTTATGTGGGTGAAACCGCGGAGCGCAACTAGTTCAAGATAAACATTATTAGAAGTATTTTAAAGGTTATTTTAATGAATGGAACTTGTTAATAACAAATAAATAATTTTCTATCATTTATTATAATAGCAGGCAATAGCACCTGTTAAAATAGTTCAGGTATTTTTCAGAGAGAGGGAATAATGATAGGAGCCTTTTGACCTCGTACAGGATTTTCTGCTTTCATTTTAATTTTTCTTTGTTTGTTATATATTTTTTTATTTAGTGTATGTTGTTAATTTATTTATTTCTTTAATGTTTTAAAACTGAAACAAATAATGACATATTCTTGACTAACCCTGGCTACAACATCAGCCCACACTCCAAAAGTCATCAAATTCAATGGTCATCATTCATGAATAATATGCCAAAAAACATTGAAATAAATTTGGCATCTAGAAATAACAGACGAATAAGCTACGGTTTCCTTGGAAAGCGGTTCCGTCATACTCACACACACACACTCACACTCACTTCCACTCTACATCTTATCATTGCATACAAACATTTTGTGAATTTTTCTTTTGTAATTCTTAATTAATTTTATGATTTCCTTAAAGGTGTGAAAGTCTGGAACAATCTTCCGTGTATAAGAGCTGCGCCACAGTATCTTACTTTTACAGCTATGTTCGTGTCTTTTGTTAAGTTATACCGAAATTGTTTCTAATAATGATGATGAAATGATTTGAAAAGATTTTATTTTCTATAAATAGGTTTTTACAAACACTTTCACACATTTTATACAATGTTGCCTATCGGCATGTGCCCCCGTATTTTTCTGAATATTCATGAAAAATATAGAAAAATAACTTTAACTTTTTTATCTATTTTATGTTATTAATTTTTTTTATGTTTTGAGTAGCGTTTGCCATATCTCCGATTGTATTGGCTCGATATGGGTTATGTTCATTATTTCTAAAAGCTTGCTAGTTATTTTATCGGATTAACTAACAGTTTTATTAAAATTTGTCTAACTAACTAACATTTCTGTTATTTGTTTGAAAAAAAAATCAAGACATTGTATATGTATTATATAAGACTGTCATGAAAATCTGTCATATACACGGTCAGTATTTGACATAAAGGTGTCACAAATGCTCTGTATTTGGACAGCTGTTATTGTGTGATTGTTGTCCGCTTTCCTAGGAAACAAAAGCTTAAGAGAACGAGCTTTTAGACATTGTTTTCTTAAAATTATATTTTAATGTTTGATTAATTTATGTGTATAAGTTTATTTAAAAAAAAATACTCTTATCACTTCAGTGCGCTAGTGTACTCGGACTTTTTTCTTATTTTTTTTGCATAAAATAGAATATGTGCTAATCGCCTGATACGTATTGGAGTTGTCGATTCGCACACTAATAAATTGACTTTGTGCGAATCGTCTGCAGAAAAAATTATATTAATTAAAAGCGTCAATTCACCTGATTCGGGTGAGATAATTCGTGGGAATCAACCAATCAGCCCAATTTTCATTTGACATAACAAACACCTGAGAGGCAATCACTTTCTAATCTCAGTTTCAATTTGTCAAAAAACTATTATGCATAGCTATAGATATCCTATAAGTACTATTAAACGAGCAATATTTGTATACAGGGTGTCAGGGACATCGACGCAAAAACTGAAACCATGGATTCAGTACATGATTCTGAACCCCCCTGCGTTGAAATTTTTCGTCGGTTATTAAAAAAAAATCAGCTGTTTCATAGAAAAGTGCAATACCTACGCGGCGCTTAACCAGACTTTTCCTTTGGTGGCCTTAAGCTTCTACACTTGGAACCTCCAGCCAGGAGCTTTTAAACTATTCTAAATTAAAATAAAGCGAGTATTCGCTAAGGGCACCCCCTGTGGGGTATGAACCTCGGCTTAGGGCATCGCTGAGGGGAGGACAGCAAGAAGGGACAGGCTGGATCAAACTTAGGTTTTCATCATGATTATTATGCGGGGTATTTAAGCTACGTGCAACAACTGCTGGCACCTCGTTTTCGAGCAAGGGTCGGGGGGGAGTTTCATTGACTAGGGGACGCGGTCGCGATCGCAAAGGACCTCGGCGGCGGGGTCGGAATGACGGGAGGCGTTTGTTCTTGTGCACTGTACTGGTGGCCCTATTCTGCTCCTGGAAGAGTGTAATGGGGTCATCTGGGTCAGAAAGTGTCCGACGGTTGATGTCGGATAGTCTTATATATGTCGTTCGCGCGGTAAACTCTTGTAGCGGTTACACCGCCACATAGGAACTACGCATCATAGACATGACGTCACACAAATCCTGCATCGCGCAGTTAAAGATTACCGAGCGATCGACATACATACAAGATTTCAACTTCAAACCGATGGGCAGTTGCCCGCCAGACACAACACCCGTCTGGTCGGAGGACCCTCCCTTTTCTATGGTGGATGAGTGAACTTTACACCCTGTTCCTCATACCCCTAAACTCTAATTGCGCGATGCAGGATTTGTGCGACGTCATGTCTTTTTGATGCGTACTTCGTATGTGGCGGTGTAACCGCTACAAATTTAAATAGATGTACTTCAAAACTTTCGGATGGTGATAGAAAGTGTGTTACGCTATTAGGGTGCCGGTGTTAACCGTAAACACTTTCAAATAAGCAGTTAATATTCTAACAAAACTGACATGGGAATTTTTGCATCTACTGATGTAGTTACCAAAATCCGAAAGTAAGTCCACTGAAATACTAAACATTTAAAGCAAATAATCCTTTTCAGCTTCAGCCCAATTTTAGATAATAGGTAGAGAAAATAACATGCGAGAGAACAAACTAAATTCAGACATAATGCTTGGACCGGCCATATAAGCTCTAAATTAGCCTGAGTATTGAGCTAGACAACATTTGGAGCCGAATTAAATCTGCTGCATTGAAACAATAGAAGTGGGAAAGATTACATTAATGACTAGCTGCCGCCAGCGGCTTCGCCCTCGTGGTATCTTTATAAATTATAGTCTATGTTACTCAGTGATAATATAGCATTCTACTGGCGAAAGAATTTTTAAAATCGATCCTGTAGTTTTGGATTCGTTACAAACAAATCTTTTCTCTTAATAATATTACATTATTATTATATTAGTAGGGTATGTATGTACGAAAGTTAGATGTGATGTGATGTGTATGGGGGTGTGTGTGTCTGTGTGAGATGTGTGTGTTAGTCTGATATTTCGTCGGTTAGGTTAATCACAGCTGAGTAGAGTATGTCCTATTATATATACAATAGCACATAATCTACTCAGATGACTCATGCTGTGACATGCTTTATAGAATATCTCCAATAAAACCGATACGGGACACCGTTAGTTCCGGAAAAAAAAATCCCGATAAAGCGAGCAAAAATCTAGCTCATTACGTAGCAACTTGAAGGTTTAAGCTAGAAGGAAAACGAATTTTGTTTTTGCGGCATTTGAGTCTAAAGTCGGCTTAAATTGCCGATTACACTGTTTCATAGAACATGAAAAGACAGATTAGAGATGAATACAAATGGTTCACTTCGCATTTTACGTATGAAGCTAAAAGTAGGAACGCGGTGGGCTCAACTTGTCGAATTCAGTGGACGTAACGTAGTCGGAAGATATAAGAGTTACGCGATAGAAAGAGAGGCAACTTCTAGGTGAATATAACTGTAGGTAATTAGAGCTGTGCGACCTTTTTTTTGGTTGGGAAATTATCAAATAACTTTTCCCGCTCTGGGTGGAGCGGGAGGGCGTGTCAGACTCTTACTGACTAAAACTCACCCATATTCCTTCAGTTGCCATGTTGCCGGGGGCCACGATTTCCCTTTCGGCCTTATTCGCAGCCCCGGCAGGCATCGGCCCTAGCGGACCCCGTCAATTCTGCTGACATCTTCTTTGAGGCGCGCGTGGAACACAACGCGCCGTCGACCCGGGCGGGCGGCGAGCTACCCATTGCTCACCGTCCGCAAACCCGCGCCTACGGTGGCCGGAAATCTGCTCGCGATTCCCGACGCCCAGGGCGTCTCCTCCTGCGGCAGTTAGGGGCGTGAAGGCGCGAAGTTTGCCTCTCCCTCACGCGTTCCGCCTCCTACTTCGCGAGCATTACCGCTTCGCAGAAGGAGGTGACGGCCTGCCATTTCCTCTCGCTCCGTACCATGGCCTGAACCAGGGCCGGACGCGAGAGATCACCGCCGCCGATCGCCTCCACGAGGACACGGCGATGCTACGCCCAAGCCGGGCAGACCTCCACCGTATGTTCCACCTGCGACCTGAATTGCACTTTATTGTGTCGTAGCAAGGTTCGCTTCTTCTTTAAATGATTCTGCGGAGTGAACCATCTGTATTCATCTGTGGTAGCATTTTGAAGTGCAGTTTTTCGGATATCAAGCCTTGTTTTAGTTCTTTTGGGGATTACAAAGTTGTTCTTTTTGGAGGTTTAAACTGACCGTAGGTTCTGTTCCCAGATTGGGTCATTACTAGTGTGCCTTTTTAGGAAGTTTTGAGTAGCAGTTTCGGTAGCCGGAAAATTGCAAGGAACATGTTTTACAAAAAAAAAACCGTATCTATGCACGAAAACACTGAAGATATTGAAACAAGATGACATGTAGTCAGAAGCATACATATGATTTTGACCGGTATGTCTAAAAGTAAAAGTTATAAAAACTAAAACCCAACTTCAACAAAAAAGTCAACTAACAAGAACAAGACATCACAGACAGACTTATTAAAAATCCGGAGTCACACGGATGTTTAATAACTAATACCTTTTTAGTTGACTTTTTGTCTTAATTGGGTTTTATTTAGTTTTTATAACTTTTATTAACATTATATTCTGGCTATGTTAGGATCAGCTTCCACTCTACATAACTGGATACAGCTGTATACCAGTATTTTACATGTAGCGGCTGCTTATTTGACCTCTACAACCCAGTTACTGAGTAACACGATACCCCTTGGTAAGACTGGTTGTCAGACTTTCGGGCTTTTGATTACCTGTAACGACTGTCATTGCATCTACGGCAACTGCATTTTAAAGTTTTGTTAAGAGCGGTTATTCTGAAAGTTGGCAACGTTACAAATAGATGTCAAATATTTCGCTGTTTTGATTAATTTGGCAATATTACTGTTTGGAAATATGAAATGTGGCTAACTAGCAAACTAGAATATTAATAGGTACCTAATGAATTGCAATTATAACACTGAATTTGATGTTGTCACCGTTTTAGGTGTAAAAAAGGCATTTGGAAAGTTTCCAAATACTTTTTAGGGTTCCGTACCTCAAAAGGAAAAAACGGAACCCTTATAGGATCACTCGTGTGTCTGTCTGTCTGTCTGTCTGTCTGTCTGTCTGTCCGTCTGTCACAGCCAATTTACTCCGAATCTAATGGACCGATTAAGTTGAAATTTGGTACACATGTGTATTTCTGTGACCCAAACACGAATGTGTAACGTAAATAATTTAATTTTGAATATAGGTGTCACTTTTGGGGCGCAAACAAGAAAATTAAAAAAGAAAGTTTTGCTAACAGTACCGTGTGACATATCAAATGAAAGGGCTTGTTGCGAGGATCCTAAATATATTTTTTATATAATTTTAAAATAAATACTTTTAAAGATATTTGATAAATTCAATGAAAAATGACCATTCCCCCCCCCTTATCTCCGAAACTACTGGACCAAAAATTTTGAAAAAAATACATAGTATGGCTCTTTACTCATAGATTACAGGAAAACCTATAAGAAGTCTATGGTCTTAAAATAACATGGTAAATCTCTCAATATTGTGCGTAAAAACTTACATTTCGTCGCTCGGCATCCAAAAGGCCCATCTCTCTAGCTACTATAATATCAAAATATCAAAAGTGTTTGACCGTCTGCTTAATACACAAATAAATAAAACTGTAAATGTTCATGACAACCAATTCGGGTTTCGGCGTGGTTTGTCAACAGAAAATGCAGTGTTGTGCCTTAAGCATACTATCACATACTTACTCGTACACACAGCGTAGGACGCCGATTTATGCTAGGTTCATCGATTTATTCAAGGTTTCTGATCAGGTTGCTTATGACGTATTGTGGAGAAAGATGGAGAAGAATAGGTTGCCAACGGAGCTTATAAACATCTTTAAATAGTGGTATGGTAATCAGATCAATAGTGTACGATGGGCTGGAACTTTTTCCAAGCCATACATGTTGGAATGTGGGGTGAGGCAGGATTGGCGAGCTCAGCAGCACCAGAGTGGGTTGCTATATAGATGGTATTTGTGTAAATAATATTAGCTATGCAGACGATATGGTGCTTCTGAGCGCGTCAATCTGTGGTCTCAGAAAGTTGGTCACCAAATGTGAGCAGTATGCCAAAACACGTGGTTTCATGTATAACTCGATATTGAGCGAGAACGAAGGGCATTGTCGGTAAGGACGAACATGCTGGCTCGCAGGTTTGCACGCTGCTCACTTGAAAAGTCAAAACTACTCTGTTTTGAGCTTATTTTACAACGTTTTACACGTGTAGCCTGTAGGCTAGATATACCCAAAGGTCGTGCAACGCCCTTCGTATCCAATACAACAACGCTTTCAGGGTATTGTTAGGGCTGTCCCATTTTTGTAGCTCATCGGGAATGTTCGCGGACTCACATATTAATTGCTTTTACGCAACGATGCGAATGGGGTGTGCATCCCTGGTGCGTAGAGTGCGGTCCAGCTCCAACAATATTCTAAAAAATTTCGCTAGCCGGCTGGATTGCATGTACATCAATCACTACAGTGCCATCTCCCATGGGGTGAAATAAATTTAAACTAGATTACGTGGGGCACTCAGAAAGTTTTGCGATACTAGAAAAAGTATACCACAGGTTTCATTATTTTTATTATATCTTTTCAAAGAACTCTCCATTGGCGTCTATACACAGTTTCATACGTCTAAACCAATTTTCATAACACATTTTCCAGTCCGCATCAGACACTTCTCCAATCAATCTCCTTCTCAAATGCAGCCAGTGCATCTTCAGGTGATGAAAGCTGTTTTCCTTTGAGTAGATTTTTTATTTTGAGGATATAGAAAAAGTCGCACGGAGCTAAATCGGGACTGTAAGGAGGATGACCTATAAATTTGACCGGTGTGCTGTCCAGAAAGTCCCTTGTTTTGAGCGCTGAGTGAACCAGCGCGTTGTCGTGGTGAAGCAGTAGCCCACAGAAGCCAGTGTTCGGTCGCTAGCTGCTTGCAGTAGTAAAAACTTCTGGCAAACATTTGGTATCATACCATTCAGCATTGATGCTCCTTTGATCTTGTCAGGGTACTGACACCAGATAACCAAATCAAAATATTGCCTGCATTTCTGGCTCGCTTCACTTTGGTAGGCGTTGGTTCATTTTGAAACGAGCCACACAGTCGACTGACGCTTGGTTTCTGGATCATACTGATAAATCCAAGATTCACCCGTAATGATATCATAAACGCGCCGAGACGAGCCTACTTCAAATTTTGCTATCATGTCTCGGCACCATTCTACCTGAACCTCCTTCTGAGCCTGCGTTAGATTTTGCGGTACCAGCGTGAAACTTTCTTCCTTACCCGAAGATGCCCGTGTAGAATTTCATGCACACTTCCCGATCCAATCTGCAGTTAATGCTGAAAATAAAATTCAAGAGAATAGGCGAATTACATATGAAGAGGCATATGTAATTCGCCTATTCTCTTGAATTAAATTTTTCACAGTCAGCACGTTTTATTACGTAACAGCCGTCGTAGGGCAGCCACTTCTTTCTTCGTCCGCCAAAATTACTCGACCATGCATAAATTCGTTGAACCAGCGGAAAACAGTCGCTTTAGAAGGGCTTTTTTCTATGAACACCATTCGAAGTCTTTCAAACGATTCTTCTAGTTTTAGTCGACATTTAAAATCGTACAAAATTATCGCGCGAAAATGTTCTCGTTGTAAATCTACTTTTCAGTAAGACAGAGTATTTTGATTTTGCTCGTAGAA
This sequence comes from Agrochola litura, assembly GCA_949152395.1. Classification (NCBI taxonomy): domain Eukaryota; kingdom Metazoa; phylum Arthropoda; class Insecta; order Lepidoptera; family Noctuidae; genus Agrochola; species Agrochola litura. Next base: position 7,965,262 of record OX424510.1, on the reverse strand, counting down.
AAATGTGGAGGGAATTTCGGATTTGGAATGTGATGTTTTTTTGTAATTAGTCATAGTTTTAATTGACATCAAAACCAGCCAGTATTCCATAGACAAAAACTGTTAGTCGCAAAACTTTCTGAGTGACCTGGTAAATTAAGCTAAAGTTCATAAGTTTACTAACACAATGAGTCCTTGTTACTTGGATCTTGTTATCTGGATGACAATTATTTTTTGGACGACGTTTTCTAAAAATGAAACCTAGCTAGATCGATTTATCGCTCCCGAAACTCCCTGCATACTAAATTTCATAAAAAATTCTTGGAGCCGTTTCCGAGATTCAGATTATATACATATATACAAGAATTGCTCGTCTAAAGAGAATTGCTCGTTTATATTATTATTATATTAATACCGCGAATGTAAAATTATTAACGAAAATCAGATTTTTGTTTAATTTCATTCTACACGTTCAAATAACTGAACTTGCAATTAAAAAAAAAACGTCAAATATGTCACATTCGCGGTATTGGACGCCGAGCGACGATTTGCAGTTGGAATGTATAGGATAACATGTATTTCAACTACAATGTTAAGTTTGTTCTTGGGATAAATAAATTCATCTCAACTACGGAACCCTTCATTGTGCGTAGTCCGACACGCACTTGGCCGGTTTTTTACATCTAAACCGAAATATTCGGTGTTACGATATTATTTATTGCATTTCATAATCAATATTTTATTGCGCTAGTTAGCTACATTTCATATTTTCATACAGTAATATTGCCAAATTAATCAAAATAGGTAAATATTTGTCAGCTATTTGCGACGTTGCCAACTTTTAAGATAAACGCTCTTAAAGCATATTTATTTATCTGTTTCATCTTGTTTTCAGTTGTTTTTCTGCAGTTGGGTGAGTTTACAGCGCACTGAATAATTATATTAGTAGAGTTGTTGTCGTAATCAATCGGTATTGTCCCTCAGTTTAATTATAGCACTCTCGTTTCCCTTTCACGCTGCTCTGCGTGTTTCTAACTCCGACCAGTTCTTCTTTCCTAGGGATGCGTTGACGTCATCATTAGAATTCTAGTGAAACTTAACTTCTACATCTTCCGTATTGAAGGTACAAATACCTTTAATATTTTTCCTGACGTTTCTTGTGTCCATGTAGGTTTATCTATAGGTACTTTTAAAATTTGTTTGTTTATTTGTTTGTTTGTAAGTTTGTTTGTAGGAGGTAATCTCCGAAACTACCAGTCGGATTTGAAAAATTATTTTTGTATTGGATAGGCCAATTCTCGAAGAAGGTTATAGGCTCGCGAACGAAGTCGCTGGCAGAAGCTAGTGTGAAATAAAATATTTTTATTGATTTATTTGTTGTTCCTACCCACACTATTCTCGTTTTAGAATCATTCCGTGACTACTAGCTAAAAATGGAAAACATATTTTCTTCTTTCCACTATTATAATATATATAAAACAGCAATTTCTAACGGAACAACACGGGGTCGGATATCATTATCCACCATATTTACGTAGGAAGATGGTACGAAAATAAGGACTCTAACGCACTAGCGATTTGGGGCCGAAGCCAACTCGCAGAGGCCCCTTAAACGTTTTTATTGTTAAAAGCCTGTGATGTCCCACGGCAGGGCAAAAGGCTTCACTACTCTTTTTCTACTTCTCTCTGTTTAAAGCTGCTAAAGACAAGTTCTTCTTGAAAGAGTAACCTTCTTCGTTCTTCGTTATTCTTGAAGCTAAAGACGAGTTCTTCTGGTACGCCTTCCAAAGGTCCGGGACTAGTGGCCCGAGAAATGTCAAAGACGTAAAAAATAATGATGATTTTAATAACTGGACACGGCTCGCATTGTTAGGAGGTTCCTCTCTCTGGAGCCCTGACCGCCGTAGCTTGGACCTTGTTCCCGACACCGATGGGCTACTATTTATATATATATTTTTTTGTTTTTATAAGAATATTTAAAAATGTAAAAAATATGTTTAAAAATTAAATAAAGGAAATAATAATGATTATCCTAAGCTTTCGTTTCTTACACACCAAACCAAACAGAAATACTAACGTTTTGTGAAGACTTTTTACTCTGAAAGGATTCTAACACAGCTATCCTCAATGATTTTGAAGTAAAAGTAGGCTGGACATAATGCTAAAGTGATAGATCAGAATTGTGGGGCAACAAGGGGAAGAATTTAGAAAGTCTGACCGCAAAATGATTAAGATGTTGCCAATAAAACCTGCATGCCAAGGACGAAGGTGTGTACAAGATCCAGACCTATACTGTAATGGATTTCTACTTCTAGAGGCTACGATCTGCGACGATTTTAATCATCTCAACCATTATATCAGACGGTCGATTCTGTTAAAACGTCTCTCTAAAAATTTAGGCGGAGTGGACTGTCATTCTACCTGATCCAGCTTCTCGACCACACAAACCTAGTTAGAAGACTAAAAAGAACAAAACCGTTCGAGCTAATGTTTAGTGTTAGTGAATAGTGTAAAGTATAAAAGTGCCAAACAAACACAAGAACGAAGTGTATTCGCCTGAATAGAGACAATAAGAAAAGTGCTATTGGACACATTCTTAGTAAAGACAATTTAATAGTTTAGGTTATAATTAAATTACTTATTAGTCTATTATAAGACTAGATTGTAATAAGATTAGGGTTCATCCTATTGTTGAACCCTAGGACAAGGAAAATAAAAAAAAATCTACCTGATGCTAGAAACTGACAATATTGAGAGATAGTTAATTGATTCAGGCGTGACCTTGCGGAAGATCATTATTAAATACAATAGACGTGGATATATTAAATAACCTGTTCCGTTTAGGTATTTCTAAAGAGCCATAAAAAACCTCTTGTCACGAACTCGAACACGGCGTGTTGCCATACTGAGCGCTGACTCCGCGTTCAGCGCTACAAGTCAATCGTCATCCTGAAGATGCCTCGTTGAGAGGTGAAACACATGCCGATTTCTAACAGGGTTTTTTATGGCTCTTTAGAAATAACTAAGGGGAACAGGTTACTAAATATATCCACGTCTATTGTATTTTTTTTATATTGAGAGAGCTCACTTCTAAGTTTTCAGGGTGATATTTTTTTTACTGATTTGACCGCTACGGTCGGGGCGAATGCGACAAACGCGTTAAAAAATCGCAAGTATTTCAGAAAACTCAAAAAACTCAAAGCATTTATTTCAAATAAACCAATTACAGGCACTTTTGAATTGTCAAGGGGTCGGTCAGTCAGAAAGATGAAGCTAGTTGCCCATTCCAAAGCGTAGTAGGTACCTATGGAGAAGAACGGGCAAGAAACTCCACGAACACTCTTTTAAATCATAATATGTTACAAAATATTGGTTACATCATTCATGTTGAAGTTATACATGTGAGAACGATGCAGAACGTTAAAAGCGTCCGTAATAGAAAATAAAACAAATAATACAATTCAAAAATTAAACAGAGACCTTAGCAGTCTAACAAATAACAAAGAAGCATCGTTGACAATCGAAGGCAACAGTCGTAGGGATTTTCCGATATTTATCGGTTGCTTGACAACGCGCCTACGTGCTATTCCGGTTGAAAGTAAGAAAACATATCTGTTATGAGATTGATACTGTGTGCTATGGAATGGATATGGATGTTTGTAGGACTTTTGTGGACATGATAATTATTCAAATTTATTACAGTTGTAATAGCAGTCATGTAATTGCGTTTTAGTAAAATAGGTTTTTACTTTTATTAATTTATTTATCTTTTGTATAGATTCTTTTCCATTTTGTGAATGTGAGAACGCTGTAGGCTTTGTGGATTGTAGATCTGTTGATCATTTTCTATTCTGTTAAGTACCTGGTACTTATTGAAAGACCTACACTGTCCTCCCATACCTAGTAACACTGTTATTTGAAAGTATCGTAAAAGCCAATTATTTTTAAAAGAGTAACCGTGGAGTTTTTTGCCGGCTCTTCTCCATAGGAAACGACCAATTGGAACCGTGCACCTAGCTTCTGACGTTTCATAAGTGCCTATGTAGGTTTATGTGAAATAATTTGAATTGAATGAGGAATAATAATAATAAATAATAACATAAGACGTTTATTTTCTCCACACAAGTTATGTACAGACGCCAGCATATCAAGCTACACGAAACTGTCAAATTTTCCCAATCAACTTTGAACCTTATGCTTCCGACAGATTGTAGTAGCCTATACAATAGTGCACGAACAAGGAGCTAACTTTGTGAGAGACTGGTGCCTGAAGTAAGTTTAAATAAAAACCTGTAATAATATGTGCCATATAAGCCATGGGAGCCAGGGAGCAGTGGTGGCCCAGTGGTAACGGCCGCGACTTACGAGTTGTAGGTCGTAGGTTCGAACCCAGACAGGCGCTTTACTTTGTGTAAATTGTTTCATTACCACTGCTCTCAAAACGGTGAAGGAAAACATCGTGAGGAAACCCGCATCTACCAACCCGCACTGGGTCCGCGTGGTGGATTACGGCCCACTCGCTCTCACAGAGAGGAATCCTGTGTCCCAGCGGTGGGAACAAGGCTGATGATGATATACTCGTAAGCCATACAATAAATACTGAAGAATAATATCAGTCTTGCACTGTGAGAACACTCATGTGGAGTGAAATTTTCGCCGGTTCTAGTAGCATTAAATTTCTATAATTGAGTCTTTTTGTTTCAAAACCTGTAATTTTATTACAAACTTGATTTTGAAGTGAAAACTTCTTTAGGCGCGTTAGGCATTTTTGAGATGGGACTAAACCATTGATTTCGCGACACTGTAACGACACCAGCTTTTGACCATTAAAAAGACATCAACGCGTTGATTACCGCGATGCCGATTTTTTTTTCAAATTTTTAGTTCTGTTGGCACTCCCGGAGTGCAACTGTTTTTTTTAATGACAGATTTAATAGCGTTCTAACACCACAAAATATAATAATCTATTCAAAACTGCAAACAAAAACACACCTTAGTCATTTATTATTACATTCCATATTCTAACGGAGCAAGATAATTTAGCAAGCACCCTAAAAAAAAATAGCAATTCCTCATTAAGACATTTCCGAGCGCCTCAAACACTCCCTTAGCTAAAAGCGCGCAGGTAGGTACTTCTGCGAGTACGGATACCAAGAGAATTTACCGCGATACGGAACAGAGGTAACCTGTATCACCAGATAGTAATAATCTGACTTATACAATGTCGCCCATCGGCATGTGCCCACCCGAATTTTTCTGAATGTTCATGAAAAATTATCGAAAAATAACTTTAAAACTTCTAGCTTTAATATTTGTCATGTTATTCATTTTTTTATGTTTTGAGTAGCGTTTGCCATATCTCCGATATTACTGACGCGATTTGAATTCTGTTTATTATTTCTAAAAGCTTATGAGTTATTTTATCGGATTAACTAAAATTTTATTAAACTTTGGCAACTATGCAAAAAAAAACACATGTGTAAAAATCAAAAGGGGATTTTGAAAAAAAAAATTGTATAAATTAAAAACAAATTCAAGATAGACTTTTAAAGTTATTTTTCAATAACTTTTCATGAACTTTCAGAAAAATGCGGGCACATGCCGATGGGCGACATTGTATAAGTTTAACCGTTAATGGTATATAGCATGTATCAAAAATATGTGGTCAGTTTGATGGTCTGTACCACATTCTTGACCACACTTTTCTGATACATGGTGTATACGTGGAGTTTTTTGTTGACAGTTAGGATTTTGAAGTTTTATTGAAGGCAATTCCATTACATTCAATCAATATCCTAACCTTTTCCCAAATACGGTGGTGACAGTTTCCTGTGTAACCAAATGCAGCTTAATCATAATTACCATCATCTTCTTCTTCAATCAGTCCCTCGTTACTACGAGGATCGTAGTCCGACCCCGGACTAAATTTGCCATCACCACCTACTGAAATTTGCTTGAGGAAATAGCTTCTTTTACTTGGTCGGACTTCATGCCTCCTACCATGCCTTACCTACGCGTGTCAGACCTGGAAATATACTACGAAAATAAAAAACAAAATAACTACTTGCCAACGCGGAATGGAACGAAGCATGCTGAATATTAAAAACCGGCCAAGTGCGTGTCGGACTACGCACAATGAAGGGTTCCGTAGTTGAGATGAATTTATTTATCCCAAGAACAAACTTAACATTGTAGTTGAAATACATGTTATCCTATACATTCCAACTGCAAATCGTCGCTCGGCGTCCAATACCGCGAATGTGACATATTTGACGTTTTTTTTTTAATTGCAAGTTCAGTTATTTGAACGTGTAGAATGAAATTAAACAAAAATCTGATTTTCGTTAATAATTTTACATTCGCGGTATTAATATAATAATAATATAAACGAGCAATTCTCTTTAGACGAGCAATTCTTGTATATATGTATATAATCTGAATCTCGGAAACGGCTCCAAGAATTTTTTATGAAATTTAGTATGCAGGGAGTTTCGGGAGCGATAAATCGATCTAGCTAGGTTTCATTTTTAGAAAACGTCGTCCAAAAAATAATTGTCATCCAGATAACAAGATCCAAGTAACAAGGACTCATTGTGTTAGTAAACTTATGAACTTTAGCTTAATTTACCAGGTCACTCAGAAAGTTTTGCGACTAACAGTTTTTGTCTATGGAATACTGGCTGGTTTTGATGTCAATTAAAACTATGACTAATTACAAAAAAACATCACATTCCAAATCCGAAATTCCCTCCACATTTTTCTACGAGCAAAATCAAAATACTCTGTCTTACTGAAAAGTAGATTTACAACGAGAACATTTTCGCGCGATAATTTTGTACGATTTTAAATGTCGACTAAAACTAGAAGAATCGTTTGAAAGACTTCGAATGGTGTTCATAGAAAAAAGCCCTTCTAAAGCGACTGTTTTCCGCTGGTTCAACGAATTTATGCATGGTCGAGTAATTTTGGCGGACGAAGAAAGAAGTGGCTGCCCTACGACGGCTGTTACGTAATAAAACGTGCTGACTGTGAAAAATTTAATTCAAGAGAATAGGCGAATTACATATGCCTCTTCATATGTAATTCGCCTATTCTCTTGAATTTTATTTTCAGCATTAACTGCAGATTGGATCGGGAAGTGTGCATGAAATTCTACACGGGCATCTTCGGGTAAGGAAGAAAGTTTCACGCTGGTACCGCAAAATCTAACGCAGGCTCAGAAGGAGGTTCAGGTAGAATGGTGCCGAGACATGATAGCAAAATTTGAAGTAGGCTCGTCTCGGCGCGTTTATGATATCATTACGGGTGAATCTTGGATTTATCAGTATGATCCAGAAACCAAGCGTCAGTCGACTGTGTGGCTCGTTTCAAAATGAACCAACGCCTACCAAAGTGAAGCGAGCCAGAAATGCAGGCAATATTTTGATTTGGTTATCTGGTGTCAGTACCCTGACAAGATCAAAGGAGCATCAATGCTGAATGGTATGATACCAAATGTTTGCCAGAAGTTTTTACTACTGCAAGCAGCTAGCGACCGAACACTAGCTTCTGTGGGCTACTGCTTCACCACGACAACGCGCTGGTTCACTCAGCGCTCAAAACAAGGGACTTTCTGGACAGCACACCGGTCAAATTTATAGGTCATCCTCCTTACAGTCCCGATTTAGCTCCGTGCGACTTTTTCTATATCCTCAAAATAAAAAATCTACTCAAAGGAAAACAGCTTTCATCACCTGAAGATGCACTGGCTGCATTTGAGAAGGAGATTGATTGGAGAAGTGTCTGATGCGGACTGGAAAATGTGTTATGAAAATTGGTTTAGACGTATGAAACTGTGTATAGACGCCAATGGAGAGTTCTTTGAAAAGATATAATAAAAATAATGAAACCTGTGGTATACTTTTTCTAGTATCGCAAAACTTTCTGAGTGCCCCACGTAATCTAGTTTAAATTTATTTCACCCCATGGGAGATGGCACTGTAGTGATTGATGTACATGCAATCCAGCCGGCTAGCGAAATTTTTTAGAATATTGTTGGAGCTGGACCGCACTCTACGCACCAGGGATGCACACCCCATTCGCATCGTTGCGTAAAAGCAATTAATATGTGAGTCCGCGAACATTCCCGATGAGCTACAAAAATGGGACAGCCCTAACAATACCCTGAAAGCGTTGTTGTATTGGATACGAAGGGCGTTGCACGACCTTTGGGTATATCTAGCCTACAGGCTACACGTGTAAAACGTTGTAAAATAAGCTCAAAACAGAGTAGTTTTGACTTTTCAAGTGAGCAGCGTGCAAACCTGCGAGCCAGCATGTTCGTCCTTACCGACAATGCCCTTCGTTCTCGCTCAATATCGAGTTATACATGAAACCACGTGTTTTGGCATACTGCTCACATTTGGTGACCAACTTTCTGAGACCACAGATTGACGCGCTCAGAAGCACCATATCGTCTGCATAGCTAATATTATTTACACAAATACCATCTATATAGCAACCCACTCTGGTGCTGCTGAGCTCGCCAATCCTGCCTCACCCCACATTCCAACATGTATGGCTTGGAAAAAGTTCCAGCCCATCGTACACTATTGATCTGATTACCATACCACTATTTAAAGATGTTTATAAGCTCCGTTGGCAACCTATTCTTCTCCATCTTTCTCCACAATACGTCATAAGCAACCTGATCAGAAACCTTGAATAAATCGATGAACCTAGCATAAATCGGCGTCCTACGCTGTGTGTACGAGTAAGTATGTGATAGTATGCTTAAGGCACAACACTGCATTTTCTGTTGACAAACCACGCCGAAACCCGAATTGGTTGTCATGAACATTTACAGTTTTATTTATTTGTGTATTAAGCAGACGGTCAAACACTTTTGATATTTTGATATTATAGTAGCTAGAGAGATGGGCCTTTTGGATGCCGAGCGACGAAATGTAAGTTTTTACGCACAATATTGAGAGATTTACCATGTTATTTTAAGACCATAGACTTCTTATAGGTTTTCCTGTAATCTATGAGTAAAGAGCCATACTATGTATTTTTTTCAAAATTTTTGGTCCAGTAGTTTCGGAGATAAGGGGGGGGAATGGTCATTTTTCATTGAATTTATCAAATATCTTTAAAAGTATTTATTTTAAAATTATATAAAAAATATATTTAGGATCCTCGCAACAAGCCCTTTCATTTGATATGTCACACGGTACTGTTAGCAAAACTTTCTTTTTTAATTTTCTTGTTTGCGCCCCAAAAGTGACACCTATATTCAAAATTAAATTATTTACGTTACACATTCGTGTTTGGGTCACAGAAATACACATGTGTACCAAATTTCAACTTAATCGGTCCATTAGATTCGGAGTAAATTGGCTGTGACAGACGGACAGACAGACAGACAGACAGACAGACAGACAGACACACGAGTGATCCTATAAGGGTTCCGTTTTTTCCTTTTGAGGTACGGAACCCTAAAAAAGCCCCAAAAAATTCGACACACTAAAATTAGACAAATAACCAAAGCCAAAGATGCTTTAAGCTTTGCTAAAAAACTAAAGTGGAAGTGGGCAGGGCACGTAGCGAGGCTAACAGACGAGAGGTGGACCGGCAGGGTAACTAAATGGAAGGGCCCACAGGGTAAGCGCCTCAGAGGCAGACCTTATATGAGATGGGAAGACGAAATAGTCAAAATCGCTGGCCCCTGCTGGCCACAAATAGCGCAACACAGAGATAAATGGATTTCTTTAGAGGAGGCCTTCACCTTCACCTGAGGAGGGGTTCTTGCAATTAACAATAGTATCAAGATATAGATTGTAAAAACTAGCATGTATTAATTTTCTTTTCCAAACAACTTTTTTAATCTATTATTAAGCTGGATTTTATAATGCAAGAAATAAAAGGCTTTTTATTTTATTTTATTTATTTATACTTGGTCGGACCATCGTGTTGGCGACCGGCCTCCTGCTCTCTTTCTTTCGGTATTGCCAACAATGAACAGCTTTTCATTATCATAATCTTTAACCCGAACGTCCACTGCTGGACATAGGGCTCAAGCACTGCCACTTCGACCGGTTCTGTGCTTCCCGCATCCAGCGGATTCCTGCAGCCGTCCCAAGGTCATCGGTCCACCTTGTGGGAGGCCTTTCAACACAACTGAATACCAGTAGGTATTAAATATGGAACTGACTCCTAACGATTATCTCTTATTTTCGGCGCCCGAAAAAGCCAGCGGGAGCTCAAAATCTAAAAATAAATATTCTGTATTATTCCATAGCTTTTACTTGTGGATTTCACGGAATTTTCTATACTTTCACTCCGTTCGTTTATAGACGTCATATTAATGTTTATTCTTATGTATAAATTCGTTTTTTTTTTACTTTATATGTTTTATTTTACTGTTAACTTGAGGATTTACTTTTCAGTATAATTCAATTAGCTTTTGCGGTCATCATTTTTCAACTGTACTTACACCGTATGCCCCACATTATTCAGTACAGTTTATTACAATAGACATTATACGGTTGTAAATAATGTTTCCATCCTCACAAAACAAAGAAAACAATACAATTATCGACACACACATTCCACATTCAATGGACAGTAATGGGCATGACAGGAACTCGGCCGTGTATCGTGAAAAACAAACCAGAGTGTAATCGAAACGAACAGATTTCTGAGAATTTAAGAAGTAAATGGGTTATCGAGGGGACTGTAATGGACAGGGCATAAAGCTTGGAAAATGTAGCTTTATATAGAGTTAAACAAAGAGGTAAGTAGGTAGGTATAAAGGTAGCCAACTTGACACTACTTTTAAACAATGTTGTGCGTTGACTGAGTTGTCTGTCTTTAATATCTCATATGCGTGAAAAGTTATTATGTAAGCACACATAATTGTGTGCTTACATAATAACTTTTCCTGAGCTTTTAATTGTGTTATTCATTTTAATAAATGAATAACACAACTAAACAATCAGGAATTTCTCAGTAGCAGCCATAAGTAGCGGATCATTCAGTTCCCTACAAAATGATTGAGCTGGATGGTTCTGATCCACCCGTCACGTTCGTGAACGGGCGCCAACGGTTGAGCCAAAGCTTATTTTTAATCTTATATTTTGAATTGGTTCTTTATTTTATTTTTTTACATTGTTCTCATGCATAAAAGCAACAAGAATAATGTACCCAAGATTTTGTAATATCTTGATTTAAACGAGTGTCCTTGGAGTTTCTTGTCCGTTCTTCTCCATAGAGATCTACGTTTTAGAATGGACAACTAGCTTCAACTTTCTGACTTACTGACCGACTCTTTGACAATTCAAAAGTGCAATTGTAATTGTTGTAGTGAAAGAAAGAAAGAAAGTTTATTTTATTTTATTTGGGACACGCACATGAATTACATAAAAACCAAGAAAATTAAAAAACAATAACAATTTCAGAAAAATATATGAAAAATTTAAAAAATTTAAATTGTAGTGTAATTGTTAATTTGTAATAGAAATAAATGCTTTCAGTTTTAGTTTGAGCTTTAGTACAGGAAAGATAACTAAATATTTTTGCCTCTATACCAAACTCTTTGTTTGACTGTGCGGAGATACATCTTTGTTACAAGTACGTGTAATTGTATTGACAGTTGGGCACGCTTCAGTCGCTCAGAGAGCTATGCTCGAAGTTGAAATATTCGGAAGGCTTCGTGGTATAGCCGTCTTAGCAGGCTGTCGAAGGATTGAAACAACGGCCAATTATAATAATTTTATTAAATAAATATTTAACTTTTATTTGTTTATATATTATTTATTTCTGTATCTGCCCGTGGCATCACAACGTGCTCTATGAGAATAGCAACCAGCGTGCCTGTATGACCAGATGTCTCCATGGGAAGAAAGCGTCAGTTTATATAAGTGTGTAGTACCTGGGCGACCGAGCTCTGCTCTGGTGAAAAAAGAGAATGCTCATTTAATAGTATAGGAAAGTTCATACTAATCCATGTATACATACTAATTCCATGCTGCCATGTCATTATTCTAATGTCTCTGCTCAGGTGAAAATACAGAGAAAACGGATTTTCCCAGATATGAGACCTAGCTAGATCTATTTTTCGCCCCCGTAAACCTCTATATTGCAACTTTCATCGAAATCGTTGGAGCCGTTTTCGAGAACGTGAGTACAAATATTGTATATACAAATATTGCTCGTTTAATAGTATAGGATGTATTTTTAATACTTACTACTAAAATCAATCTTATGCTAATATTAAAGCAGTAAAATAGCGTTGAAAATCGCATGACAAAATGGAGCATTATATAAAATAGTCAATATTTCCTCCACTACGGAAATACGGGTGTCAATCTACTCAACTTTTTCACGTCGTCGCTACAATGTTCATCGCGAGATAAAATAGCATCGATATTTATATTCTGCGACTGGACGTTAAAATCAATACTGGAAACAGGATCTAGGCTAGCAACAATTCAATCTCTGTAACATCGTATCAACATTTTTATAGTTCAATCTATTAATTTGAAACGTCTGAATACTGGACTCAATTTTACTTAAACTTATATGCAGAGGAGCTCGATCGACCGAAGGGTTAAACTACACTTACCGCGGTCGGTTCGTGGATGGGTTCCATACCTTTTTTTTGGGTGGGAAATTATCAAATAACTTCTCCCGCTCTGGGCGGAGCGGAAGGGCGTGTCAGACTCTTACTGATTAAAACCCACCCGTGCTCCTTCAGTTGCCTGTATGTTGCCAGGGGCCACGATATCCCTTTCGGACTTTCCCGCGACCCCGGCAGGCATCGGCCCTAGCGGACAGTTCTGCTGACATCTCTTTGAGGCGCGCGTGGAACACAACGGGCCGTCGACTCGGGCCTGATCCTTATCGGATGGCGAGCTACCCATTGCTTACCGTCCGAGGTTACCATACCATATCTTTGAGACTCCTCCGTACCTCGGAAAGCACGTTAACCCGTTGGTTCCGGCTGTCATTCGTAGATTTTTGACAGTATTTACGGGACATCAGAAGCCTAAAAGTCTGACTACCAATCTTACCAAGGGGTATCGTGTTACCCAGTAACTAGGTTGTAGATAGAGGTCAAATAACCCGTCACTCTATGTAAAATACTGGTATTCAGTTGCATCCGGTTAGACTGGAAGCCAACTCCAATATAGTTGGGAAAAGGCTAGGCAGATTGATTTTACATACAGAAGTAGATTGGTAATTAGAGAATGACACGTTTTTGGTACTTTTAATCCTCTAAAATAAAAAAATGACACGTTGAAAGAACTACAGTATTGAATCCACCAACGAATATTTTGTTTGACTTCCATTTAGCTCCGAAAGAAAACCTACATGCAAATACATCCGTCAAATCAATTTGTAACCAACACTTTTAGCGAAAGATACATTCGAAAAACTTATACCAAACAAACTAACAACAGCCGAAATAAAGCTCAGTTACAAAAACGGACATGGTGAAAGCAAACGAAAACATTCGACTGACCTTTTCAATTCATTCAGAACATAGCATTTTTCTGTACGAGTATTTAGTGTAGCCTCAGCCGTTTTCCTAGAACTCCAGGGGGAATTTTCCGATAGGGAGCGCGAGAGAGTTGGTTGCCTAGCAACAAAAATTGAGCATCCTACTCCCGAACAGCAGCGATAATTATATTTCTAGTTTTCTATACCTGCCTGGAGCAGTGGAGGATTTGTTTCAGACAGTTAGCTCAACAAGGCTTGTAGCCCGGTATTCATTTTTATTGATGAATAAGAATTTGATTTGACTGGGGATGTAATAAAACGAATTGGAGTACTTTTGTAGAGAAACGTTTTATTCGGATTAAAGATAAATTTTGTCGTATTTTTACATACATTGTAATGAATGTATTACATAAATGTATTTGGATTTTTATTATTGTAATAATTTTGAAACATAATGCACATAATTATTTTATAACACTAGTTTCATAATGCAAACCCCGCATTATCGGTAGTAACTAGTGCCGGTAAACAACAGCTTGACTGTTTAATTTCTGGCTATAGCTAACTAACACCCGATTTTTGAAAAGCTAGTTGGCTGAAGTAATTGTTTTCTTTTTTTTTTTTTAAATTGATCTCGTATGAACTTTTTTTAATGCCCGATTAGCCACTCCTCTTTTTTTCCTTCATAAAGGTACTTGTACATAACATAAATATTTTTAAGCCTTAGATTGTAATTTTATTTAAATATATTATTATATAAGTAAGACTTGGATAAAAGAACAATTGAATATCATTTTTATATAAATCGATATTTTTGGAACTGACTTTTTTAATCTCTGTTTATATTGAAGTGGTATATAGCACCTACATGTCCACAATAAGTAGATATAGACCAAAATTCGTTATATAATTCTTAAATTATATGTAAAACATGTTGTAATATCAATAGACAGTTATTGATGTTATACAATGTTAAGTAAATAAATGAGTATTAACTTTGGTTAACATTATTTAACTTAGGGACTAGGAGTACAATAATAAAAAAATATACTAAAGAGTAATAAGTAATTAACTTAATTTCATTATATTTGGTGTCGTTACAGATCTTAGGATTGCACTTAATAAAAATAGAACATGAATAATCTTATTTCGCTAGGTATTATATGAAATAACAGTATTTCTATTTTCTGAATGTCCCTCGGGTATCATCGGATTTCCGAATACAAACGAATGCTAATTTTCATGTCCATCAATTATTTATTAGATTTATCGTGTACAATAATTTGAATTCAGAACTAAGTACTTTATTGCTGTTTTGTTTTGATTTCCGTGTGAACCATGTAGAGCTGTAAAACTACTTTCCTATCATTTTTTTAATAAATTACATTTTAAAAGAGTATTACATACATACATAACATTCACGCCCTGTTTCCCCGAAGGGTTGGGCAGAGGTGTACCTGTAGCAGGTACACCCACATTTCGCCAGTTATGTTTAAGTCCCATGTAATAGGGGGCGAGCCTATTGCCATCAAACGGGCACAAATCCAGACTCCGGGCTGCTACTGAGAAATTCCAGATAGAAAAACCCAATAACACTTTGCCCGACCCGGGAATCGAACCCAGGACCTCATGCTCAGCAGTAGCGCTTACGACCACTAGACCAACGAGGCAGTTAACGAGTATTAACAACTCTATATACTTCCAAGTCGATTAAGAGCGTCCGGTCTGCACCAAGTGCAAAGGGAAACTGATAGAAATCCGACGATTGACGAAACACGAGGTTTGCCGAGGGACATTAAAACATATTTGTACTGTACAGGCGTTTAAAACAAAATAAACTTACTTAATCTATAGAAGCGTCTAATAAAAAAATGAAATGCTGTTCGTTGGTAAGCGCATCACTTGAGAACGGCTCGACAGATTCGTTTATTTTTTTAAATGTTCTGCAATGTCCGAATAAGATTTTTAGGGAAAGAAAAATTGCTCGGAAAATTGGAAAATTCGGGAAAATCTGAAGGTGCTTTTTATGGGATTTTTGTATGTATGATGAAAATTTAGACAGGACAACGTCTGTCTAGTCAGTTAGTTTTGTTATAATAATAATACTGAAAAGTTGTAATATTTTGGTTTCACAAAAGAGCGCTTTTGGAAAAGCATTTCTTTCTACGACTAGGATTTTCAAAAGAGTTGGTATACATTTTAATGCAAGGCTGCAAAATTTGTCATTGTACTCGAAGTGGAATTGCTCGAGACTAAATGGAACCAAGAGTGCAATGACAAATGGTCTAGCGTATCAAACGACGTTTTTTTTTATTTTATATATTCATAATTAGGCATAAAAAGGCATGAAAGTTATTTGCTAAGATTTAAAAAAAAAACGCACGTCTCTGACAAGTATACAGGATAAGTTTTTATCCAGTGCGCAAACTTTAACACGTGACTTTACTCATCATTATGAACAACTTTTACATGGGACCAAACCTTAAATCGCGAAAAAAAAATCAGCTGTTCCCTACATTTTGACAAGTTATGCGAAAATAAATGTATGGAACAGCTGATTTTTTTTTCGCGATTTCAGGTTTGGTCCTATAGTAAAAGTTGTTCATAATGATGAGTAAAGTCACGTGTTAAAGTTTGCGCACTGGATAAAAACTTATCCTGTATAGTTATCAAGCATACTTTCCCGCACTAGTGCGCGAATGGAAAGTAAAACCACGCGTGTTCAATCCACTGCATTGTAAACCAAAAAGCGGAACCAAGAAACACTTTTCGAGCAAGTGTACTGAAAAAGAACTTTTAAAACGCCTGCGATCTATAAATAATTCTAAACTACTATTTTACTAATAAATAATTATCTATACATATTTCGATTGTAACTATACATATTTCAACTATTCTGTAGGATTTTTATATCTTATATCACAACCTCGATATGCAAACTCTTGGAGCAGTCTGTTAATTTCCTCTTCAGTCATAGATTCAGACCAACCATCTTTATTCACTAGCACATTTCGTATAGCTTTGAGAAACTCGTGGGCCGCCATCTTGGTCGGCTTCGGCAAGACTTGACCTTTGCGTACGTCACTGTCGGGCTCCGGAATCATTCTGGAATCAAAGAGAGGGGGCTATTTTAGTCCCTGCGTTCAGGAAGGTTCCATATTAAGATATAATATTGTACATAAATTCAGTATAAAATATGATAAATGATTTTATTTCTGTAAGAGGTTTGTACTAATACTTTTACACGACCGTCGCGTCGAGTATATTTAAAAACTAGATAAGGTCAGTGTTTCCTATCTGACTTCTCTGAGAAGAAAGGCCGAAACAAACTCAGAGGTCACAATCACAGTCTCTTTTAAAGTCCAGACATAATCTAGGTCAAATCATGTGAAGATCATGTAGATTGGTATCTGAAATGGTTTTTTGAGGAAAGAACCACACAGATTAAGTGGACCTGTCGAATCAGTGCACGCATTTGTCAGTAATCGTGCAGCTCTAATTAGAACTTAAGAATCCGCAGCTATAGCCGCGAAATTCAAATTTTCTTACGCTTTTTGCTATTTGCAGTGTCAGGTTGTATCTTGATCAAAACATGATTCGCGACTATAACAGATTATCTATGTATTTACAGAATTTGAATCATTACAATCATTAATACATCTCTCTAAGTTAGATTTATTCCATAGAACTTTTCCATATTTGTTCTTATGGAACAAATCTAACTTTGATCAAGAGAGAACCTCACACTAACCTGCAAATTGCTAAAAATTTAGAAAGAAAGAAAAAAAGAAAGAAAGAAAAAGTATTTATTGAGACTCGTACAGGAAATCACAAATTAAACTAAAATACACTTATTAAAACATTAATAAAAATAAAAAACATTAAAAAATAAAAACAATTAAAATAAAAGCAGAAAGTCCTGTACGAGGCCAAAAGGTTCCTATCTCAGTATATGCTGCGAAATTTAAGAAAAAAAAAAAATTACTATGACATACGTACTACTGTTCTCATACTGTATTTCGTGATACGAGAGAAGATGATATCGAAATACCTACCACACTTTTCGCCTTTCGCCTTTCGTAAGCAATATTGTAACAAGTGGACTAGAGAAAACCATAGACTTGAATAATCTAAATACCGGTGATCAGTTTTAGTTCCTTCCCTAAGGTATCTGCGATACATCGTAATACATTAAAACAGTGTATCAGTATGGCAATGATAGCCTAGTGGTGTGACCGTCAGACTGTCAAGTCATAGGTCTCGAATTCGAACTCAAGGCACGCACCTCTGACTTTACGGATTCATGTGTGTATCGTATAATTATCGCTTGCTTCAAAAACAGAGAAGGAAAACATCGTGAGGAAACTGCCTGAGAGATATTTTTCGACGGCATGTGAAGCCAAGTCAGAGGCCTATGGGCGGCTTTAAAACTCTGACACCAGGTGACACGAAAAGAAGAAGACTAAAACAGTAGCTATGGCTTTCTTTTTGACAGTTCAACAACATTCATTGCGTTATTTACGTTGTTGAGCAGACAAATTTTTCGAGCGTATGAAGCAATGGATTAGCAATATCCTTCAAAATAATTCTTATTGTGATTGAAAGTCTGTTACGCAATTAGGGTGCAGGTAGGTACTATCCTCAGACCAAATAAAAAAACAGTGGTACTCCGGGAGTGCCGACAGAAGAGAAAACTTGAAAAAAAATCGGCACCGCGGTAATCAACGCGTTGATGTCTTTTACTCCACTGTGTCGGTAACAGGTCGCGAAATCAATGGTTTAGTCCCATCTCAAAAATGCCCAACGCGCCTAAAGAAGTTTTCACTTCAAAAACCAAGACGTTTGAGAGTTGTGAACAGTGACGTGAAGCAGGTTTCGTAAACACGTGTGCACTTTGTGAGGTGAAGTTTGATTGTAAATAGTTGTAAATATATCCGTGTGAGCGTGTATGCACAGAGCGGAGGTGTAGTTTTGGCATACTTCGGTGTATTGTTTGCAGCGCTAAGTCTTGGTTTTTTATTTGGTCTGAGGTACAATCTAATATTTTTCTAAGACTGATAAAAATCAAGAACATTTTACAAATATTTCGATACCGAAAATTTCAATTGTCGTAAAGGACAGGGAATACAATGTCCTTTACGACAATTGAAATTTCCGGTATCGATTTAATTTCATAACTAAAACCTCTTCCGAACGAAATATCACTTTACTCGTCCGTAATACACTTTATTCCTTAAGTGCAGACATATTCGTACACTACTTTATACCTCAGTCGATAGAAAACTTCCAGTTCGCGGCACCTCTTAGTTTAATGGAATTACAGTTGATTCTACTCTCAAGAAAGGTAAGTAGAAAGAACAAATTCTGATAAACAATTAAATTATCTTGTTCATCTAAGAAATACAAATACTGGGAAGGTAGCCTTTTGTGAAGCCGTGGTTAGTAAGGTGATGTTGTTTTAGGGTCGGCTATAGGAAATCGTGTCATGGGTTTTGTATAAGTTTATACACAACCGACTTCCAAAAAAAAACACTACAAAGTGAAAAATAACTTTAATTTCGGAAGTCGGTGTCTTGTGTTTTGTGTTTTCGTTTTTTGCCACCGACTTCCGATATTAAAGTTATTTTTCACTTTGTAGTGTTTTTTTTTGGAAGTCGGTTGTTTTTTTTTTTTGTAAAAAGTTTTTATTTTTCACTTTTTAGTTGTGGTACCTACCCCACACACATTCGAATACCACTACCTGCTACCAGTGACAGGAACTTATCTACATACTAAGTGGGGAAAAAATACGTATTTTGTAGCTAACTCAAAAACCACCCAAGCAAAGTTAATAAAATTTATATGGGACCAATTTGGGAGCATACCCTTTCAAACAAAAAAAGAAAAAAAAAAAAAAAAAAAAAAACAAACAAACAAACACGCGACGAACATATAACCTCCTCCTTTTTGGAAGTCGGTTAAAAATGTAAAATAATCCCTGTCAGATCCGTGAGGGTGTTATTAAGTATCGTACTGAGAGTCTATACAGGGTGGCAGGGACATCGATGTGAAAACGGTTACCATGGATTCAGTACACAGTTCTGAACCCCCTTTTAGGGTTCCGTACCAAAATGGTAAAAAGGAACCCTTATGGTGCGACTCAGTCTGTCTGTCCGTCTGTCTGTCACTGCTGGATATCCCAAGGACTACTAATGCTATCAACTTGTCGTTTGCCCAACTATTTTGCAAATAAGAAAAAAAAAACCTTTTTTTTTTGCAACAGGAACTGAACGGGAATCTTAAAAAATTCGAAGTGGGGCTACTAGGGCATGTGGGGTATCATATAAAAGAGCGCTATTTGCACATTCTCAAACATTTTTTTTTGGCCCTATCGTTTTCGACTTGTCCGACTCCGGTCCGGCTTGACCGTTACCCTTATATCCGAAGTTTGCATAGAGAAAAATCTGAAATTATTCTAGTGATAGAAGTTTATATAAAGATTACAGGAAAAATAAACCGATGCCTCTAAATAGCACACTTTTTCAGAAATCATCAACAAAAATTACAATAGTTCACTATCGGTCAAGAGATGACACTGACCTAAAACTGCAATATTCTACTCCGCAGTGTGCAGTGTTAAAATTCTCAGACGAAGATAGGCCTCGCCGATCGTACCCCTCGGTGTGCGAGTCCAACTCGCTCTTGACCGGATTTTTCTTTTGGTTGGGAAGTTATTTGATAATTATCAAGTTATTTGATAATTATCAAATATTGAACACGTATTTTTTATTTTTACACGTTATCAAAAGATTACGGCGATACATTGAGTTAAAATGTGCCATGACGTCACGACTATGTAGATTTTATACTTACTTGTGACGTAGCGACCCCCGCTCTCCAACTTTAATGCGTTTTTTCTAAGTATTTGTTTAAAATACGATAAAGCAAAAAATACGTGCCTAATATTTTTTATTATCTGACTGACAGACTAATTAGTTTTTTTTTTTTCCCAGACAGCACAAAACATTTCAAAAACAGCAAATTAATTCGATTTACTTCGCAGTTGCGATCGTCAAAAGGATCATTGAGTATTTTATCGAACTCCGCGCTCAAACCATTTACCTATGAGAACAAAGAGCTGTACTCTTAAACATACAAAATATTTTTGTTTACTTATCATTGCAAAGTTTAATTGCAATTCTATAGAATACTAGCTGTTTTCCGTTTTAAATTAGAGGTTTTTGTCAGTATTCGTTCACAAGAGGGACATAATTAAGATCCGTAATTGTAACCTATTTTGGATGACGCATATATCGTAGGTATTCGTTGGCATCAATACGAATACCTACGATATATGCGACATATGGCAGGATTCCAAGAGAAATCTGATCATAGCCTTTTCTCAACTATGTTGGTGTCGGCTTCCAGTCTAACCGGATACAGCTGAATACCAGTATTTTACACGGAGCGATTGCCTATCTGACCTCGATACCCTTTGGTAGTACTAGTGATCAGACTTTCGGGCTTCTGACGACCCGTAACGACTGTCAAAGATCCACGAATAACAACCGGGCCCAACGCGCAATCTAGATTCTCCAAGAGAAATCTTTGAACAGATATTTTGTTTTCTTTTTCAGAGATTTCGTGGTAGGTATTTCTCCTTCATTCCAAGGTTTAACTATCTAGTAGCAGTTACGAGCTAAATAAGCCACAAGCAACGAAATCTTCAGTTTTTAATAGGTAAATACGTCACCAAGGTACTAGGGACACATAACGCTGTGTAGGTAACCGCCTGTCGCTGGCAGGAACGACGTTTTCCTCCGTCTCTCTAGCTACGCGGTCGAGTTTATCTACCTATTCGTGTATAGGCTACTTTGTTTGTGTTTTAGCCACAGAGCTTACGGTGAACCTATGTACAGCGTTTATTTAAAGGAAATCCTGTTTCTCTGGGCGCCTTTGATAACGTGGTAGATAGAGAATCTATATAGAAATGTATAGACACAGATTATTTAGCAACTACGTTCTATTTTCTCATAAATACTATAGAAAGTAGTGCTCGGCGCTATGGTGACCTAACACACCTTTCTCACATTGATAGGATATGGTATATGTATATAAAAGTTAAAGCCTCGAATTACAAGGGAAATATCTATATTGAATCACTATACACCGTGAAATTTGAATCACAGTTTTGCTAGAACAAACGTTGTTCAGACCATGGTCTACTACCATTCTACAGCATCAAATAAAAAAATAATAATTGGTTTTTGAAAAAACACAAAAAAGACAAAGTTTAAAATGTCAAGATTATCGTTACTCAATACAACACAGACACCACGCACGGGACACAGCATTGTCTACAGGGAAATTTACCTCCATAAGCGAAAATTAGTAAGCTGTAAACTTGCTGTAGATAATCTTGACATTTTAAACTTTGTCTTTTTTTTGTTTTTTCAAAACCCAAGTATGTTTTTTTTTTTTATTGGATGCTGTAGAATGATCGTTGACCATGGTCTGAACAACGTTTGTTCTAGCAAAACTGTGATTTAAATTTCACGGTGTATTACTTAGTTACAAGAAAATGGTAAATTATACAACTAAATTATTGGCAAAATGTATGGTAAAATGGTATGGTAATGGTTTTGAGTATGTGGTGTCTCTAATGAGATCTGAACGCGAACTGGCTCATATTTATAAGCCCTTTCTTCACTGGTCGGTACGTCTGCGGTGCGGGATCGATTCGGTACAGAGTGCTTACCGACCAATGAGGAAACATAAGCAGTACCGAAACGGTACAGAAACGGTACCGAAACTATACCGTACCGACTAATGAGAAAAGGGCCTAGGTGAACGAGCGAATGTGCATATTTGCGTTCGATGCAATTATACGTTTTCGCTGAGTGTTCGATTAACTCGAACAAATACTTTTAGGGGTTATTATATTAACGCGATTGAGTTATTAAATTACTAGCCTGTGCCCGCGATGAGTGGCTCATGGCTAAATGATAACAGCCGCAAGGGTCGAACGAAGGTTAAACTACGCTTGCAGCGGTCGGTTCGTAGATGGGTGACCATCCATTACATATCGAGACCCCTTCGTGCCTCGGAAAGAACGTTAAGCCGTTTGGTCTCGGCTGTCATTTTTAGACCTTTGACAGTCGTTACGGGTAGTCAGAAGCCTAAGTCTGACAGCCAGTCTTACAAACGAGTATCGTATTACCCAGTAACTGGGTTGTGGAGGTCAGATAGGCAGGCGCTCCATGTAAAATACTGGTATTCAGCTGCATCCGGTTAGACTGGAAGCCAACCCAAAGATAGTTGGGAAAAGACTAGGCAGATTGATTGACTACGTCTGTCGGGTCAGTTAGTTTTGTTATAATACTGAAAAGTTCCAATAGTTTGGTTTCACAAAATAGCGCTTTTGGAAAAGCATTTCTTTTTGTTGGTAGGTATACATTTTGATGTAAGTGTGCAAAGTTTGTGATTGCACTCAAGGTAGGATTGTAGTCACGCGTATCAAACGACGTTTTTGAAGTGAAAACTTCTTTAGGCGCGTTGGGCATTTTTGAGATGAGACTAAACCATTGATTTCACGACACCATGACGACACCTCATTTTTGTAAACGCGATTGTGCTCTTTATTTAGATAAGGTTACGGACCAATGTTCTATACAAGTATTTTTCTTCCACCAAGGCAATCTTGTTAAAGCTTTCACTTCTGTCGGCAATCCCGGAGTGCCAAAACTTTTTTGATTTTATCATGTCATCCATTAACTGTACTGGATGACATGATAAAATCAAAAAAGACAAAGACCCACTCTTCAACAACTGGGTTGAAGTGTGGGTCTTTGTCTTTCAAAGGGCTGCGGTACATAACTTCTTATGTACACTTACGATAAGAGAACTACCTAGTGCTTACAAAAATAAAAGCGATCGATCATGGGAACAAGACAACTGCACCGTAGAGCCTATAATTTGCACTGTCATGCCAATTATGGTGGACAGCACAGACTGGTCGTTCACAGCGACGTAACAAAACGAATTAGTAATTAAAGAAAGAAGCAACTGTTATTTTTTTTTTTTTAAGCTATTGCATAGCTTTTATCGCGGGCTTTGAGCGCGGCGACCGAATCAAGAAATTCCGTAACGTAACGAAAATAAAACCTAATACCCCCCACTCCGCCTACCATGTAATGACGGTTCCCATGACAACTTGATGTTGTCATGGGAACGTAATTTTTGTTTTATGTCATCACGTCATCATCCCAAGTGTAGCGTTGACAAATACGAAGTATGGAGGTTACAAATGCTATGCAATAGCTTTACTGCGGCAGTCCCCGAGTGCCACACGTTTTTTTTTTTTAAACTTTGCCCCAC
The DNA here is from genome assembly GCA_949152395.1 of Agrochola litura. Classification (NCBI taxonomy): domain Eukaryota; kingdom Metazoa; phylum Arthropoda; class Insecta; order Lepidoptera; family Noctuidae; genus Agrochola; species Agrochola litura. Next base: position 7,941,445 of record OX424510.1, on the reverse strand, counting down.
ATTTGGAATTTCTCCTGTTTTGTGGGTGCGTTTACAAACATTTAAACTCACATACACAAACAGCCAGACCCGGAACAACTACTTGTAGGTTATACAAATATTTGTTCCGTGCGGGTATCGAACCCGCGACACGCGGTCACATTCAGTCCTCTCCGCTGGGACACAGGCCTCCTCTCTGTGAGAGAGAGTGAGCCGTAATCCAAGACGTGGGCGGTGGGCCCAGTGCGGGTTGGTGGATGTCACGTGTCTTAATTTTTTTTGTTCTAGGACATGTCAGTTTCCTCACGATGTTTTTAGAGCAGTGGTCATTAAATAATTTAAGTATATAAAGTTAAGTGCCTGCCTGGATTTGAACCTACGATCTACAACTCGTAAGTTGCGGCCGTTGCTACTTAGTCCAAGATCCCAGGGCCGCCAAGAGTCACTTATTTTCTAATGAACAAAATGCGTAAAATTCTGACCACTGCTCCACTGACTTTCTACCGATATAATAAAAAAAAACAGTGGCTTTCCGGGAGTGCCGACAGAAGTGAAAACTTGAACAAGATCACCTTGGTGGAAGAAAAATACTTGTATAGGACATTGGTCCGTAACCTTATCGCTCAAGGACCGCGGGCGGTCCGCGCCGTGACAGATTTACGACCGCACTTAAATAAACAATTACTCGGGTTTCATTATAACGTCTCAAGTAGTATTGTTTATGTTTTTTGCTACTCGAATAGATTAGGAATACGTTTCAAATGGTTGCAGTCTTTGTAAACAACGTTCACTTATCTTTATTACCCGCTTTTGTTATTATTTCTTTTGTTTTTTGTGATAACGATTTCTGATAAAATTAGCGTACCAATTCACACGAAATTTTGCAGGGTACATTATGGATAGTTATGTTATCTAACAAAAGCGTTTTTAGAGACAAACATTGAAAATAAAAAATGCTAAAAATCTAGAATTTTTAATATCTAGAATTTCTAGTGCTTACGTAATTTTCTCCGTTTCAAAAAAATATTTTTTTGCCGTATTTAGGTGAAAAAACATGCTAAAATTATTAGAAATCTAATATTTTGTCTAAAAAATGGGACTTACACATAAAATATCGACGATCACACACCAAAATACCACAAAATCACAGCACGGTCACGTTTTCATTCAAATGTTTGTTTACACTTTTTGTTTGGGTCAAAATAGGTATAACATGATGTTATTTAGTGCGAATATTATCTAAAACGATGTAATATTTACTTCAAAATGAAAATATCACCACTTTCCGACGATTTACACACAAAAACCATTAAAAAACGAATTATTACAGCGAACGCGCGCGTCCCGGGAGTGACGTTTGACTGACATTTTATCGCGCGGGAACGTGATTTTCAACATTTTTTTAAAATGTTGCCTATTAATATTTTTGCTTTTAGTCGATTTATTTGACGAGAATATTTATCCGACCATAGACACAAAAATTCACAGACAATAATAGCCATTACAGCGAATACAAATAGAGTTGTAAGCCGCGTGGGTACTTGGACGCACCGGTGCGTCCGCGGTCCTTTAGCGGTTAAATAAAGATCACAATTGCGTTTACAAAAAAAAATACTTTCAAAACCTTTAAAGTAAAAATACTTGCATGGAATGGCTGCCTCGTTGGTCTAGTGGTCGCAAGCGCTACTGCTGAGCATGAGGTCCTGGGTTCGATTCCCGGGTCGAGCAAAGTGTTATTGGGTTTCTCTATAAGAAATTTCTCAGTAGCAGCTCGGAGTCTGGATTTGTGCCCGGTTGATGGCAATAGGCTCGCCCCCTATTACATGGGACTTAAACATAACTGGCGAAATGCGGGTGTGCCTGCTACAGGTACACCTCTGCCCAACCCTTCGGGGAAACAAGGCGTGATGTTATGTTATGTTACTTGCATGGAACATTGATCCGTAACGTACCTAATATAAATAAAGAGCACAATCGCGTTTACAAAAATTAGGTGTCGGTAACGGTGTCGCGAGTTCAATTGTTTTTTCCCATCTCAAAAATGCCCAACGCCCCTAAAGATGTTTTCACTTCAAAAAACCTAAAGCTGCTCGATAAAATCAAAAGAAAAAATTTAATGGAATGAAAAGTCATTCCCCGCCTGTTCACCAACTTCTCACAATTATCAGACGAGCATGTTCTAATCAGCTTGCGAAGGTGAATATATTGATACGTACTATCAATCGTCTTAGAATGTCAATAGCACTCACATACGCATCAGGGCATTACCATGTCAAGATAATAATGATGTGTCAACTCTTGAGTAAGTGAAAATTACGAAGATTACACGAAAATTCATGTTAAACTGACAATATGGCACGGTTGTTCTAATCCAATGCTTACCATAGTCTGTGCAAAAAATTTGTTATGAAAATGTAAACAAACCCTGTTCAGGTTAGACACAATCACTTAGCATAAGGTATTAGGAACACATTCATCTGTATTTAGAAGGTTGCAACTTTATATCTCAAACACATTTTCCAACAAATATTGTTTGAATAACTTTATTAAATTGTGATTTAAAAATCATCGACGAAAATTGAGGTTATAAAATTAACCTCAACTGTCAAATGAAAAACCTCTTAAAGGTAATTTAGAATTAGAATTTAGGGTTTAAATATTCAAGTAATCAAATCAAACACTCAATTTGTAAGTGGCATTACAAATTGGCCTCCACAGGTACGTTTTCTAATCGATTTGTTTACATTTACTTCAGATAATTATAGAACAAACCATGCATAAGTGTTATTTGAATGTACAAATCAATACCGCTACAAAATACAGAATCGGAATGTTCAATTTACTCATCTCTCTTTCAAAATGCAGCCCATAAACAGTCCAATTCCTGGAATAAATACATTCAGTCAACTGAGCTACGTAAACATAAGCGATCAAGTGTGTATTTACCCTTGCCTCGCCGTACTTTTGCATCAAAAGATAATTTTTCGCTCATGACTGAACGCATACTGCCGGCGATGGAGAAATGTTCAAAATTCATATTTGTCCTTTCATAATAAACACGATAGTTTTGAAATTGAACTGTAAACTCTTTAACTCAAAGTAGAATTCCGCAAAACGATTAATTTTGACATAAATGAGGATGTGACATCGGTAATAAGCGTATACTTGTTACAAAAATTCCAATCATTTACAAAGGGAAGTTTAAATGAAAAGTAGTTTAGAAACAACGCTTTGTTACGTAGTCTTACAAACTTGTATGAAAGCAGGGAAGCCTGTTAACGAAAACATATGTTGTTGAATGACTCACTTGTCGTCACAGCCGGGGGTTCCAAAGAAAAAAAGAGCACCTTGCCACTGGCGCCCCTCTGCGATATCTTGCGCAAACCTTACGATAATACACCTTTAAAATTACAAGAAAAAACACACACGCCACACGGAGCTTTCAATCGCAGCCGAACTGTCGACAAAATGCCGGGGAAAGACCGTCAAAGTCATTCAAGACCACCTTTTTTTTTTCAATAAGCCCGGGGTTCCTTCAGCCATGACAAAATCCACCTTGTTCCGTTGTGTTAACGTTAGTTTTCGTGTGGGGTGGTATATTTAGGGGTGCATCTGGTAGCCGGCTGGCCCCATTTGTGTGATTTACCCCGGCATGTGGCGAGCCCGTCGGATCCGCTCTAAACGGGAATGAAGCGTACTCGAGCTTCAAAAATGAATGATATCGCAACGAATATCACAAAAGATTCGAGATTCCTTTTTTGTTGAGTTTTTCTGGATTTCCTGTTTCTAGTGGAGCTCTTAATGTATTGGATGGCTAATTAGAGGAAATGCATCGCAGTACATTTTCTGTTCGTTTTATGGCAAAAGTTTACTTAGTTATGTTCATATTCAACATAAGTAAATAAAAGGTTGGAAATAAACACACCGAGCTTTTATAAATTGCCATTCATTCTTTAGATCCCGTATCCAATTTAATCACGTACAAAAATAACTGTACCAAAGACAAATGATTCCATAAAACAACCCCTTTGCACGTCATAATTCGAAAATAGAACATTGTTAAAAAAATAAACCGTTAGAACAAAGAAAAAAAAAGTTAAAAATGGAACCCTAGAATAGTCACGAACGTCATAAAAATATCAACAAGAACGCGTGGTTAGAACGCACATGGAAGGATTCTGTCAATCGTAGCGAAGGATTAAAAGGATTTGCATAACAAGCCCATAGACCCGTGGCTTACTATTGTTACCACCCTAACTATTAGAAAAAAACAATTCTATTTTATAAAGCGTTGTGTAGAACAGGGTTAAATCATAAGTCGAATTTATTAATGTAATATTGTTGATAAAAGAGAGAGTACAAGGGTGATCTGAACCCAGTACTAAATGAATATATATGTTAAGCCCCCCTTATGGTTAATTTTTACTGGTAATGAAAAAGACAGTTCGAAAAGCCCACATTCGCCCGCTATGTAAAAAAGGAATATGATTGAAAATTACTTAATAGTATTCACTACGAGACTGTACAATAGTTTTCTTATAAAAATGCTCTACTCTCCTGTGATCTACATATTTTCAATAGTGTTTACTAGACATTTTATAAATCGTATGTACTAATACTCAAATTGCTCCATGCCTGGCCGCATACAAGACCAGACCTAAGATACACCCCTTTTTATTTATTTTTTGGTTGGGAAGTTATCAAATAACTTCTCCCGCTCTGGGTGGAGCGGGAGGACGTGTCAGACTATTACTGACCAAAACCCACCCGTGTTCCTTCGGTTGCCCTGTTGCCGGGGGCCACGATTTCCCTTTCGGCCCATATTTGCAGCCCCGGCAGGCATTGGCCCTAGCGGACCCAGTCAATTCTGCTGACATCTCTTTGAGGCGCGCGTGGAACACAACGCGCCGTCGACCCGGGCGTTTCCTCCCGCCTTATCCTGAACAGGAACCTCCCGAAACAGCCATATCCGGTGAGGACCTGCTTCAGGCGGAAGGTGAGGACGCCGTAGCGCCTCTCAAGCCACTCCTCAAAGAGGGGTCTTATCGCCGCAATTGTGGCGTGCCCAGCGCTGGGTTGCGACAATCGCACTCTCCATGACGCCATGAGATCCCGCCGGAGCTCTGTCCGCTGTGCCGCAATTTCTTGCGGCATCGTAGTTAAGCCCCGGCGTTTCGCCTCCTCGCGCCACTCCCAAATGTGCGCGAGGACCTTTACCTCCAGATCCCATGGCGGTAATCCGGCAAGGAGGCTGTCCGCCTCGCAGAAGACCGTGCGGTATCCTCGGGCCAGCCGGATGGCCATGACCCTCTGGGACGCGTTCAACCGGCGGGCTGGCCGCAGCTTCAATGAACGCGCCCACACCGGTGCCCATGGGGCCATGGACCGCACGACCCTCGCATACACCTATACACACGCCTATTCATACGCATATATATTTAAGATACACCCCTGTGGCACACCAGTTTAAATTTATTTTCTTTTTCGTCCAAAAATTATTTGTTTCTTCGAAAATAATATAAATTGGCAATGAAAAACTGCCTGTGAGCATGAGAGCCTGTGGCATTAAGTCCGCCTCAGAATATTTATGTGTTTCAAATATTCAATATTATAGTAAGCGAATGTTAAAATATTTGCAAGGAGACCAATATAATATTGACGCTACAGAAAATTATTCGTGTCAATAATGTAAGTTATGCTTATTAAAAATTCTTCCGTAAACGCCAATTTTATATTCATTCATTTGCTTTTTCCTCAATTCTCTTTGAAATCTAAACTGATACTAATCTAACATAAATTATCCTTATTGGTTGCGTTTGTTATCTGCTTATAGAATGAACCCGGCTTTACGTCACAAATGGCTGCCCGCATCAGCATCAGACACCCGTATCTGGGGGTTACCAGGGACTCCCCTTCACTTAACCGTTTTAATTAGTCTCCTCTCATTCTTAGATCAAACTACAAGTAACGCGAGGGACCTTATTGGTGATGTTCCTCAGAAAGGTCAGATGCGTATTAAGCCGGATTTATATTAATGTGTTGTGTCGTGTCGTGACGCCTTCTGACGCAGTGTAAAGGTCTGTTCAGATATAAGCGATATCGTTGTCGTGCTCGGTAACGATACCAGTAATGCTATTCTGTAAAGTTCACTTGGAACCTCACTCAAGTGAGGGCACACAATTCGAAAGCGAACTCATTTGTTTTAAAGTAAATCATCGCGGATTCACAACAAGACACTGTTCTAATTTCAAAGTGACGTTAGAGAATAACACAACTGGTCCTCCTTCTGTTTAGTCACTTTGGACCAGCGTCGCCACCGAGCGCGACAGCGACATCGCTTATATCTAAATAGGCATCCAATGAAAACTCGTTGTGATTTAACGTAGTCCTGAACAGATTCGTTTGATTGGTGTATCCTGCGGCACGACGCAACACGACACAGTAATGAGTCGGTGGCTTTACTCGCAACAGGCGTGCGTGTATGACCAGCCGGTCTATGCTATAAAAATGTCAACGTGAAAATTTTGCATACGTGAATGACATTGTTTGTGCATCCTATGTGAGCTAAGCCATGCTTAAGTTAGGCGCGTCGCAAAGGCCGAGTATGCGGGCACGTCTTGTATGCACATTGCCCTAGGTATGTGATATGTCATATCTAGGTGCGTCTGCTTAGAATCCTGGTTAGATTAGGTAAGGTTAGATGAAGTGAGTTTGAAGTGAGCTATCAATAATGTCAATCTAGGGGATTGACATTATTGACATTGGCATCAGGTGAAATGACAGCTCACTTAACCTGTTTTCACGGTGACATTTTACAAAATAGACTAGTACGCTAATTGCGTAATACAACAATCACAATCAATCACAATCTGTTTCGATTTGAAACAGATTGCTAATCCATTGCTTCATAAGTTGGAAAAAAAAATTTGCTCAACAACGTAAATAACACAATGAATATTGTTGAACTGTCAAAATGAAACAAATTAAGCATAATTGTTTACGAAAATAAGTTACGCAATTAGGGTACAGATGTATGAACGAAATGAATGATAGGAATATATATTTAAGGATCGTGGCTGATGGCGTTCTGTAGTTTTTGCCTATTTCCATAGGAAAAAGGCGTAAATTTATGTATATTATGATAAATACTTAATGATTAATACTTGTAGTATTAAATCCTACAATTGTGTGCCAATCGCCGAAAAAACTGTAACTCTAACATGTAACAATATTTTCCTTTCTAATTACAAAATGTTTATCAATTCTATGTCCTCGCCTAATGGCAGTGGTAATTTAAATTAATTTTTTTCGGACAACAGTGATCCATATTGGTGCCGATTCTCTTGTAACAAATGCCTCTAAACTAGACTAAAAATCACCAACATTTAGTTTAATCCTGTCAAACGACGATTTCCCATTCTGAAATAGACTAAAGTGACACAACTTCACTATATTTTAGTTTGACAGAACTAAGATGGTACTGAGATATTAGTTTAGTTAAAATGGCAATTTTGCTATTCTGAATTTGATATTTTTCACCAAAAATTTAGATTTTCTAACTAAACTGACTATTTTTAATAGCGACTAAAAACGTGTGGAATAAAATTGGTCGTCATGAACTTTAAATTCACACCAACACCTCGACTTCAAATGCAAAAACAGTACCGAATCTTTTTTTTTCTTTTGCTTATATCTCGAAGACGGTGTGTCCAATCGCAAAAATAATGAAAATTTCTCTTATTGTGTAATAATTTTTCTTATTTTCCATACAAAAAGTGAAAAATTCTATATAAAACACGTCGAGGCTGCCCCCCGTGCGCGCCTCCGGCTCTAAAAAGATTCACGTGGTTAGGTATCACGTGTGCAGTCGCGATTGTCAAATTCGATTTAGATTTAAATTTAGATAATTTATTTCGCAGAATAGCTTTGAGATTCTCATAGTCAAAAGTAAGGAATTTTAGTGATCGTTTAGTTAGTTCAGTTCGGTGTACAAGAGAATCGGCACCATTGTGTTAGTATTACAAAACAACTTATATCATCCAACACCCTTTATTTACAATATCGGAAAATAACATTAAGTAACATAACACAAGCTCATTTATTTACTTATCGCGATTTATTACAATCGACGTCTTCTTAGTTTATCGGCCACATCAGTCTGGGTAGAGCTGCTCCATCGTCGAAGCCGAATAACTTGGCTATTGGTTTCAATTACTAAACTGCCTCGTTGGTCTAGTGGTAGCAAGCGCTACTGCTGAGCATGAGGTCTTGGGTTCGATTCCCGGGTCGGGCAAAGTGTTATTGAGTTTTTCTATCAGAAATTTCTCAGTAGCAGCTCGGAGTCTGGATTTGTACCCGGTTGATGGCAATAGGCTCGCCCCCTATTACATGGGACTTAAAACATAACTAGCGAAGTGTGGGTGTACCTGCTACAGGGACACCTCTGCCCAACCCTTCGGGGAAACAAGGCGTGATGTTATGTATGTATGTATGTATGTGGTTTAAATTAACAACAAAACAACTTATATTCTAGTGTTATTAGTACTGATATAAATTAGCACACTCCACGCAGAGAACGACTGGTTTTCTAACTACGTAACACATTTTCGTAAACGATTATGACTAATCTGTTTTATTTTGACAGTCCAACAACATTCATTGCGTTATTTACGTTGTTGAGCAGATTTTTTTTCCAACTTATGAAGCAATGGATTAGCAATCTGTTTCAAAGGGATTCTGATTGTGATTAGATTGATCGTTTAATACGCAATTAGGGTACAGGCAAGAAAACATGTTTGAATGTTTCCTACGTGAGCAGCCTCCGCATAAAATGTCTGATATTTGGAGTATCCGCTACAGCTCTCAGGATATATTTGCGACTACTTCGCACTCTGCACAGCAGCGACGTTATTTGTTTGCGAATTATGGCTTGAAAGCCATCTGTGTGGGTCTTAGCGAACATTTCCGAGGCGCTGCAGAAACGGGAGTCGCAACAACATCCTGAAAGCATTATTATATTGTACGCGCAGGGCATCCAGCGATCTCTTGGTGTAGTTAACCCATAGATTGCTTGTGTAAAAGCTCTGACAGTAGGCCATGAAAAGGGTAATTTTTACCTGATCAGAGCACCGAGCAAATCTACGGACCAACATAATGCGTTATGCTTAATGAAATTGTTTGTGTGAGATTGTAAATACTGTCTTCATCTTCTATCAACAATGCAATCAACTCTATTGTTTTCTGTTGCATTGTGTTTCAATCTTTATAAACAGCCTAGTTAGTGTAGCTTTATTGATATTAAACTATCGGTCGTGGGAACGTTGGTCATCATCATAATTTCTTTCTTTTTTCCGTGAGCTAACCTGTATCCTAATTGCGTAACTTATTTTCGTAAACAATTATGCCTAATTTGTTTTATTTTGACAGTTCAACAACATTTGTTGTGTTATTTACGTTGTTGAGCAGATTTATGTTGTTGATCTGTTTCAAATCGAAACAGATTGTGAGTGTGTTGTATTACGCAATTAGGGTACTGGTGTCAGAGTTTGTATGCCGCCCATAGGCCTCTTACTTGGCTTCATAACAGGGATGTTCCGGAGCTACGGTTCTGATTCCGAAAGGTCGGAACTTCCGATTAATTTCACACCTCCAACTCCGACTTCGGTTCCGATAATTTTGAATCGGAGTTATACCTACCGAAGGTTGAAAGAACAATTTGCCACTTTTAAAGTCACTGGATTTGATTTAAATTGAGTTTATTCAATTGCCGCATGTTAAATTATCACCTCCTTATGTAGGTTTTATTACTTAATATGTATGTCGGAGACGGGTATGTGACTTTCGTTATTATTAGCGATATTTTAACTACTGTGGGCGTAGTGTGGGTAGTGTTGGTAAATGCGCAATAGAAAAACAGTTTGCAGTTCAGATCACATTATAATTTACTATCAAATGAATCACACTAGCTAAATTATACACACACTAGGTGCGACGGCGTTTATTAAAATCACCAATTAACACAATGATCACAAAATTTCAACTAACACAATAACAGCACCACGAATCGAGAACAGTTCCATGACGTCTTGATTCCAATGCGACCCGAGGCTGTTCCTCCCGGGATCCCGTACCATGTTGCATCAAAATCAAACTTCGTTTTTTTATAGACTACACTGATCATATGAACTCCTACAAAAGTTATTTTTGAAAAAAAAACCCGGGCTTTGGAGTTATTTTATAAAATCCAAAATAACCTAAAAACTAGGTTATTTTTTTCGACGCTTTCTAAGACCTATTTTAAATAGACACGTTAAACACGAACGAACATTATTGCTCTAAAAATAGCGTAATCCACTAATATAAGTAAGAATTACGAGTTATTGCAACATAATAGCCGCGCCACAGGATGCGTGACTGAAACTCTGAGATTTGTCCGACCTTTATATTGCCAATACTGTGAGCGGATCTGCTTACCTGAGTAGGAGTTATCCATGACTGTAACAAGTTAATCATTGGAGTAGACGCTTGTTCTAATGAATGTTTAGGTTGGTTTCTGGGTATCAAAAATGAACAATTGATACATCGTCGAATTTGCCGGTTGACTGACGGTATCAATCGGTCGACCCCACGACTCGCCATATTTGCACAATACACAACACAGAAAAAGAAGTTAAAAAAATACAAACAAGTTCTACTTCTCAATGCACAATTCAATAATTATCTAATATAATCTCAAGTTCTCAACTCTCAAAAACAGTACTCGCTAGCGCAAAGATAGTTGGTTCTTGATACGTCAGTAGAGTACAACCAAAAATGTCAAATCAATGCACAGACAATGCACAGATTATAAAGTAACTAGTCGGGATTTAGGGATGTAATCGATAAACAAAAATCTTAAGGGTATGAAAATCGGTTTGTGTCAATTAGCAATAAGCCAAACTAAATCGATTTAGTGTACTTAATTGTTTGATTTTACTTAATTGTTGCTGATAATCAAAGTAATCAAAGCAAAAACATATAATTCGTGAAATGTTTTTCAAGCAAACATTATATAATTATTTATTACACAAAAAAAAACTATTACTGGTTAGTCGATTCATCAAAAATCAATTCTATTGCATTCTACATCTCTAAGACTGGCTATGAACAGCCAATTTACCATAGATAAAATAATGATAATCATACAATTAGATTCCATTATATTCTAGTTTTTTTTAATAATGTAGAATCGGCAAAGTATTCTTTTTTACAGTGATCATGACGCTTTCAAAAATCAAGGGTTAAAAAACGAAGGACGCCAACGGTTGTCATAAAATGTTATGCTTGCAAACAAGGCATTTCGTAACATCTAATTTGTTGACAAGTCGACAGACAAGGGGCTGTTCATGTGAAACGGAACGTCAGTTATAGGGAGTAAAACAGTATCCATACTTTTAATCTCAAAAGTAAATTCCCTTTTCACAAATCAAATCCCCGACGTGTAATATCGTAAAAAATTATGAAAGTAATTACTATAAAATTTTGGTCTTGATGCGCGAGACTTTTTGGTACCACTTTTGGTCATTGTCCTTTTATTAACTTTGCTTGGGTAGTTTTTGAGTTAGCTACAAAATACGTATTTTTTTTCCCACTTAGTATGTAGATGATATGATAAGTTCTTGATACTGGTAGCAGGTAGTGGTATTCGAATGTGTGTGGGGTAGGTACCACAACTAAAAAGTGAAAAATAAAAACTTTTTACAAAAAAAAAACAACCGACTTCCAAAAAAAAACACTACAAAGTGAAAAATAACTTTAATTTCGGAAGTCGGTGGCAAAAAACGAAAACACAAAACCCAAGACACCGACTTCCGAAATTAAAGTTATTTTTCACTTTGCAGTGTTTTTTTTTGAAGTCGGTTGTTTTTTTTTTGATGGGATTCATATTATCCAGATTGCACAAATATGGCCGAAGACTATTTCTACAACAAATGAGTATCATCATCTGCCTAGCCTTTTCCCAACTATGTTGGGGTCGGCTTCCAGTACCTGTATTTTACATGGAGCGACTGCCTATCTGATCTTCACAACCCAGTTAAGTACGGGGTAACACGATATCCTTTGGTAAGACTGGTTGTCAGACTTCCGAGCTTCTGGCGACCCATAACAACTGTCAAAGATCTACAAATGACAGCCGGGACCAACGGCTTAACGTGCTTTCCGAGGCACGGAGGAGTCTCGGTATGTAAAGATGGTCACCCATCCACGGACCAACCCCGGCAAGCGTAGTTTAACCTGTTGGATCGACCCGTGCAGCTGTTATTACTTAGCCACGAGCTCCTCCTATAGCAAATGTGTATACCTTTTAATTTATTATTTAGGTAACGATGAACTCTGACCCGAAAAACCAGTTTGAATACATTGATTTTTTTGTGTCCAAAATGGAGTGGTTGCTTTTAATCATCGGAAACCATTTTGTTCTGATTCCATAGAACTTTGAAAATAAATTATTATCGCTTTCTGGGTTTGTATTGATTTGATAGAGGTAATTCCCCAAAGAGAGATAATAATGTCCAAGTCACACAAGACACAAGGTCTTTTTTTTTTTTGGTTTGGATATTATCAAATATCTTCTCCCACTCTAGGTGGAGCGGGAGGGCGTGTCAGACTCTTACTGACTAAAACCCACCCGTGTTCCTTCGGTTGCCCTGTTGCCGGGGGCCACGATTTCCCTTTTGGCCCTTATTCGCAGCCCCGGCAAGACACAAGGTCTGGCGATGACAAAAGCAGTAGACACCAATTACGAAACATTTACCTAATAGTAATATCATTTAATTATCATTTTCTGAATAAACATTTGGAAAATGATAATTAAATTATATTTACTTAAGTTAACAATGCAATTTGTTTGGTAAGAAAATCTAATCTCAGAACAATTGAAAATGTTATTAAACACCGTAAAACAATAAAATATTATAAACTTCTTATCACAAAAACGTAATAAATATTTACAATAAAGATATTACAATATCAGGCGATTATAATCCGTAAACCATTCGCAGACGTACTAAAATAGCCTGAACACAAAACCACATTAAACTAGTTTCCTAAAATAAATGAGGAAATAGACGTAATGAAAAAAAAAATATATACCATTATGCGCTGTGCGACCTTGGAGTAAGGACGATATTGGCGTGAGCTGTTTCGATAAGGTGTGAACTTTAGTTGTGTGGTGTACATGACAATGGTCGCACGTTGCGAGAGGCATACGTTTACAAACTAAGACAAACGACAGTCGCGTACGCATGCCGTCGATGAAGAAAACTGGTGATATAAACCAACTAGTTAATAAAGACGTGGAAAATTGGAAATCAATGGTGTAACATGCGAACAATTATAAAGGAAAATTCAAGCAGAGGAAATAAAATAGTGCCAGTGTTTTGGATTACATAAATGTAAGATTTCTTTGCTATTTTATCTAAGAACAAAATGTCAACGTATTCAGTATGTTTTGTCATGTCATCCGCCATCGTAGCTTTTCCTTGTGTATGTTTCCATCGTTTTCCAGTTTTATTAACGGTATGACTAGGAATATTTATAACACTATCAGGAAGTATCATAGTTTACATAGTTTTCCGATTGTCTTGTTTACTAACCTACCGACCGTTGTTCGTTTACACTACGTTCCATAAATTTTCTGTTTTGTGAAAATTATGTTGCAAAATCTTCATAGACTGCATGCATAGCAGTAGGCATTATTTCGAAGAATATAGTAGTAAGCGTTTAAAGGCTTAATTAGATTTCGCATTTATTCTTAAAAATGCTCGCTCAGACAGGCGCGACGCGACTCTAGTAAAACTATTTTTACGAAAACTTAATGGAAATTGTACCAATATTGCGTCGCACTGTTACGTCGCGCCTGTCTGCGAGCATTAAAGAAAATTTTAAAGCAACTGTAGGTCAGGAAAACTTCCGGCCTTGGTTCAAGTCATGGTATGGAGCGAGAGGGCACGAAGGAGGAGGCGGAACAAATTTGGCGCCCTCACGCCCCTAACCGCCACAGGAGACGCCCTGGGCGTCGGAAATCGCAGGCCGATTCCCGGCCACCGTAGGCGCGGGCTTGCGGACGGTGAGCAATGGGTAGCTCGCCGTCCGATAAGGACCAAGCCCGGGTCGACGTCGCGTTGTGTTCCATGCGCGCCTCAAAGAGATGTCAGCATAACTGACGGGGTTCGCTAGGACCGATGCCTGCAGGGGTCGCGGGAAAGTCCGAAAGGGATACAATTCAAATTCAAAACATTTTATTTCACATAAACCTACATGGGCACTTATGAAACGTCAGAAGCTAGGTGCACGGTTCCAATTGGTCGTTTCCTATGGAGAAGAGCCGGCAAGAAACTCCACGGTTACTATTTTAAAAATAATTGGCTTTTACAATACTTTCAAATAACAGTGTTACTAGGTATGGGAGGACAGTGTAGGTCTTTCAATAAGTAGGTACCAAGTACTTAACAAATTTGAAAATGGTCAATAGGTCTACAACCCACTAAGCCTACAGCGTTCTCACATTCAAAAAATATAAAAGAATCCATACAAAAGATAAATAAATTAAGAAAAGTAAAAATCTATTTTAATAAAACGCAATTACATACATAACATACATACATAACATCACGCCTTGTTTCCCCGAAGGGTTGGGCAGAGGTGTCCCTGTAGCAGGTACACCCACATTTCGCCAGTTATGTTTAAGTCCCATGTAATAGGGGGCGAACGCAATTATATGATTGCTATTACAACTGTAATCAATCTGAATAATTATCATGTCCACAAAAGTCACTAATAAAGAGTTGAAATTAAAAATACTTAATACCGTGGCTCCTGGCTACATACAGGCAACTGAAGGAACACGGGTGGGTTTTAGTCAGTAAGAGTCTGACACGCTCTCCCGCTCCGCCCACAGCGGGGAAAGTTATTTGAAAATATACAACCCAAAAATAGTAAAACAATTTCCGTGAAAAGTTAACGGAAATTATACCTACCAAAATCGCGTCGCACTGTCGCGTCGCCCCTGTCTACGGGAGCATTTAAACAAGCATTTTTTAAGCAACCGTAGGTCAGGAAAACTGTTCATTATTTACGTATTTGAACCGGACATTAGCCTTTGGCACTACACACATACCGGTCACTGCTACTCTAAAGATATCAAAACAATAACACAGATTGATAAGCAGTCTTACAACGATACAAATTAAGTTCATTACGATACATAAGACAGAGTACACACTAGAAACAAAAGAAATTTTGTCGTATCATAAACAGAACAGCACCGTAATTGCGTCACACACGTCCTATCGCTATCTGAAGGATTTTGAAGGAAATTGGCAATACAAGATGATGCCAAAGTAATGTGATAATTATGAATGTGCCATAATTTTCAAATGGCGTCATAATGTGATTGTGATTTGAAAATTATGTTGTAGATAGATAGAGAAGTAGCTGACAATGCAATGAAGCGATACGCAGAAACACAGCTCACGCAATGACGGAGATTTTGAACACCAATTTCCGGGTTTTGTAATCTCCCGTTTTGGTGATTTGCACTGGCCGGCCAGATCGCTAGATCTCACAGCGCCAGACTTCTTCCTTTGGGGCTTTTTGAAATCTCTCGTCCAACACAAACCGCCAACATTTGCCGTAAAACGAGCACAAATGTGCAATGGCAGCCAATTTACACTATGACATTACTTTTGCGCCACCTTGTGCACACATTAAAAAAAATACCTATATTTAATTCAGGCAAAACCCATATTACATAAAATAAAATTTCACTATATTGCAACAGAATAAATCACAGTAGAACAAAAGGTCAATGCAATTAAAATAGATACAAACTATGAAGGTCACAGAATTCAAATTCAAATAAAATGTCCAATGCAATTAAAACAAACGAATGAGTAATACAAATTATAGGGGCACAGAATCTAATTTAAAATGATTTGTCAAATTATAAGGGTCACAGAATTAACATTAAATTAAAAATAATTATTTCATCAAACATGTCATTAAAAATATAGGTCAGTGTCAATCAAATTAAGGGGGAAGCGTCAGGGTAGCCCGCGAAATTCAAATTTTGTTACGTTTTTTGCATTTTGCAGGTCAAGGGTGCAGCAAAGGTGTCAAATGTCATGAAATTATGACATTTGGCACCTTTGCTAACTTATGGAGTTGTATTGCTGATTGTAATGATTATAATTGAGTAAAGCCATATTTGTTACGGTCGCGAATCATATTTAGATCAACATATAATATGATACTGATCTGCAAATTGCAAAAAACGTAAGAAAATTTGAATTTCGCGGGCTACCCTGACGCTTTCGCCTTAAATGACCTGGCTATACATGTTTATTACAGCATTGTCGTATGTAGGGGCAGTCAAATCGCTCAGCGATAATTTTCAGGACCGTATTGAAGCTGACCCACACCCTGCGCACTAAAGCACATTGCTTCATGCCAATATTCTGTTCTATTTTTTTTATTATGGCAAGCAAAGCCGATGTCGACCATTCTGCCAGTGTCTAAAGCGAATTAGAAACACATACACAGTGATCAATGGAGCACTGTCAAAAAAAAAAAAATATATATATATAAAAATCTAATAATATGATTATGTTTGAAAAATTTGTCAGCTCGACAACGTAAATAACGCAATGAATAATGTTGAATTGTCAAAATGAATAGCGCTGGAATTGGAAGAGTGTGTCCATTTTGATTATGAGACTGTTTTGTCGCGAGTGTGCGTGCCATCATTGTTTTCATATAGTCTGTGTATAGCATAGAATTAGTTCGACTCAGTCTGTACAGTCACGAACACGGATATCTATGGTCACGAACATAAAATATCGACGGTGAAGTATCAATATCTAATTACTAATATTTTGGCGGTTTTCACTTTATTGCATATTCGTAAAGTAAAATATGAAAGACTCTTATTGTCTTGAATTGTTCAAATTTATTAGATAATTGCTTGTAGAAACACCTAATAGTAATAAGTCAGCTTGCTTGATTTTTGCTGGCAATACCGAATATCTACACGTTTTTAAGTGTAGATATTTGGTATTGCCAGCAACGTGCAGCAAATGTTGACTTCGAGTTCAAAATTTATAAATGCAATACCTTTTATCTACGCGAAAAATAGCTGGTTCTCAGTTTTTGAAACAATAACTTCTATCCTATCTACATTTTAAATCCCTAACCTGAAATGTTTGAATCACTATCACCATAACAAGCTTTACCTACTTTTTAGTATAGAACTAATGGTGCCGATTCCCTTGTTCACAAACTAAACTAAATTTAAGTTCAATGCTTCTTTTTCTTTCTATTTCATTAAGAAAAGGACAGAAGATAAATTTTAGTTTAGTCCTGTCAAATTAATCAGGGCCTGTCACTACTCCATACAAGTTTAGACGTGATTAAAAACTTGCCTACTAAAATTACGTCAATTTACGTCAAGCGCTGATTAATTTGACAGGACTTAACTAAAATGTATCTTCTGTCCTTTTCTTAATGAAATAGAAAGAAAAAGATGCACTGAACTTAAATTTAGTTTAGTTTGTGAACAAGGGAATCGGCACCAATGTTTGATTCAAATGGTCAAAAACTATAGAAATGAAAAGTTTTTTTCGACTCCTGTAAAATCATGTTTTTGTAGTTATTAGATATTGATACTTCACCGTCGAATTATGTAATAACTTACGTATGTTCAAAAGTGTTATTCTCGTGAAATAAAAATTGACTGCCTCGCTGGTCTAGTGGTCGTAAGCGCTACTGCTGAGCATGAGGTCCTGGGTTCGATTCCCGGGTCGGGCAGTGTTATTGGGTTTTCCATCTGGAATTTTTCAGTGGCAGCCCGGAGTCTGGATTTGTGCCCGGCTCGCCCCCTGTTACATGGGACTTAAACATAACTGGCGAAATTTGGGTGTAGGTACTTTAGATAGATCTCTGCCCTGATGTTATAGTACACACAGCTACACATCAAGCTATACATTTCCAATATAAGCTGACCTCGCATTATACGGAAATCCTAAACAATGCGAGATCAGCAGAAACTGGAAATGTATAGCTTGATGTGTAGCCGTACGTAACTTCAACTTTGCAACAAGACCTATTTAATAATAGTATAACTCAAACTCAAAGCATTTACTTCAAATAAACCAATTACAGGCACTTTTTAATTGTCAAGGGGTCTGTCAGTCAGAAAGATGAAGCTAGTTGCCCATTAAAAAGCGTAGTAGGTACCTATGGAGAAGAAGAAACTCCACGGACACTCCACGAAAATTGGTTATATCATTCATGTTGAAGTTATACATGTGGGAACGATGCAGAACGTTAAAAGCGTCCGTATCCGTAAGGCTAATATGTAATATGTAAATATTACGAAACAAAGTCACCCGCCGCGTCTGTCTGTATGTCTGAACACGATAAACTCAAAAACCACTGAACGGATTTTGAAACGGTTTTCACCAATGGATGTAGTGATTCTTGCGAAAGGTTTGGTGTATAATTCATGAAGGTTTTGTGTAAATTGGCTGAAATATGACTATTATTGTCGAAGATGTCGGAAAAAATCATGCCAACTGGAAGCTTTACTGACGTGCGCCGCGTAAACCGTTAGAGATACATTAAATTTTAATTCTACAAGATTGAAGATCTTAAAAAGCTTAACAAAAAAATCCGCAATAGCATATATCTATCTTCTAAGAATTACCCACAGTAACCATTATTATCTTTCAGAATTTGATAAAAAAAGCTATATTGACCGGTATCATATAAATCCTTATCCGATAAAATATGTTATTTAAATTGGGCATTTAATTTAGATTAAAATACGCCGTGACATAATATCATTTAAAATAAATGGTTTAAAAGAAATCACAGATTCAAAATTACGCGTAACAAAATAATTATTTATGGTTGGAGCGCAACGGTAGGAGTCAATAACCTTTTCCTGGACTATTTTGGTACTGCCCGGTAGTACGTTCCCGTGGGATATTTTCCGACATCCACGCGGGCGAAGCCGTGGGCAAAAGCTAGTTAAAAAATAAAACAAAAAAAGCAATTCAAAAATTAAATTAAAATAAGCTAAGAGATGACCAGTCCCTACTGACAGCGCCCGTTCACGAACATGACGCATGGTTTCGATAATACTTATTAAGTTCGTAACACCATAAAATATCAATAAATACTTTAGGAGAAAATCGCTTTTAAATCTTGGTAAACGTTAGGTAAGTATTTATACTCGTGAGTATTACACATCCTGCGACATCTACGCAATGATAATAATAATAAGTATTGGAAACTGATTGAGTTTCAAGTCACAGCTTGTAACTGTACTATATCACAGTATAAATAAGTAACAGTATCACGTCTTCATAGAAAACGGCCGAAAGGACGCGCTTGTGTGTATACCAGTACGCAACAGTCTTGAATGCGCGACAGTTACGCACGGACGTGAAAGGTTTATCTACCAAGCAGCCGTGGGTAATAATTTCAAGGTCACTGCCGAGAAGTAATACTGTTACTTAATTATACTGTGATATACCCATGAACGATGTCTTGAATAAGGTCGTCTTACGTGATAAAACGCTCAATATAGTGCGCATCACGACAGTTTTCCTCGCTGGAGTAGTCAGAGATGTTTTAACCCACAATTGGTCAGTACTTTAAGTCCTATTAGGGAGTGAGCCTCTTGTCATTATCCGGGCTAATCCAGAACCCGGACTGAAACTGAGAATTTTTCATTGTACTAGCTTCTGCCCGTGACTTCGTCCGCGAGCCTAGAACCTTCCTCAAGAACTAGGCTATCCAATGCAAAAATATTTTTTCAAATCCGACTGGTAGTTCCCCCTACATACAAACAAACAAACAAATCTTACCTCTTTATAATATTGGTATAGAAAACAGCAGATTCCGTGGTAAACAAGGAACCCTTATAGTTTCGTCATGTCCGTCTGTCTGTCTGTCCATCTATCTGTCTGTCTGTCCGCGGTCTGTCCGCGGTCTAGCTCCGAGACCCTTAGTACTAGAAAGCTGTAATTTGGCATAGGTATACATATTAATTACGCTGACAAAGTGGTAAAACAAAATTATGAAAAACATTTTTTTTAGGGTACCTCTCCTACACGTAAAGTGGTGATGTTTTTTTTTTTTTAACCCATCCTGTGGGGTATCATTGGAAAGGTCCTATGAAAACATTGTGAGTTTGTAAACCCATTTTTGGATTCAAGGATCCGTTTGCGAAATATTAAGCTTTAAAGTGCTAATTTTTGTTAGAGTCAAGTGTCCCCCCCCCCTTGCCAGCTAAATGGTTGGTTTTGGATGTGCGAAAAAAACACAACAGTAGTTTATATAACGAAATTAAAAGGAAAACTATCACAGCTACAAGTTAACGAGTAATAATCGACTAACTTAACTTTGCAGTTGCAAAAACATGTTTTCCCATACATTCCGTATGGGAGAAAATATTTTTCAACTACAAAGTTAAGTTTATTTTTGGAATAAATTCATCCCAACTACGGAACCCTTCATTGTGCGTGGTCTGACACGCACTTGGCAGGTTTTTTTTTTCGTAGGTATGCGTTATAATATCGGCCGAGCGCTGCAAGCAGAAATAGTCCTTACGGTGTATAGATATCATGTTTCTTCGATAGTACCTACAAAGACTTATCTAGAGATAAGTCTTTCTTTTGATTCTTTTCTACTTACCGTTGGATTATACATCTCCAGGGATTTCCAAGTCTCCAGCTTTATTTGTCCTTTTCCCATCCGCTGACTTCGTTCAAGTTTTCCCTATGGTTTTGATGGTTTCATCTGATCTATCTATTGCAATGGTTATCGATATAATAGGCATGACGACAAAAAATAAATTTTAAGTCCGTCTTGTAGATTAGGTATTAAAAAATATTGGACACACATTTTTTTCTTTTTTTACGTTATCAAAAGATTACGGCGATACATTGAGTTAAAATGTGCCATGACCATTTTTTTTTTAACTAGGGCATTTCGCATTTGTCCTATGAGGTCATGGCTGCTTAACCGGACTTTCCTGTGGTTGGCCGCCAGCCAGGGGCAAAAACTATTCTAAATTAAAACTAAGCGGACGCTCGCTAAGGGCACCCCCTGTGGGGTATGAACCTCGGCTTAGGGCGACGCTGGGGGAGGACAGCAAGAAAGGACAGGCTGGATCGAACATTTTGCCATAACGTCACGAGTATGTAGATTTTATACTAACTTGTGACGTAGCGACCCCTACTCCCCAACTTTAATACGTTTTATCCAAGTAATTTTTTATATGATAAATAAATATGAGTCTAATATTTTTTTTCATTGTCTGACTGACGGACTAAATAGAATTTCTTTTTTTTTACCACAGGCATCATCCCTTTTATGCGGTCGTGTACCTACTTTTTTAGTTTTTGAATTTTTAACTTACTAGATTTTAACTTTATCGCTGAAGTATAAGGTTCAAAGTTGATTGGGAAAATTTGACGGTTTCGGGTAGCTTGATGTGCTGGCGTCTATACTCTTTAGTTCACTGACATGAAAATTACAAGTAAGCTTCAGTAGTCCTTCCCATGCGGTTTATAAGGAATAATCATTTTATATTTATTAAGCAAAGTTTATAAACGCGAGAGAATCTAGTCAGCCAAATAGGAGCACTCTTGTAGCGGCTACAGATAAGCTACACGGACTCCCGTTGCCATGGAAACATCGGTAGAGTGCAGTTTCTAAGGATAATCCCTTTTCCTTCCTTTTCTTGGATATTACGTGCAGGGGATGTTGAGCAGAAACTCTTTGCTAATTAAAAAGTCGTTCGAGAAATCGTGATAAAAACTGTGAAAGACCCGGGCGTCGTAAAAAATAAAAAGTAGAAAATTCATCTAGCGCGAATGGTCCGCGATGTAAGTTCAATCCAGACACAAAGGACTTTTGTAGTATTTTTGCAGAAAAAAAAAGCAAACCTAAATTTCAAATGGAATTCATATCGAGAGCTATTTCTGGAATTATTGTAGGTATTCTGTTTTTATCTGTACTGATTTTCACTGTTAGGTCTTCTGATTTAAAATAGTTGATCTAAATAAAGGCTTGTGCAGACCAGCGCGACACGCGACGCGACACAAAGGCACCGCTCGTCGCGCGACGAGCGGTGCCTTTGTGTCGCGTCGCGTGTCGCGCTGGTCTGCACAAGCCTTAAAGGCACATTTATTTAACACTAGCTTAGCCCCGCGGTTTCACCCGCATAAGGTTGGGAATACACGTCCGATTTTTTCATCAGATAGTTGGAGCCGATAGTCTGATCCGGCATCCGAACAATGCAGACTATCCGACTATAGGATCGGACGTGTGTTGAATGTTCAAACAAAATAATGACTCCAACGCCATCCGATAACCGGATCAGACTATCTGATGAAATAATTGAACGTGTATCCCAGCCTTAATCTCGATCCCGTAGGAATATCGGGATTAAAAGTATTCTATGCTCTAACCCAAGTCATGATCTACCCATGTGCCAAATTTCATCCAAATTCGTTCAGCCGTTTTAGCGTGAAAGCGTAACAAACAAACTTTCGCATTTATAATATTAAGTTAGGATTCCAACCAATGCCTATGTTACATAAATGTCGCCAGAAAGTTTACAAATTAACAAAAGCAGAATCCCTTTTTAATGAATACCGAGTACTTGTGATACATATACTCCAATTTGTTCACATTTCCAATAAACCGTTACATAATAAAAACCGCGCACATACGTACATAACAGTACATACAAAAACCGTTATACATTATATACAGTCGAATACAGACGCGAACTATGTCATCGTCCAAAATCAATAACCACAGACCTTCATTAAAATATCATTTTATCCAACGATATGAAACCAAATTAATTGAAGCGTTATTATTTTCCAGGAGTGATCGCGACTGTATCAATGTGGACCTACTCGAGTGTGGACATTCCTGGACCTCACATCAGCCGAACTGAACGGATCAAGATCTATCTCTCAGAATGCATTGTGTGTTTTTGCATAGTATTTTTCATCCTCTGTGTTGGATTGCTCCTGTACCTGTTCTTTCATTTGTATAGCACGGTGACAACAGCTGGAAAACTTGCGGGTACTCTCGCAGAGAGTTGAAGTTTTACTCAGTATTATAATGAAGACTGAGATTCTAGTGTTTGTAAACGTATGTGATAATTTAGTTTGTAATTTAAATTCAAATGAGAGAGTAACAGAGTTACTGTCGGGGATAATTTGACAGTCATTTAGAAGCACTGGAATGATGGAGTGTGAATAGAGTTGATAAGAAGAAAAACATGGATAACGTAGGTAATCGATTGGACCAACAAAATTTATCAATCGCCAAATTGTGTGACCCATTTTTAAATTTTCTTTCCTGAGAAATAGGTCACAAATAGTAGGTTCCCTTTCCAAGCCAGCTTATGAGCTTATCGAGGTAAAATGGCAGGTCTTTATCGAACATCGTTGCATTGATGCCAGAGCGGTGACTTCAGTAGGCTCTTTACACAATGGCCCATCTTACGTTCAGCGGTGGCTTCAGTAACATTCAGTAGTATTACGCAATGGTTCAATTTAGACACACTTTATGGACACTAAAGAAGTTAATACAAAGCCTGACTTTGACAGACAAGTTATGATACAATGTATTTTGTAATCTGTTTTTCGAAAGATTTTAACCATGTATAATGTTTCCAAAGAATGTTATTTACTATACAAAGAATGCTGATACTTTAAAACGAATATTATATATGTAGTTATCAAATGTTTATTTTTTACCGGAATAAAAAAGCTGTATAGACTATACATAACACTATTAAATTATACCATTATGTGATCCTCTAGAAATTATTCAAAAGAACGTTCTGAATTTAACATTCATATTATAGATACTATATATAATATATACACCGTGAAATTTGAATCACAGTTTTGCTAGAACAAACGTTGTTCAGACCATGGTCTACTACCATTCCACAGCATCCAATAAAAAATAAACATAATTGGTTTTTGAAAAAAACACAAAAAAAGACAAAGTTTAAAATGTCAAGATTATCGTTACTCCTTACAACACAGACACCACGCACAGGACACAGCATTGTCTACAGGGAAATGTACCTCCATAAACGAAATTTAGTAAGCAGTAGAGATAATCTTGACATTTTAAACTTTGTCTTTTTGTGTTTTTTCAAAAACCAATTATGTTTATTTTTTTATTGGATGCTGTAGAATGATAATAGACCACGGTCTGAATAACGTTTGTTCTAGCAAAACTGTGATTCAAATTTCACGGTGTATTTAGTATGTATAGTATGAATAATAATAATTATATAATAGAATAATATAAATTACATATAAATATATTTTATATTATAAAAGATTTATTTATAACTAGCTACGCCCCGCGGTTTCACCCGCATAAGTCTCGATCCCGTGGAAATATCGAGATGAAAAGTATCATATGTGTTAATCCAGGTTATAAACTATATGTGTGCCAAATTTCAGCCAAATACGTCTGGACGTATGTTTGTCTCTTCTTCACGCTCAAACGGCTGGCCGTTTGAGCGTGAAGACAAACATACACACACACTCGCCTTTATAATATTAGTGGGATTTATTTATTCTACAGACAACAAGATCCAATTACAAAAATACTTACACTATGTTAGTACTTAAGTTCTACTACCGACAGGATGGTTTTTATAAGATGCCTCATTATGGGGATTTCCTAGCCTATCAGCAATAGCTTTCAGGAGGCTGTTGCTACTGTCCCACAACCTTGTGTGAAGAGATGCATTCTTTTTCCACTCTGGCTCGAGCAAACATTGCAGAAGCACTGCAATAATGGGGCAGTCGCAACAGCGCCCTAACAGCGTTGCTGTATTGAATACGCAACGCATTGGTGGCACTGTATCATTGCCGTGTTATAAGACCTGTAACAGATATTCACTACTTCCAGACAGATTTACAGTGAGAACTGTCCTGTTAAGGGCGATATTGCCAACACACAACCTCACACCCAAAATTCAACACAGCAAGGTTCAAAATCCGACGTTTCCAAATTAAAAACTTACCTCTATTAACAAAAACCGGACTACATTACCACCAGCTAGATTAATAGTGTCCTTTTGTGGTCCCTTCTCATTGGTGACAGCTTTGTGGTCGAGTGTCAATAGGACCACAGCATGAATGTCGCGTTTACCATTATTTTGATATACCACAATTTTGTGGTCGCCATTTTTCTGTTAATTTAGCGATTGCAGATTTAGAACTTGTTTATATTTTATCTGATAAACATAAAATTGTGTGCCTCGCTCTAGTTTGGACTTATGTATATTGATTGAGCAGTAGTGGCCCAGTGGAAACGGCCCCGACTTACGAGTAGGTAGTCTTACGAGTAGTAGGTCTTGGGTTCGAACCCTGACAGGAGCATTACTTTGTGTAAATAATTTCGTCACCACTGCTCTCAAAACGGTGAAGAAAAACATCGTGAGGAAACCGGCATGTCCTAGAACCAAAAATTTAAAGACGTGTCATCTACCAACCCGCACTGGGCCCACTCTGGATCTCGAAGAGAGGAGGCCTGTGTCCCAGCTGTGGGAACATTATAGGCTGATTATGCTGTTTGCAGTCCTTTCACAGGTATTCTAGCACTGATTTGGTATCACAGTGATCTTTATTTTTGTTGCTATAAGTTTGCTGTCAGATATAAATTAACTGTGAAGGACTGTGACTGGACTGTGACTGACTGGACTGTAACTGACTGGACTGTGACTGACCGGATAGTTACAGACTGGACTGTGACTGACTGGACTGTGACTGACTGGACTGTGACTGACTAGACTGTGACAGACTGGACTATGACTGACTGGACTGAAACTAACTGGACTGTGACTGACTGGACTGTGACTGACTGGACTGTGACAGACTGGACTGTGACTGACTGGACTGTGACAGACTGGACTGTGACTGACTGGACTGTGGATTAACTGTGCGGATGTATATATAACTGACAGGTGTCAAGAACGCCAACTCAAATTAATAAAGGTGTAGCTTTTGTGCATCATTCATTTGCAGCTTACCTCCTAATCAACTTAGCAGGAAGATGTATTTATAGAAAGTTACATTCTGAGATGCATAATCAGCCTATAATATTCCCACTGCTGGGACAGGCCTCCTCTTTCTGTAACAGGGAATTTTTGGGAACATTATATTATTATGCTGATTATGCTTATGCTATATTGAATGTTATGAATGTGTTCGGTTTATTTCTACACGATAATCGTCTCAGGTCTTAAACTGTTTACTTGTGAAATTAAGATTACCTACTTATTTAGAATCGATGGTGGTACCTAATGTCTATTCCAAAAGTAACTGATTAAAGTATAAACAAACCCTGTTCAGGTTAAATTCTTACGCAATTACTCACTAAAGGGAATAGGGATGATAGCAATTTTTTTTTTTGTCCGTCATTTTTTCTTTTTTTTTACATAATCAAAAGATTACGGCAATACATTGAGCTAAAATGTGCCATACTTGTGACTTTAATGCGTTTTATCTAAGTAATTTTTTATTAATATGATAAAGCAAAAAATATGTTGTGTCAAATATTTTTTTTATTTCTGACTGACGGACTTAAGAGGTTTATCGTAAAAGTTGGCGACGTCGTAAATAGCTGTCAAATATTTACCTGTTTTGATTAATTTAGCAAAATTACTGTATGGAAATAAGAAATGTGGCTAACTAGTTATGAAATGCAATAATTAATATCGTGGTACCGAATATTTAGTTTCCGAACATTTCAAATGCTTTTTTTTACATCAAAAATTGTTACAACATCAAATTCAGTGTTACAATAGCAATTCACTATTAATATTCTAGGGAACTAGTTAGCCACATTTCTTATTTCCATACAGTAATATTGCCAAATTAATCAAAACAGCGAAATATTTGACATCTATTTGCGACATTGCCCACTTTCAGAATAAACGCTCTTAAAAGAATTTCCTTTTTTACCCAGGCATCATCCCTATTAGTAACACATTCATCTCTTTCAGCACATTTCAAGTTTAAATCATCGACGAATTGTTTTTGTTTACATTTTCATCAAATAGGTACTGGATCAGATCATAGTTTATTCTATCACGAATTCGCGATTAAAATTGTAAGAATTATGTAAAACATATACTATGTACTGGACTAATTCTGTCGTCTGTACCTACTTACTTTTGTAAATAATATTTACCCAGCTTGCATTGTTCTCGAATCAAGTAAATATAGTTCTTATGTGATAGTAAATAGAAACTATTCCAAAGTAACTTTGGCTGTTATATACTTATGTTTTAAATGTATTCAATAAACAATATTGTTTTGTTGTTTATCGCGTTTTATTATTTTATGTCAGCCCGGAAATATTTCTAAGTTTATCATAACAAAGTTAACACGGTTTTCAATTGTTGTTATTTTTTCTGCTACCTAATCAGGAATTTTCAGCAAATCTGTTGATAAATATCACCATCATTTCAGCCGAAAGACGTCCACTGCTGGACATAGGCCTCCCCCAAGCACCGCCACTCCGACCGATTCTGTGCTTCCCGCATCCAGCGGATTCCCGTGGCCTTCACAAGGTTATCGGTCCATCTTGTGGGAGGCCTTCCAACGCTACGTCTTCCGGTACGCGGTCGCCACTCCAGAACCTTTCGGCCCCATCGGCCATCCGTTCTGCGAGCAATGTGCCCTGCCCACTGCCACTTAAGTTTGGCAATTCTTCGGGCTATTTCGGTTATTTTGGTTCTCCTGCGGATCTCTTCATTTCTGATTCGATCAACTAAGGAAACTCCAAACAAAGCCCAAATAATTCAAGTCATCAATGTTGATAATACAAGGAATTTATAATTAGGTGTGTATTTTGGGATCAAACAAGCCAATCAGGCTTAATTACCAATTACATAACAGTTCAACTAAAGCGCTGACAAAAGGCAAATGATTTAAGTTGGCTTGTCTTAAAAAAAATGCGCAATCTATAAAGTTTGTGATAGCGGAAAAAATATATGTTAATCTTGAACAGATTTCTCAGAACTTGGTAAAATACGTTTTGAAAAAATCTCGATACAAATTAAGGGTAAGCTAACCTGGGAGTGGTTCACATTGGTGTCGAGTCGACGATGAAGTATCTGGAACTGGTTCTCGACCAGTTCCAGATACTGCATCGTCGACAGCCGGTGGAACTTCGTGAAGCATTTCCGACGTTTGGCTCCCAGACTGGAGCGGGCCGGGGCTGCCTTGAAGCGGCTCCTGCCCAATCTGGGGGGTCCGAACGCCTCCTGCCGGAGGTTCTACGTGGGGGGTGTGCGGTCCATGGCCCTTTACGGGGCACTGGTGTGGGCGCGTTCATTGAGGCTGCGGCCAGCCCGCCGGTTGAACGCGTCCCAGAGGGTCATGGCCATCTGGCTAGCCTGAGGATTCCGCACGGTCTCCTGTGAGGCGGCGAGACTCCTTGCCGGATTACCGAAATGGGATCTGGAGGTAAAGGTCCTCGCGCACATTTGGGAGTGGCGCGAGGAGGCGAAACGCCGGGGCTTAACTCCGCTGCCGCAAGAAATCACAGCACAGCGGACAGAGCTCCGGCGGGATCTCATGGCGTCATGGAGAGTGCGATTGTCGCAACCCAGCGCTGGGCACGTCACAATTGCGGCAATAAGACCCCTCTTTGAGGAGTGGCTAGAGAAGCGCTACGGCGTCCTCACCTTCCGCCTGACGCAGGTCCTCATCGGACACTGTTTCGGGAGGTTCCTGTTCAGGATAAGGCGGGAAGAAACGCCCGGGTGTCACCATTGTGTGGATCGCCCGGAGGACACGGTGGAGCATACGGTGGAGGTCTGTGTCCTCGTGGAGGCGATCGGCGGCGGTGATCTCTCGCGTCCGGCTCTAGTTCAGGTCATGGTACGGAGTGAAAGGAAATGGGAGGCCATCACCTCCTTCTGCAAAGCGGTAATGCTCGCGAAGGAGGAGGCGGATCGCGGAGGGAGAGGAAAATTTCGTGCCCTCATGCCCCTAACCGCCGCAGGAGGAAACGCGCTGGGCGTCGGGAATCGCAGGCCGATTTCCGGCAACTGTGGGCACGGGCTTGCGGACAGTGAGCAATGGGTAGCTCGCCGTCCGATAAGGACCAAGCCCAGGTCGACGGCGCGTTGTGTTCCACGCGCGCCTCAAAGAGATGTCAGCAGAATTGAAG
This sequence comes from Agrochola litura, assembly GCA_949152395.1. Taxonomy (NCBI): domain Eukaryota; kingdom Metazoa; phylum Arthropoda; class Insecta; order Lepidoptera; family Noctuidae; genus Agrochola; species Agrochola litura. Next base: position 7,912,183 of record OX424510.1, on the reverse strand, counting down.
GGGTCCGCTTGGGCCGATGCCTGCCGGGGTTGCGAAGAAAACAGAAAGGGAGATCGTGGCAGGGCAACCAAAGGAACACGGGTGGGTTTTAGTCAGTAAGAGTCTGACACGCCCTCCCGCTCCGCCCAGAGCGGGAGAAGTTATTTGATAAGGTCCTACCCAAAAAAAAAAAGGGTAAGCTAACCTTTTACCTTTCATTGACTACACATCCAAAATATCTGTATTAAATATCAACGTACAGACGCCAGCACATCAGGCTACTACAATCTGTCAAATTTATTTAATAGATTTTCTACTTTATAGCTGAAGTATAAGGTTCAAAGTTGATTGGGAAAATTTGACAGTTTCGTGTAGCTTGATGTGCTGGCGTCTGTACATTGGTATTTAATTAATATCAAAAACATCGTTTTTTATTTTCGATTACTCAACTCATTTTAAGTAAGTAAATGGATAATTTCGTCAGTGTCTTAAAACACACAGCAGTATAATTATTACATGACCTTGTAAATAATACTTACAAACATAAAATATGAATAATTATTTACGTCACCCGTGCATTAAATCGGGTGAGTAAGCGTAAAACACTATTATTTGGTATACTTATGGCCGTCTCAACGCTCGACTTAACACCGAGAATTGAAAATCCAGTGCGGGATAAAATCCCGCCGCGATTTTATTACGTCCGTGCGAACGTTGGCTTACACATTTTAAATCACAATCCGAGAGTTTTAAAGAATATTGCTTAATCCATTGCTTCATAGGTTTGGAAAATTCGTCTGCTCAACAACGTAAATAACGCAATGAACGTGGGTCAAATGTCAATATGAAGCCAATTGGGATCAATTGTCGTTTTATATGTGTTACGCAATTGGCGTACAGATCTTAGGACTGAGTTGCGTTACAGTCAGGATGCAGTTAGTTTATTTTGGCCAAGTTTATTATTATTGTAATTTTCCTTTTCTTCACAATTTTGGGATCTTTACTTAGTTATCCAGTTAAAAGTAATACACAGTGTAAGTACAGTTATTGTAAAGTTGCGGTTATCATCATCATCATTCATCATTTCAGCTGAAAGACGTCCACTGCTGAACATAGGCCACCCAAGCACCGCCATTTCGACCGGTTCTGTGCTTCTTGCATCCAGCGAATTCCTGCAGCCTTCACCAGGTCATCGGTTCACCTTGTGGGGAGCCTACCAACGCTACATTTTCAAGTACGCGGTCACCACTCTAGAACCTTTCGGCCCCATCGGCCATCTGTTCTGCGAGCAATGTGCACTGCCTTTAGCAATTCTTCGGGCTATTTCGGTTATTTTGGTTCTCCTGCGAATCTCTTCATTTCTGATTCGATCACGTAGGGAAACTCCAAGCATAGTCCTATCCATTGCCTTTTGGGTGTCTGTCAGCCAGTGAAGGTCAGTTGCGGTCAAGGTTAAGTCTATTATTATTTTGATTGTATAGTTTTGGCAATGAATGCTGTTAATTTCCTGTTTCGTATGTTGGTCATTAAGGTGTTGGGTAAGGTCAGTGTTCAATGTTACCTAATGGCTACTGGAAATAAGTAGACTAACAAGAACTTAAGCTGTAGGTAAACGTTGTCAAAGCGAATAAGTTAAGGCTCATTGCACTCATTGATCTATCACTCTTATTATAAGGCTTTTTATTCTGCAGCAATTATTTGACTAAGATTGCCGTAACGTATGTAAGTAAACATTTAAAAATTAAACAAACTTACGTACAAAAAATAGATGTGATTACATTTTTACTAAAACTCCGCATCATTCATATCAATCCTACTTGAGCCAAGAACAACTTAGACAAAATATGAGTACTCATGGAAAATACCTCGCTATTATTATTTTTTCGTAGCCGTCGCGCCCACTAGCGATTTTTTATCGCTCACTGGATTCTAATGTAGGTATCTATACAAAATATTGTACAACATTTTAAAAGAATAAGCTGACGTTCGCACGGACGTAATAAAAACACGGCGGGATTTTATCGTGCACTGGATTTTCAACTCTATGTGTTAAGCCAAGCGTTGAGAATCCAACGCGGTGGAACGTACTCTCAAAAAACGCTGTTGGATTTTCAACTCTCGGCGCTAAGCTGAGCGTTGAAAATCAAGTGCACGAAAAAATCACGCATGATGATGCGGGAACGTAATTTTTGTTTTATGTTATCATCCGTCATCATCCCAAGTGTAGCGTTGACAAATAGGAAGTATGGAGGTTATAAATGCTATGCAATAGCTTTACCGCGGCAGTTCCCTGAGTGCCACACGTTTTTTTTTTTGTTGTAAATTTTGACTTTCAGATGTGGCCTTAAATGGGCCTATTTGAAATAAATGATTTGACTTTGACTTTGATTTCCAACGCACTGCTTAGCGCCGAGAGTTAAAAATCCAACTGTGTTTTTGACACCCTGGGATGCACTCTATTGGACGCTCAATTCTCGGCTCAACACCGCGATTTGAAAATACCATCCGCCATAAAAAACCGCTCATGCGTACTCGGTCTTACTCTATGACATCAAACAAACGCTTCATTACATATAACTTAAACAAAATGCACTCATAATATTTAATTACGTCTTAATATAAATCAAACATGCCTCTTCGTTTCTGCCATTCGTGATCGTGACATATTTACTCTATAAGGCACATCGTTTGATAATTTCTTTTCAGTAAATAAATCTTGACTGATAACGGGGAGAGAAGGTATAACAAAGGTATAACAAAAACATTTTTTTTGGTGACGTAAATCAGGTAGAACCGTTAACATGTTTTCTGTCTACGCAGCAACCTACATCAGAATGCAATGTAGTTAGAAAAAGTTTACGGTGCTGAAATAGCAAACTAAGCATTGTTTTTTGAGCATTTTTGCCACAATTATTATGATTTTAATAACATGTGTCTAAATATAAACTAACGACTTAACAAAACATCGAGAGTGTAGTTTAGAAAAACGCCACGGTCACACAGACAGACACGAAAATTCACAGACTAAGTAGTCGAAATTTGACTTTAATTTATAATATGTATAGATAAAGAAGATGTAGTTCCAAATAGCCAGTACGAAACTGACAAAAGATCCCAAAACTTCATAAAAATTAAAACAAAAGAAGGAACATGTCCAAGTTTTGAAAATAGAAAATTCAGAAACAAAAACAGTTGCCAATCGCTTGCCTTTTAAACAGGAAGGCTTAGATTAGGACTCCTAGTAGCAGGTTTACAGGACCCATTAAGGCGTGTACGCAGGAACAAAACATGGTGAACACGAACATCAAACACGGAACATTTGGTTCGTATGCATGGACGTAAATTAGCAAAGCAAAGACGAGCACTAAACGAACACAGTTTGACTTGTGTTCACGTTTAACCGCTCCCCGCTCTCTGTAGTAGCCATGGATTCGCCGTTGGAAGTGGTCGACAGTGAAGTAGCCAAAAATTCTCCAACAGTCCACACAGAACAACGAAAATGGATCGCCCCGATTGTTTTTGACGAACACAATGTTTGATGTTCGTGTTCACCATGTTCTTGTTGTAGCTGTGTAGCAGTTGAGGCGAGGCAATGATGACCCGATGCTAGGGTCATCATCGCCTCGCCTCAACTGCTGCTCCTTGTCAACCAGGCGTCAATCAAACGTAACAGCATGTAACCGGAACGGCTGTCAGGATCACCCGAGGTGTCGACGTGGCGACGGCGAGGTGACCGCGACAACTCGCTTACGGCTGGGCGACGCGTACGTGTGTGCAATGAGCCCTAACGAGATTACGAGAACTATAACGATGTGTTCAATTAATTACTGATGAAAAATAAACTAAATATAAAAAAGATAAAAATAGATGCGAAAATGTCTTCAAAAATAGAGGAGGTGAACACCGCTTGTACTTCGGCATCCGTCATTGTTACTGACTACCGCTTGTACTTCAGCCTCGGTCCACTTATTAGGGGGCGTGAACACCGTTTGTACTTCGGCATCCGTCATTGTTACTGACTACCGCTTGTACTTCGACCTCGGTCCACTACTTATACTTACAGGCAAGCAGCTTTAGAGTAACCAGATGTAGTCCGTTATTTATTCTGTAATCATGTAACTAGGAAGGATTTGGGAAGAAAAGTCAGCATTTGTCATGAGTCTAGCAGAGTTTGAGTAGGTAAGTAAGTATTAGTCATAGCAAAAGCATTGTATATCTTAATTTGAATCGGAACAGCAATTAACAACCTCGTTACTTAAAATGATATTGTCTTCGCCGTCAGTGTCATTACTAGGTGCGAATGTTATCCAACGTTTTAACTGGTCTGCTGGATAAATACTTTTATGTTTACGTTTTGAGTGTCCTTTAATACTAGAGACTTCATACCGATCGTTTTCTAAAAGAGCAGTTATTTTAAAGGGGCCCCTATACTTTGGACACAACTTTTTACTTTTTCCATCTGCTGGATTGTGATGATTGGGAATCATTACTAAATCATCCATTTGAAAGAATGTTGTTGGAGCCCTACCGCTATCAAATTTCTTTTTCATGTATTGTTGACTTTTTTCGATGTACACAAGAGCAGCCAACCGTATTTCATCTCTAGACGGACTCGATTCAGAGGTATCTATTAAATCGGCTAGCTCGTTTAAAATAGGACCCTCCCCAAGACAGATTGTGCGACGTCCGAATACTATTTCAGAAGGAGATTTGCCCGTGGTTTTATTGATTATGTTATTTAAACTCCATTGCAATTTACCTACTCTGACATCCCAGTCGCGCTCCGCCTGATCGTAATTGGTCGCGGCTAAAGAATCTAGAATTGTACGATTGTATCGTTCAATCTGCCCATTGGCTCGTGGTCTTGCTACTGCATTCAGAACATGCTTAGCGCCTATTAATTATACAAAGTTTGTGAATGCCGCTGATGTAAAACTAGTACCGCGATCGGTGATTATTACGTTTGGGCTACCTATTATGTCAAATATTTCCTGCAGGGTTTTGATAATGGTTTTAGTTTTAACATATTTTACTGGTCTTATAAAAATACTGAAACCGTCAATAACACCTAATATGTAAGAATTCCCCTCTTTGCTCCTAACGAATGGTCCTGGATGCTGCATGTGAAGAGTGTGAAATGGGACGTTACCTTTGGGGATTGGATTTAAGTAACCAGTGGGTTTACTGGTAGATGCTTTATTGTATGCACAATTAAGACATGCTTCCACGTATTTGCGAACAAAACATTTCATTTTTGGAAACCAATAGTCTTATTTTATCAAGAGTTTTTTCGACTGCAAAGTGCCCCATCTCATCGTAACATAACTGACAAATACACCATCGTGCCCCATTAGGTACAACCTATTTTTTTTGATCCCCCACTATTCTGTAGATCTTCTTTTCCTAGAGGAGGAAATTTGTGTGTATATCTTTAACCTCCTTTTTATTACTTTGTATGACTAATTTGATGTGTTGTAATTTAGGGTCAGTCATTTGAATAGTTTGAAGCCAATCGGTGGCACTGATATTCATGATATCAAACTCCCTAGCATCTAACAGTTCCCGCGAGTCTCTATAAGCAATAGGATATCGGCTTAACGCGTCAACATGTTTCATGTTGTCGCCTGGCCTGTATTCCATGCTGAAATCGTATTCTTGTAATATTAACCACCTTGCTAATAGCGGCATCAAGTCACGCTTTGTCAGAGTAGTCCTTAATGCGTTGCAGTCCGTGAACACTTTGAACGGTAAACCAATTAAATTACGAAACTTCTTTAATGACAGGACAACCGCAAGAGTCTCCAATTCATAGGAATGTAGGTATTCTTCATCTTTAGTAGTTTGTTTGCTAAAGTATGCCACTGGCTTAGAGGGAGATTTTTCGTCAGACTTTTGAAGCAGAATTCCGTCTACTCATTTGCTGGCGTCGCAATGTACCTCCGTTATGTAAGTTGTATCATAGAGAACTAAAATGGGACGTTTGATTAACTTAATTTTAATTGTATTGAATGCTTCTTCTTGGAGACTACTCCAAACCCAAGGGATATTTGCTTTTGTTCGTAAAGTCAAAGGTTTAGCTATGCTCGCAAAGTTGGGAACAAATCGGGTAAAAAAACTAGCGAGACCAACAAATTGACGAACCTGATGAACGCTTTCTACTACCGGGCCTCGGGCCGTCTTTAGAGATTTCATATCCTAGGTAATCTAGCTTCGTTTCAAAGAAGAAATATTTTTCAATATTTAAAGTCAATTCGGCTTTCCAAAGATAAGATTTCCTTAATTTTTCAACACCTTCGTCTACGTCAGTAGAGGGTGACAAGATGTCATCCATATAGGGCAGGGCTAGATCGAATCTATCTTTCCCTAAGGTTTTATTTATCATATGTTGAAATACCGCTGGCGCGTTGACCAAACCGAATGCCATTCGCGTATATTTAAAATGTTCGGCAGGAGTAACGAACGCTGTTACAAGAGTAGAATCTTGCGCCATTGGAATTTGGTAAAAGCCCTATTTTAGGTCTAAACTCGTAAATAAACTTTTGCCGTTAAGTCTGTCTAATTGGTCATCTATGACTGGCATAGGATACGAATCTTTGACGGTCTTTTTGTTAAGTGCTCTATAATCTACGCATAAACGAAAATTATTATTCTTCTTTTTAACTAAAACTATTGGGCTTGCGTAAGAAGAATTACATTCTTTAATGATATTGTTATCAAGAAGCTCATTTACAAGTTTTTGAACTACTATGCGTTCGCTATATGGTGATCTGTATGGTTTGTAAGAGACTGGAGAGTTTTCAGTAAGTGTAATATGCATTTCTGAAATAGTCGATGTTCCCAGCTCGCTCACGTTTAAAGCAAAACAATCACGATATTCATTAACCAACTTTAAAAGTTGTTGTTTCTGTTAATCAGTAGTCTCAGAATCTATTTTTAGCATGTTCATTGTCAGGGGATCAGGATTGTTGTCGATAGGTTTGTCAACTGTCAGTTTGTAGACCCCTAATGTGAAATCACTATAAATGTTAAGTAAGATCGGTAATAAGTTAGCCCTTGCTAGCTTTCCCTTATGCAACATGTGTTTATCCCCAGACAACTTTATAACTAATATTTTTCCTAAGCCATTTTTAACTGCATATATACCTTACGGAATTATAATTTCTTCTCCTAACTTAAAACAAGTGTTTCCTGGTAAGTATATTAGCCCCTTGTGATTACTTCCTAAATATATATCTACACCGACTAGTCCATTAATCTCTACATCTGATTTAATGTAAACTTCCGATTTCTCTGTTTCGGCCACCGCTGAGTACAATACCAAACTACCATTTGTTTTGTAAACTCTAACCTCAGAAAATTCAGTTAGAGTCTGACCAATAAGTACATCTGTGTTAAGGAACTCATTATGTACGATAAACACTTCTACTATGGCAGTAACAAAGTCCACGCTTATCTCGACGGATGCCTTACCTAACGTTAATACTATATCAGTTGCAAAGCCTTTTAATACAGGCAGTCCCTCTTTTGAGGTATCTAATTTTAATTCGGCCGCCATGGTCTGTTTGATAAGCGTGCACTCGCTACCGAAATCGACAAAAACAGTTTTAGGTATGCCGTTTACTGTTATATTTTTTGTATAAATATTGCAAGTAATTTTACTGGCTTCGATCAACTATACCTTATTGACAGGATTCGAACTATTTTTATCTTTATCTACATCACGCTTGCAATGTTCGGCTAAATGGCCCATTCTGTTGCATTTTGGATATTTCTGGAGAGCCTTTGGGCATTTCGGAACAGTATGTCCAAGCTCCGAACAATTGTAACAACGAAGTTTAAACGAAGGATGTTTATTGTTCCGTTTGCTTTCTTTAGGTTGAATGGGATGGTTTTTCTTTATTTCCTTTATACTTTTGCTAGAAATATTGCGTAAATACTTGAGCAACCTACTTGGTCGCCTAAAATCTGAGCCTAACGCATTCAGACGGATATTATTATCATAAATGCCCTGTACTATACAATCTACTGCGTTTTTCCCCTCGATCCCACAATGATTTACAAGCTTTGCTTTATCATAAAAGTAGTCTTCTAGAGTTTCATCTCTCTAACTTTTCCTATCTAACATTTCGATAAGTTTGTCAGCGTAATTTTGATCGTATAGAAAACTTTTTAATAACTTGGCCTGCCATTCCTTCCAGTTAAGCTTAACCGACGGTAAGCCTTCATACCATCTACGTGAAAGAACGGCGAGCTTAGGTAATGCATTATAAATATTTTTTTATCATTCCAGTAATATAATATATTACTGGAATGATAAAGAAATTATTAATAATTATTTGAGCAGTTTAGTTTACTTTCTTTAACCATGATGTCATTGTTTAATTTTTTTTTAACTCGGATCAATGTTTGGAATAACATCTTTGGCACCTTCATTACGTTTATTTAGCTCATCTATTAACTTCTCCACTACACTACTTTCTTTTGATTTAGAAGTAACGCTGTGCTTTCTGCGTTTAGTGCGCTTTGATTTCGCTGGGGACCGTCTATGCTTGCTACTATTCGATTCAGAAGAAGTCGATTTTATTGTAGTACTCGTTATCGAACTTCTGCTAGCATGTCGTCTCTTTTGTACGTATGTGCGTTCACGGCGCGAATGTTTTTTGTTTTTATGCTAACGTGTGCGCGAACGTTCCCTGTTTGCTTTGGACGATTGTGAATCTGTGCTACGTGACCGCCCAATAGAATGAAAAAATCTGGTACGGTGCTTTCGCTTTAACGATCTATTTCTATAACTTTAATGTTAAGCATCCGAAGAGACCAATGTTGAGCTTCTAGAGGTGTCCCTACGTATGGTTGATCGCGAGCGTGTTCGGGGACGTTTGGCTCTGCGTGATCGAACCCGCGTGTTCCTCCCCTTAGATCTACTCCTACGCTTGACTACACGTGGAGGTGTAAAGGCCTCTCTAGCAGACGTCCTATCCGACATTGTCATAAACTTTTATTATTATTGTCAAGTCAAAATCAAATCGGAATCAGGATAGTAGGAAAATATTGATATGATTAGAATAGTATTCTTATTTACCTTGGTAGGTACATGTGAAATATTTATGATAAATTATATAAGGTTTAAGAGAATATCATATTACAGAAATCATAGAAATAAATTTTTCAGCAAAACAGTAAACACAGTTATTCTATTAAATATCATTTGAGTAATCATTAATATCAATGTATTAAAAATTCCTTACAAACGCCTACAGTCTTAGAAAACCCTTCAACGATTTCAAAGTGACGTCGAAACAACATGACATTTCTGACGTCACACGAAACTAGCGAATTTAATGGTCAAAGCAGTGACAAATAAAAATGCAGTTCAGTAAAGTTCGAGCTTTCGTGAAAAATGAGAAGTTCAAGAAGTTACGCCAATGGCTGGATTCTAAGATACAACTCTATGCCCAACTTCGGTATTAGTATCTCAAATGGATCGAAATTCGAAATTGCTTGTGCGACACTATAAATTAGACAAGATGTACGGCTCAGTTATATGTAGATACTTAAATGGAAACAACATTAAACCTCATGCAGACTGGCGCGACTTGTCGCGACTCCGGTAATTGTTCTACCGTGAAGTTTTCTTAGAAATTGTTTTATTAGAGTCACGTCGTCGCGCTGTCGCTTCGGGCTGTCGCTTCGGGCTTCGACTGGCAAGTCTGCACGAGGCTTTACTTTTGCGTCACCAAAAACCAGATCTTTTCCTGCCAAGAAATAGGAAAAGATCTAATGTGGTTTAAGGTGGCGCAAAAGTAATTACCTAATCGGAACATGCTGTAATTTTTAGCAAATAGCTTTTTAAGACATCGCGTCTTTCAGTCAGATGTAAAATGCCGATGAACCAATGAAAGAGTGAGAACAAAAATGTGATTGTAAATGGTAGGTAAGTATATTTTGTCCTGCGTGAAAGTGGTTAGAATAGTCTGAACAACGTTTGTTTTAGCAAAACTGTGATTCAAATTTCACGGTGTATATGTGAGAACAAAAATAATCAAAAGCAATCGAAAATATAAGATTTTTAAAACAAGCCCTGGCAGATTTAACATTGACAGCGCCTAGCGTTGGCGTCGTAGCAGTAAGGGCGATTTTCGTATAGCAAATGTTACCACTTATGTGCGGTTGAATGTACTTAAGGATGTAACAGCCAATAACTGTTATCATCTCGACTTGCGGTTTGCGGTCTACCAAGGCAATTAACATTGTATTACTGACATAATGACGTCGATCAATACAGGTAAATACATGTTAATTTACGTTACCATGTAGGTAAATACATGATATGGTCTGTATTAGGATTAGAAGGATAATATTATGTTATTTTTTGGCCGCAACCAGGCATTGCTGGACTCGTGTATGTGTGCCTCGGCAATCCTGTGTGAAAATTCAATTACGAAATACAGTACGAAAAAAAAATTGTCCGTCAAAGGTCCCGAAAGTCAGTTTTTTGCGAATATTTCGTAGAACATTAGATTAACGTCAATTTAAGTTAAAACAAGCTTCTTCCTTAGTAAATACTGAATAAAAAAAAACCGGCCAAGTGCGTGTCGGACTACGCACAATGAAGGGTTCCGTAGTTGAGATGAATTTATTTATCCCAAGAACAAACTTAACATTGTAGTTGAAATACATGTTATCCCATACATTCCAACTGCAAATCGTCGCTCGTCATCCAATACCGCGAATGTGACATTTTTTACGGTTTTTTTTAAATTGCAGGATCACTTATTTGATCGTGTAGAATGAAAATGAAACAAAAATCTGATTTTCGTAAAAAAATTCACATTTGCAGTATTAATGTAATAATAATTTAAACCTTTATACGAGCAATACTTGTATATATGTATATAATCTGAATCTCAGAAACGGCTCCAAGAATTTTTATGAAATTTAGTATGCAGGGAGTTTCGGGAGCGATAAATCGATCTAGCTAGGTTTCATTTTTAGAAAACGTCGTTTAAAAAAAATAGTCATCCGGATATTTTTATTTACTCATTGTGTTAGTAAACTTATGAATTTTAACTTATTTTACCAGGTCACTCAGAAAGTTTTGCGACTAACAGTTTTTGTCTATGGAATACTGGCTGATTTCGATGTCAATTTTAAAACTATAACTATTTATTACAAAAAAAACATCACATTCCAAATTCGAAATTCCCTCCACATTTTTCTACGAGCAAAATCAAAATACTCTGTCTTACTGAAAAGTGGATTTACAACGAGAACATTTTCGCGCGATAATTTTGTACGATTTCAAATGTCGACTAAAACCAGAAGAATCGTTTGAAAGATTTCGAATGGTGTTCATAGAAAAAAGCCCTTCTAAAGCGACTGTTTTCCGCTGGTTCAACAAATTTATGCATGGTCGAGTAATTTTGGCGGACGAAAAACGAAGTGGCCGCCCTATGACGGCTGTTACGTAACAAAACGTGCTGACTGTGAAAAATTTAATTCAAGAGAATAGGCGAATTACAAATGCTTCTTCATATGTAATTCACCTATTCTCTTGAATTAAATTTTCAGCATTCATTGCAGATTGGATCGGGATGTGTGCATGAAATTGTACACGGACATCTTCGGGTAAGAAAGAAAGTTTCACGCTGGTACCGCAAAATCTAACGCAGGCTCAGAAGGAGGTTCAGGTAGAATGGTGTCGAGACATGATAGCATTACGGGTGATGAATCTTGGATTTATCAGTATGATCCAGAAACGAAGCGTCAGTCGACCGTGTGGCTGTTTCAAAATGAACCAACGCCTACCAAAGTGAAGCGAGCCAGAAGTGCAGGCAAAATTTTGATCGCAAGTTTTTTTTTTCTTTGACTGGTTATCTGGTGTCAGTACCCTGACGAGATCAAAGGAGTATCAATGCTGAATGGTATGTTACCAAATGTTTGCCAGAAGTTTTTACTACTGCAAGCAGCAAGCGACCGAACACTGGCCTCTGTGGGCTACTGCTTAACCACGACAACGCGCTGGTTCACTCGGCGCTCAAAACAAGGGACTTTCTGGTCAGCACACCGGTCAAATTTATAGGTCATCCTCCTTACAGTCCCGATTTAGCTCCATGCGACTTTTTCTTGTTCCTCAAAATATAAAATCAATTCAAAGGAAAACAGTTTTCATCACCTGAAGATGCATTGGCTGCATTTGAGAAGGAGATTGATTGTAGAAGACAAGTGCCTGATGCGGACTGGAAAATGTGTTATGAAAATTGGTTTAGCAGTATGAAACTGTGTATAGACGCCAATAGAGAGTTCTTTGAAAGATATAATAAAAAAATTATAACCTGTGGTATATTTTTTTTAGTATCGCAAAACTTTCTGAGTGCCCCACGTAATCTATTTTAAATTTATTTTACCTCATGGGAGATGGCACTGTAGTGATTGATGAACATGCAATCCAGCCGGCTAACGAAATTTTTTAGAATATTGTTGGAGCTGGCCCGCACTCTACGCACCAGAGATGCACACCCCGTTCGCATCGTTACGTAAAAGCAATTAATATGTGCGTCCGCGAACATTCCCGATGCGCTACAAAAACGGGACAGCCCCAACAATACCCTGTTGTATTGGATACGAAGGGCGTTGCACGACCTTTGGGTATATCTAGCCTGCAGGCTGCACGTGTAAATCGTTGTAAAATAAGCTCGAAACAGAGTAGTTTTGACTTTTCAAGTGAGCAGCGTGCAAACCTGCGAGCCAGCATGTTCGCCCTTACCGACAACGCCCTTCGTTCCAGCTCAATATCCAGTTATACATCAAACCACGTGTTTTGGCATACTGCTCACATTTGGCGACCAACTTTCTGAGACCACAGATTGACGCGCTCAGAAGCACCATATCGTCTGCATAACTAATATTATTAACACAAATACCATCTATATAGCAACCCACTCTGGTGCTTCTGAGCTCGCCAATCCTGCCTCACCCCGCATTCCAACCTGTATGACCTGGAAAAAGTTCCAGCCCATCGTACACTATTGATCTGGTTACCATAGGTACCAATATTTAAAAATGTTTATAAATTCCGTTAGCAACCTATCCTTCTCCATCTTTCTCCACAATACGTCATAAGCAACCAGATCAAAAGTCTTGAATAAGTCGAGGAAGCTAGCATAAATCGGCGTCCCACGCTGTGTATAGTATGTGACAGTATGCTTAAGACACAACACTGCACTTTCTGTTGACAAACCACGCCGAAACTCGAATTGGCTGTCATGAACATTTACAGTTTTATTTTTTTGTGTATTAAGTAGACTGTCAAACACTTTTGATATTTTAATATTATAGTAGCTAGAGAGGTGTGCCTATTGGATGCCGAGCGACGAAATGTTAGTTTGTACGCACAATATTGAGTGATTTACCATGTTATTCTAAGACCATGGACTTCTTATAGGTTTTCCTGTAATCTATGAGTAAAGAGCCATACTATGTATTTTATTCAAAATTTTTGGTCCTGTAGTTTCGGAGATAAGGGGGGGGAATGGTCAATTTTCATTGAATTTCTTAAATATCTTTAAAAGTATTTATTTTAAAATTATATAAAAAATATATTTAAGATCCTCGCAATAATTCCTTTTATTTGATATGTCACACGGTACTACTAGCATAATTTTTTTTTTAAACTTTCTTGTTTGCCCCCCAAAAGTGACCCTTATATTCAAAATTCATTTATTTACGTTACACATTCGTGTTTGGGTCACAAAAATACATATGTATACCAAATTCCAACTTAATCGGTCCATTAGATTCGGAGTAAATTGGCTGTGACAGACGGACAGACAGACAGACAGACAGACAGACAGACACACGAGTGATCCTATAAGGGTTCCGTTTTTTCCTTTTGAGGTACAGAACCCTAAAAAGTCTTCAAAAAGATTCTCGCAGGACCAGATTTGTCTTATTATCCTGGGCACCTACAATGATAGTTACAAGAAACAGTCTTCTTTTCTATATCACCATCTGCTTAGTATTTTCCCAAATATGTTGGGGTCGGCTTCAAGTCTAACCGGATGCAGCTGAATGCCAGTATTTTACATGGAGCGACTGCCTATCTGACCTCTACAACCGAGTTACTGGGTAACACGATACCCCTTGGTAAGACTGGTTGTCAGACTTTCGAGGTTCCGATGACCCGTTCCAACTGTCAAAGCTCTACAAATGACAGCTGGGACCAACGCGCAACGGCTTAACGTGCTTTCCGAGGCACGGAGGAGTCTCGGTATGTAAAGATGGTAGATAGATATGGATAGGTTAGAGAAAACATTTATTCAGTGCACACATAAACACAATTAAATGATAACAATTTACATGAATATATATAAAAACAAGATGCCAATATACAAAAAATATATGACTTACCTACTTCATATTTATAAAATATACAAGGTGCGGTGTGCGTCTCAAGGTTGCACCAAATGGGAGTCCAGCTCAGCATGTGTCAGGAAAATATACCTGACGCTGATATTCTGCTGGATCCCACCACCCATCCTCGGACCAACCGCAACAAGTGTGGCTTAACCTGATCGATAGTCCTGTGCGGCTGTTATTACTTAGCCTTCCTGTTTTCTTCTTTTCTATATGCAGGTGATATTTTTTTTAAAGGGTGATGCTGTGGTTTTATGGAGTAGGTTGGAAGTCTCGGTAGAAAGAAGAGAAAGAAAAGAAAAAATAATAATATTTTATTATTTGGTAGCAAGCCTGACTACCCAGAGGAACTAAACAAGTGGAAATCGCTTACAAATAATAATAATATAATATATTTAATCTACTCTCATAGCGTAATATTCGAATTATAAAATTCAAAACGAGTTTATATTGACATACTTTATGAACACAATACTGAAATTTAAAAATAAAATCATATTATAATATTTTTTCTCTAACAAAATAATGCTATTAAACAATTTTTTTTCTATTACGATACAGGGCTATTCCAAGAAGTTAATATCACCAAGGAGTTTCCATCAACTTTTGGATTGGAACGTTTAAACGGAGGACAGCAGCACCCGATGTAGCGCATTTGTGCGGTGATGTGCTGGTGCAGACGACATTCATTTGTTTTGTTGTACTGAATTTCGTGGGATTTTTCAAATTTATTCTTGATCTTTAACTTTGATCTTTTATTTAGTATTAGGTTCAATCCCAATGTATGAGAGTAGATAGTGTATGAAACTGCACATAACTAGGTATTAAAACATTCGTGTGATACTATTAAAAACCTCATGTTTTAATACCCCTCATTAATCATTATGTTCATAAACTACTATATTCAAACAACATTGATCCATTACATTTATATTGTTAGTATAAACTTAAAAACTATGTTAGTACCTAATAACTAAGAGAGACTTGGTCCTCTGGGTGAGGCTCCGCACCAGTGGGCTGTCTAACTTATTGCCTATGACATTCAGGATGCTGTTACTGCTCCCACGCAGTCTGCTTAACAGTGAGGCTGTCTTTTTGCGCCAGGTGGCATCAAAGCCGTCTGTGCGTGACTCAGCGAACATTGTTGACGCACTGCAGAACCGCGGCAGACGTAACAGCGCCCTGAAGGCATTGTTAAACTGGATGCGCAGAGAATTGTAAGCCCTTTAAAGCGTTTCGTATTTTTACAAAGACTTTCAACAAGATTGACATATTAAGGTTCTCGGTACGGTATGTCGGCACAAAAAGAAAAAAAAAATTCACCATCTTTATCGCAAATAGAATGTCAATTTATTCCGCAGAGTGTAGGCAGTATCGCATTTTGTGCTGACTCATATAATGGACTCAAAGTAGAGCATATCACATTAGCAAACAGGTGCACGCTGCTACTATCCTCGTGACGTAAGTCCTGACATTTACAATGGCAATGACTTTTGATTTTGTCAGTTCAACAACTAACGTAATAATAATAACTATTAAGTACGTTATTTACGTCATCGAGCAGACGCATTTTTCAAACACCTGGAGAAATTCGTGGATTAAGAACTAGAGTAGCGTAAGGCCAAAAATTCAAAAAAATTTTTTTTTCACCGTTCGCTTTTTTAATCCCCTTATTTTTATGTGCCAAAAAACTGGAGCGATGTAGTGTGTAGATTGCTTAGTACAAAAATAACGTATAAAAAAGAAAGATATTTGCTTACTGCCAAAATGAAGTGTTTCTACTTACAATAATCTTGACATTATTTTGGCAAAAAAGTTACGAGCACAACGATCGAAACTCGAATTACAAAGCGAATAGGACAGCGAATAATATTGGTCATTATCAATTTCCTTCAAAGTCCTTCGGATTTTGATTTGTGTTACGCAATTGGGGTGCTCCTGACGAATAACAATAGCCGATGAAATTATCAGCCAAACCCAGTCAGAAGCGACCCAACCACATTTTGAAATAAGACGGAAATAGCACTGTAGACAGCCACAATGAATCTGTGGAACTGGCAGGTTGTAATTAAGCATTGTAGAGACCGACAACTAGGCAACAACTACAATGTGGAACAGTGTAACAAATACTGTTCAGATGAAAGCGAGGCAATTTAACTTTGTCGTACTGATTTTTCTGTACTACAGAGCGCGAACCCGCAATCTAAATGTAACATAAATTCGAGCCATTTTTTAATCGAAAATAGGTACAACTATGCTATAGCATTATGGTTTATTGTTTTGTACCCATAGATTTACACTGATTTTATAAAAATAAAAGATATGTGTTTTTGTTAGTAATTAATAAACTCAAAACCTGCTGAACCGATTCTAAAAATTCTTTCGCCAGTATAATGCCAATATAATTGAGTAACATATGCTTTTTTTTATGAAGATATCACGCGTGGAGAAGCCGCTGGCGGAATCTAGTATGGATATAAAATCTTAAAACGAAGGAAATATTCTATTCGAATTGACTAAATATTATATTCGAATTGACTAAATATTCTATTCGAATTGACTAAATATTCTATTCGAATTGACTAAAAATTCTATTCGAATTGACTAAATATTCTATTCGAATTAAGGTTACGTTAGCTCCGCGCGTTCGAGCTAGTCCCACAGTTTTGTACAGGTAGGTTAACGCAAAAGCTACTCTGTGGCTTCACTCAGATTCTTTTAAACCATAATTGATTGATATACTATCTGCATGTATCATAGCACAATGTTCCCACTGCTGGGAAATAATTTACACAAAGTAAAGCGCCTGTCAGGGTTCGAACCTATGACCTACAACTCGTAAGTCGTGGCCGTTACCACTGAACCAACACTGCTCGTGTCCACCACTGTCTGTATCATAACTTTTTAGGGTTCCGTAGGTACGTCTAAATGAAAAAACGGAACCCTTATAGGATCACTCGTGTGTCTGTCTGGCTGGTTTCAATTTGACATATAGAATAAAGAAGTTTGGCTTAAAAGCCTTCCTTGGGCACACTTCTTCTCGGATTTATACGTGCCCGTCACAACTTTTAAAACGTTTACCAACTCTATCCGCTGATTGTATATAAAAAACACATACAGTTGATATCTTACTGATCTACTAACCTAACTTTAAATAAAAAATGTAACCAATCACTTAAATTAAAATGTATTTCTTCATTGTTTTATATTTTAAGATAATTTGTTTATATAGATAAATATAGAACGGCGGCCGGTCAACGACTCGGCCTAGAGGAAATGATAAGGTCTGGTACAGACATTGATAAATGACACTGTCTGTGAGGTAGCAACCAAGATTGTCGATTTATTGGCGT
Source organism: Agrochola litura (assembly GCA_949152395.1). NCBI lineage: Eukaryota > Metazoa > Arthropoda > Insecta > Lepidoptera > Noctuidae > Agrochola > Agrochola litura. The sequence goes on along the minus strand of OX424510.1, from coordinate 7,894,436 downwards.
ACACACGGCAAAATAATAAAGCAAACAGCCTAACAACCAATAGAAACGGGTTTTGTCGACGGAAGAATAGACAAAATGACAGATAAACAGTCACAATCTGTCATTTTGTCTATTCTTTCGTCGACAAAACACGTAGAAAACCAGTTTCTATGGTTTTCATGCTACGCGTGCTGGTAAAGATCGCGGGAATCCACTGGATGTGAGAAAGACTGAGTTGGTGATGCTTAGGCCTATGTCCAGCAGTGGACTTTTTTGGCTGAATGGTTATGACAATTTTCCCACGGTGTTAGAGCCCCTCCTCCCATACAAATAAGGAAAGAGCATTCATCACCACGTTTCCTTACTGACTTGGCACTTTAGTTCAGGTTTCCGAAGTTTCCTTACAATGATTTTTCTACTGTCAGGTAGTGGTGTCCAAAGAAAACCGAAAGGGAGATCGTGGCCCCCGGCAACATGGCAACTGAAGGAACACGGGTAGGTTTTAGTCAGTAAGAGTCTGCTCCCACTCCGCCCAGAGCGGGAGAAGTTATTTGATAATTTCCCACCCAAAAAAAAAAGTTGTGGTGTCTTAAAAACACACCGAAAGTATCAGATACTCTTGAACCGGATTCATACATTTTTGAACCATCAAGATACTATACATAGAACCGGATTCATTACATTTTTGAACCATCAAGACACTATACATATACATAATTCCTGAGGCTTGAGATAAAAAAATAGACACTACAAGATACCGAAACACTGTTTGTTCGGAACAAAATCACCACCAAATTAGGACCACCGCAGATAAATCAATGCCGCTATTTAGGAATCGACACAGTTCACAAAATATCGCCGACGACATACTATTTGTAGGTCGGATAGTTGGCCATCGATTCCGTCAGCGGCTGTCTCCGAACGCCGCGCCGTCGGACGCGACAGCCGCCATTAAACCGGAGACATGTCGGAAATATCAGTTTGTTTTAAAGACCTACTTTTTGAAGTTTTTATTTGGTGGAATGTGCAAGCTTTATTTATTTATATAGCATATTTGAGTATCATCTGTCGATACTTTTGCATTTAGTAACTAATGATATGAAAATCCAACGTTATTGTTTGTTATCCCTTTAAATATAGAGAGCCTGGAATTCATCTAATTACCAGCTCGTTAATAATCCTGCACACAATTCACTCTACTAATTTGAGAACATGGAAAATAATAAAAATTGTTGATAATTACCAATCTTCCTAGTCTTTTCCCAACAATGTTCAGGTCGATTTCCAGTCTAACCGAATGCAGCTAATTACCAATATTTTACATGAAGCGACTGCCTATCTGACCTCCACAACCCAGTTACTGGGTAACACGATACCCGTTTGTAAGACTGGTTGACAGACTTTCGGGCTTCTGACTACCCGTAACGATTATCAAAGATCTCCAAATGACAATCGGAACCAACGGCTTAACGTGCTTTCCGAAGCACGGAGGGTTCCCGATATATAATGTATGGTCACCCATACACGAACCAACCGTGCCAGACGTAGCTTATCCTAAAATCGACCCGTGCGGCTGTTATTCTTTGAAATGAAATGAAATTGTTTATTTTGTAAATAGGATATCGGAATCACTTTTACACGTCATATAAACAAAATTATTAAAAATAAGCTAGATGAGTTCAGCGTTTCCTATCTGACTACTCTGAGAAGAAAGGCCGAAACAAACTCAGAGATCGCAGTCTCTTTTAAAGTACAGACATAATCTTGGTCAGGCCATATGAGGACCATGTAAATTTGTGTCTGAAAAGGTCTTCTGAGGAAAGAACCACACAGATTTGAGTGGACATGTCCAGTCAGTGCAAGCATTTGTCAGTAATCGTGGAGCTCAACTCAGAACTTAAGGAGCTCAACTCGACGAACAATACCAAAGAAAGGACATTTGGGTAGGCCGCATAAACTACTAAAACTGCCAGACCATCACTAAAACTAGCAGAGAAATAAAAATAATATCCACATAGTCCTCACATTCCCAATAGTTAAAATAATATAATACTTTACAAAGTAATCATGTCATTTTGAATATAATTTTCAACAATGTCAGTGTGTTTATAAAACTGGTATATGTTGATTTTATATAATAATTAAAATGTCTAGTTTTATGGTTTATGACAAGGCTTAGCAGAGCGAGCAGTTCAATCCTAAGCTTTTTTATCTTCTAAATAATCTGAAATTGTATAGTACCCTTTTTTTTGCCACAAGCCCCTCTCAAAATAATAAAAATACCGAAGCAATTATTGTAAGTAGTATTTCAGTTTAATTATTATATTATCTTTATCATCCTCTACTTTGTATTACATTTAAGACAGAATGAACATGGATCCTACATATATGATTTAACAACTTATTTTTATGCACCTACATTCTAAGCAAATAAAGACCTATTCTATTCTATTCTAGAAAATATCCCTAAGTAAATTAATGTTCCAACTCAGTATTCCATTCAAAACAAACACAATAATATTCCGACAGTTGCAGTGAAAATGTTGAAGTACGAACTGTACTAAGTATAGCAAGTTACACAAAGCAGTAACATCTACTAAGCTTAGTATTTCAAGCAAGTTCTAGTATAACTTTCTCTTCATTTTAATTATTTTGCTTTGAGAGAATTTAACTAGAGATTTTCCTTATTCAATTAAACTGTTTAATAAATAAAGGGAAGTCAAAAAGAGACATAAGTAACTACAGGAAATAAATTTTATATCTTGCCGGTACTAAGTAGTCAAATAAAAATTAATTAATAAGGTAGAAAAAAGCCGGCCAAGTGCGAGTTGGCGTCTTTCTATTCTATTCAAGGCCAGAACGCAAGGGTATGAAACTAATCGCGTATAGATTGGAAATCACTTTTTTTCTTTACTTTTTTTTAAATAAAAATAATTGAATTATGCCATGTTGGGTACTAAATGAAAGGTCTTGACGAGCACATTACAAATATGTAAACCATATATCATATTGTCTAAGTAAATAAATATGTTTAAATTGTTCAAAACAATAAAACCTAAACAACAAAAAATGTAAACCTGCTCTGCAAATACTATATCACGAAATATACATACATATTTATGTATCACCTACAAAATTATAATATGCCATTATATTTTGTAGGTGTATAGGCCTTGACCATTTTTGTACCAATGTCTTGATTTCTGTCTGAAATATTTCCTCGTTTCACCTTATTACCTACCCTACCTACCCTACCTACCCTACCTACCCTACCTACCCTACCTACCCTACCTACCCTACCTACCCTACCTACCCTACCTACCCTACCTACCCTACCTACCCTACCTACCCTACCTACCCTACCTACCCTACCTACCCTACCTACCCTACCTACCCTACCTACCCTACCTACCCTACCTACCCTACCTACCCTACCTACCCTACCTACCCTACCTACCCTACCTACCCTAGGTTCGTTATTGTTCGTTATTTTTAGGACAAGGTTTTAGGGTAGGTAGGGTAGGTACCCTACCTACCCTAAAACCTTGTCCTAAAAATAACGAACATTTAAAAAAAAGAATTGGCCAATTTGGTCTAGGCGTTGTTGAGTTATGCGCTTACCAACACATTTTGCGATTCATTTTTATATTATAGATTAGTTGTTATAGCAGCAATAGAAATTACAAATCTATCGGCAGTCCCAGCAACGACAAGCGCAACACGTCGTACTCATAGATACAGATATACTGTTGGCATTAGCATGTCGGTGACGTGAACCAATAACATTTTCCTCTACCAAAAATTGCACAACGCGCATTAAGAAGTTATCAATTCAAAACGAAACAGCCAGCTGGGTAAACAACGACATTTACATTTGACTGCCAAAAATAGTTGGTAACAAAGAAACAAGGTAACCAAACTATCGCTTAGTAAATTCAACAAACCGCAATGTTGAATACGTTCGGTCAAACAAAAAAATCGACAGATTTCACATCGAATAGTTCACTCTAGATTTTCGTTCTCCGAAATTTCCTCGAAATCCTAACAACCTGCCGCTCAGCGGAGTTCTAAAAGCCTGCAAACTCTAATATAGAAACTTTTCGACGATGTCAGTAACTGGAATAACGGAGGCAGGAGCTAGTTATTTTAGCCAGTTCGGAACTTTACCTGGATGTCATCATGTTCAGGGAAACTACACTGTTATGTGCAGGAAATATGCTAACTGTTACCTGTGCGGTGTAACTATGTAGTTGTGTGGTATGTTATTTATGTAGGCTGTGACATGTGCCATATATGTTCGGGTGTATCGTAAAAAAGGGCATGACCACACAATAGAAGTGAAAACTTCCTACTGGAGCCGAGTATTTGCGATTTAGCGCCGAGTAAACCCGATTCAACGTCACCAACCGGAGCGTGATGGTTCAGTTTTGTTCACTGTTCAGAAAGAGCGCCTAGTGCGTCTAAAGAAGTTTTCACTTAAAAAAATTGTTATTATACATTTTTAGGTGCACAGTGAAAGCAGTAGGTATGGGAAAGGAAAGATTAATCATTTCCAAACAAAACTGTATCATTACAATCATTTATAAATTAGGTACCTATAGCTTCAGAGAAAACTGAAAATAAAACATACAATAGCTACACTGCCCTGTGAAATTTACAAAAATCGTGTTACCTACTTGTTTTTAAGCCTAAGCAGCTGAGTTGTGCTTGAGAATTTAAAAACCGGCCAAGTGCGTGTCCGACCACGAACAATAAAAGGTTCCGTAAATGGGATGAATTTGTCCCAAGAACAAACTTAACAGTGTAGTTGAAAAACATGTTCTCCCATACGGAATGTATTTTTAACTGCAAATGTAAGTTGGTCGAGAGAGAGTTTTGTAGAGCCTACTTAGCTGTGATAGTTTTCCTTTTAATTTCGTTATGTATTCTACTGCTGCGAATTTTTTCACATATCTAGAACCAACCATTTAGCTGGCAGGGGGAGGACACTTTACTCTAACAAAAACTAGCACTTTAAAGCTTAATATTTTGCAAACGGTTTTTTTTTTTTGGATGGTAAATTATCAAATAACTTGAGGGCGTGTCAGACTCTTACTGACTAAAACCCACCCGTGTTCCTTCGGTTGCCCTGTTGCCGGGTGCCACGATTTCCCATTCGCAGCCCCGGCAGGCATTGGCCCTAGCGGACCCCGTCAATTCTGCTGACATCTCTTTGAGGCGCGCGTGGAACACAACGCGCCGTCGACCCGAGCTTGGTCCTTATCGGACGGCGAGCTACCCATTGCTCACCGTCCGCAAGCCCGCACCTACGGTGGCCGGAAATCGGCTCGCAATTCCCGCCCCGAGCGTCTCCTCCTACTGCGGTTAGAGGCGTGAGGGCGCGAAATTTGCCTCTCCCTCACGCGTTCCACCTCCTCCTTCGCAAGCATTACCGCTTCGCAGAAGGAGGTGACGGCCTGCCATTTCCTCTCGCTCCGTACCATGGCCTGAACCAGGGCCGGACGCGAGAGATCACCGCCGTCGATCGCCTCCACGAGGACACGGCGATGCTCCGCCCAGCAAACGGATCCCTGAATCCAAAAATGGTTTTGACAAACTCGCAATCTTTTTGAAAGACCTTTTCAACGACTTTCCATACCATGGGATAGACGAGAAACACAACATCCCCACTTTACGTGTAGGGGAGATACCCTAAAAAAAATGTTTTTCATGATTTTATGTTACCACTTTGTCGGCGTGATTAATATGTATACTCATGCTAAATTACAGCTTTCTAGTACTAACAGTCTCTGAGTTAAGCCGCGGACAGACAGACAGACAGACGGACATGGTTACGGAACCCTAAAAATGAAAGGAAATTATTAAGAACTTCGGTACCTACTGTGATAGTTATTTTTGCAATAAATTACTACAAAATATAGCAGTAAGTTCTAGTACAAATAAGTTCCAACCTTTCGGAATCGGAACAGTAGCGACGTAACATCCCTGATGTGAAGCCAAGTCAGAGGCTCATGGGCGGCATACAAACTCTGACACCAGTACCCTAATTGCGTAATACAACACAATCTGTTTCGATTTGAAACAGATTGCTAATCCATTGCTTCATAAGTTGGAAAAAAAAATCTGCTCAACAACGTAAATAACGCAAAGAATGTTGTTGAACTGTCAAAATAAAACAAATTTGTCATAATCGTTTACGAAAATAAGTTACGCAAGGCTACAGGGCATTCTTTTAAAATTATGCTTGATTCTTAGTATACGATTATTAGATACATAAACCAATCAAGAAAATATGGCACAGGCCTAGATGTCAAAGAATACTGGACACGTATTTATCCGTGCTTATGTCGCAGAGATATTGTCAAACCAGTGTTATTATAATTTCACTAGTGAAATTATAATTGCATGAAACTTTGTCAACCGCCTCCATTTCTCAAAATTTAACGGTCTCATTTCAGTGACAGTATAATTCCACTGGACCCACGCAGTGATATTGCAAAGCAGTAATATTTTTACAATTTCACTGTCTGTGTACTTCTACACGTTATTATGCAGATGAAGAAGAGTTGACCAATCAAAACGCACGAAAACCCCACTACAAATTTGACTCATTCATAATATACCCAAGGTTATTATAAAATCACTACAGCTTTCCCGTGAAATTACAATAACACGAAAAAAGTCCATTAAATTGTGAGAAATGGAGGCGGTTGACAAAGTTTCGTGCAATTATAATATTTCACTAGTGATATTATAATATCACTGGTTTGACAATGGTGCTGATTCCCTTGTTCACAAACTAAACTAAATTTAAGCTGCAGTGCATCTTTTTCTTTCTATTTCATTAAGAAAAGGACAGAAGATACATTTTAGTTTAGTCCTGTCCAATTAATCAGCGCCTGTCACTACTCCATACAAGTTTAGACGTGATTAAAAACTTGCCCACCAAAATTACGCCAATTTACGTCAAGCGCTGATTAATTTGACAGGACTAAACTAAAATTTATCTTCTGTCCTTTTCTTAATGAAATAGAAAGAAAAAGATGCACTGAACTTAAATTTAATTTAGTTAGTGAACAAGGGAATCGGCACCAATATCCCTGCGACACAAACAAAACAATAATCCAAGCGTCATCCTAGAAAATCTTCCTGTTGGAACTGCAACGTATATTTAATCAAAAGAAAAAGGGGAAGCAAAGGAAATAAAGCTTCAGTCTTGCAATGTGAAGACAGCAAAAGAAAACGATGAAGATACTTCTTGTTCCATACAAAAGCAACGTCCAACGACTTGTAAACATGCCTTCGGAGTAAATTACAGGAATTTGTTGTTTATTTTTGATGTGCAGTCGTGAAGATACTGATTAAAAAACGTTATTTACTCCTTTGAAACGTGTTGGACGCGTTTTAATTTAATACTTCTTCATGTCAAAGAAAATGCACTAATTCAAGAGGACTTGTAAAGTTGTTCCTGTGCTGTCAGACCAAGATGGTAGGTGGATGGTGGTTTAGCCTTTTTGGTTTTTCTAGCTATAAAGCTACGGCTTTCTAGAAGAGCCGTGACCTCTCACGTAGCGTCCGCAATTTACGGCGGATGACGTCACTGAAACGTTGATTATGAAAGTAAGTTGGTGTGGTTTCCTAGAGAGCGTTGTTGACACCGTAAAGCAATCCCCGCCCCCAAAGATTTAAATCGCTAGATTTGCCCTCACCGTACTCAGTCACAAGAAATAGTGTCCATACTGATAAGAGTATGCTCACATATTATTAAATAGTGTTTTCATGACAAACAAGTGTAGTCACTTCGTCATTGAGAGGTGTCAAAACGAAACAAAACCGCGACTATCTTTTGACGCGGTAGGGCGAATCTAACGATTTAAATCATTGCCGCTGTCATCATTTTCATGACTGTCATCACTGCGGCCGTCAAGTGCAGCCACCGCTTTTCTTTCTTTAATTGGGCGGCCATACAGCTTGACCATGTTATTGAATATTATTTTTACACATTATTAATTCAGCCCCCGTCCCACCCCGTCGCATCGCATCCTCGCTTAGCGTTCTTTTTGACTTTTTGTCGTTTTGCTCTGCTCCTAAGGGTCGTGACGTGATGTTTAACACCCTTAACCTATATCATTCCTCAAAACTTGGGCTATCAAATGTAAAAAGATTTTTTCCAATCCAACTGGTAGTTCCAGAGATTTAGTGCGTTCAAACAAACAAAATCAAACTCTTCTGCTTTATTATTAGTACCTATAAGGTACATATAATTCATTTGAAATAAGATTAGACATTTTAAACAAACCTTTTTACAGTCCGTTCAACCGATTTTGACTTCTATGCCGTAGGCTTAGGATGGCATTAAAAGCAAAAAAGTGGTTACAATACCAACTGTTTACTGCAACTGCCATTTGTCATCCCCCTAACGCAATAAAAGTCAAAATTGGTTGAACGAACTGCAAACAAGGTTTGTTTCAATGTCTAATCTTATTTCAAATACATAGATTGCAATCGTGCATCACAACCGTGTATAGAGTAGGTATATTAAGTGCATATAAAAGAAAGACTGATATTTTTTAACCAAAAATAATAAATTTGTATTAAACACTGTTCCTTACATCGTATATTATTACAATGTATTATTATTATTACTTTATCAAACCACAAACCAAACTAAAATCAACAACCTATAACTGTTAAACGCCTTATTAAATCTGCTTCAATATTGCAGATCGTCAATTTGCTATTAAATTATATCAGGCGTTCGAATCTGTGCGGTATCGTTCGGCAATGTTAATGGAGTATCTGCTACGACAAACTGCGCTAATTAATGATATTTTGATGGGTAATCCATATTTATATATATTTTCTCTCAAACATGATTAAAGATAGTTATTAACTAATGAATGGATATTTTCCTACCGATCGATCGACAACCAAGTAATCTTTTTTCGATGCTTATTATAATTATATTTTTCTATAACAAAAAAAAACTGTTTTTAATTTTTCTTGTAAAATTTAGTTTTTACGATTACGATTTTATTCGCCGGGAACAGCGATATATTTGTTTGTATATATGTCACCATATAATAATTATAAACGTAGTTAGTTTATAATCCATCGGTATTATTTACTGTCGAAAAATTGTGAACTGTGACAAATCATTTACAATTTAACGCATAATTTTTCGATAGTTTATAATGTATCCATGAAAAACTGACAAATTGTGAACTGGTAACCAACTTGTTTGCGACGTAATGCATCTTGCGCTAATATTAAATAGCCTGCGTGGCTGCGAGCAACTTGGAAGTAGCGCTCGCCGGCCGCTGCCGCGGCACCGCTCGCTTCGCTTGCTCGGCTCGCGCGCGTTGGTCACAGTTCTAACTTAACCTAACCCATTTCACCCAGTTCACAATTTTTCAACAGATTATGATCTAACGGAAATAATACCGATAGATTATAAACTAACGGTGCTCACAATCTTACGGTGACATATATATTTGTACTCACGTTCTCGAAATCGGCTCTAAAAATTTCCATGAAATTTGCAATATAGAGGTTTACGGGGGCGAAAAATCGATCTAGTTAGGTCTCATATGTACCTATCTGGAAAAAATTGTTTTCTTCGTATTTTCACCCAAGCAGAGCTCGGTCACCCAAAGTTCAGAACAGGATGGCTACCTTAGAATAATGACATGGAATTAGTGTGAAAGAAAGAAAAATAAGGTTATTTGTCTCAGATACACGTGCATACATAAAAGACAAGAGTAATCAGAGAACAACAAAAGGTACATAATAAATCACGAGCATAAAACAGAAGTTAGTCGGCAGCTGCACGACATGACTGTGACAAGAAGGCTTCCACTCAGCATGATGCTGTGCTATGGGGACCCACAGCACAGCGCTGATTTTCAGTGGTCACCGGAAAAAAAGATGTATGAACTGTTCTATACTATTAAATGAGAATTCTCTATTTTGATCCGTGCAGAACTCGGTCGCCCAGGTACTAGTTTAACTATACCACCAATCAGCACCAGTCTGCTAACCACGATCAATAAATCATTACACAAAGCACGTTGACACCGAAAAAAATAGACTGAAAAAATGCTTTTACGAAAGAAAAAAAAATAGAAAAGCTTCACATGACCGAGCAGGATATACCAATTATTTGCCAATAACACGTCAGACACTACAAAAAAAAATATTAAAAAAAAAGTTTGTTAAACCCTGTTACGTAAAACGAAACGTCACGTGTCTCGTTTGTTTTTTGCGATCGGCCAGATCATTCACCCTGAGCACTGTGCAGATTGACATGACAGAAATAGTTCTGCGTGCACAGCCGGACAAACGTTTAAAACAATAAGTAATTAGTAGTTGACAGAAACATGGTTCTATTGTAATCTAGATGCTCTGTGAAGGCTTGGCCTCGACTAATCATTGTACCTATCATAACTACGGCTTCACAAAGTAATTAATGGTTAACTCGTGATCTTCTGCCTTCACTCAGAAACAATGAAGACAGCTTGACAACAATATTCTCTATTATAGAAAGGTTACATTATATTATTTACTAGCTTTTGCCCGCGACTTCGCCCGCGTGGATGTCGGAAAATATCCCACGGGAACGTACTACCGAGATTTCATAGAGGAAAACGTCATTGACTCCTACCGCTGCACCCGCGTTGCTCCGCGTAATTTTGAACTATTTAACTATCTTTTAAACTATTCATTTAAATTATATGATTTAAAGGCATATTTTAATTTTAATTAAGTGCCCAATTTAAATAACATATTTTTTTTGGATAAGGATTAATACTATACCGGTCAAAAAAGCTTCGGAAATAACAATTCAATTTTTATCAAATTCTGAAAGATAAGAATGGTTATTGTGGGTCATCCTTAGAAGATAGACATATGCTATCGCGGACTTTTTTGTTGAACTTTTTAAGATAAACAATACCGTAGAACATAAATTTGACGTATCTTTTCCGGTTAACGCAGCGCACGCCAGTAAAGCTCCCAGTCGCCATGATTTTTTCCGACTTCTTCAACAATAATCGTCATATTTCAGCCAATTTACACAAAACCTTAATGAATTATACACGAAAACCTTTCGCATGAATCACTCCGTCCATTGGTGAAAACTGAAAACCGTTTGAAAATTCGTTCGGTAGTTTTTGAGTTTATCGCGTTCAGAAAAAGCAAAAGTGAAAGAGCATGGCAGTTGAGAGAATGTCAAGCTCACTTAAATGTCTCGCTGATGGTGGCGAGTGTGTTGGATCATTCGGTTCCCTACAAAATGGTTGAGCTGGATGGTGCTGATCCACGCGTCATGTTCGTGAACGGGCGCCGTCAGTTGAGACTGGTCATCTCTTATCTGCCAGGGCTTATTTTTAATCAGATATTTTCAACTGCTTTGATTATTTTTTGTACATTGTTCTCACATATAGAAGCAACAAGAATAATGTACCCAGAATTTTGTAATATCTATATTTAAAAGAGTGGCCTTGGAGTTTCTTGCCCGTTCTTCTCCATAGAGATCTACGTTTTGGAATGGGCAACTAGCTTCAACTTTCTGACTAACTGACCGATTCTTTGACAATTCAAAAGTGCCTGTAAATGGTTTAATTGAAATAAATGCTTTGAGTTTGAGTTTGAGTTTGAGACAGACAGCCGCGGCGGGGGACTTTATTTTATAATAAAGGATAAGGATATTAAGAATATTGTGAGTGTGACATTAGCACGGTCGCAGAAAATTAAAATATGGGCCCACGTGGTAGCCTACTTCCTCACTCAAAGAGGAGGTCTGAAAGCCTGTGCACACGATGCGTTGCGGCGCCGCACCGCAAAGATTTCGCCGCATTGGCGGTCACACGGGTGCTGCGGCGCCGTAACATAAGCTGACCTCTTATTCTACTAAAACTCTGTACTACGCTAGGTCAGCTTAAGGTCAAAGTGTTACCAGTGGCGTGCGGTACACCTACTGTACATATTGTCATACTATTGTCAGAAAAGTACGATGAATATTAAGTAACCTGAAACTTAGATTAACATGTCTTGGAACGTTGGAACCTATAAAATTGATTTATGGTCGATCAGCGCTGCTGATAAATAACAATGAAATAGGATTCATGCCCGTTTTCACTAACACTACGCGACGCCTAAATGTACCTATTGACTACTGGTGATTTTTCGACTCTCGGCGCTGAACCGAGAGTTGAAAATCCATCAGTACGCTCTTACTAGGCATTACTTTGAATGGAATGTTAGGTATGATTTAGTCGACTAAACTGAACCGATGAAGTGTCGGTCATAAAAGTTTAATATTCTAAATATGTACAAATCAAAATGGAACTTCCCAATCTCAGCCCATCGTTGGAGTAGACTGTAGTAATCTCTCTCTTCCTGGCTATGTATCCAACATGGTGGAGGGGTCAGCCGTCCTGGTCTTTCTCTTCCAGTTCGACATCGTCTTCGGATACTTGACACTCTTTGATGTCCTTTAGCACTACAGCTTTCTTTCAGCTACCTTGTTTTGGGTCTGAGACTTAGTATAGTATGAATATACATACCTATAATATTAATAATAGTATGGTATTATGGAACGGAATATTCTTGGTATTAAACTTGTAGAATACAACAATACGTTCCATCACTAAAATAACTGATATCACTCGGAAAGCTGCCACGCTTAAGTGGAATTGGGCTGGACACATCTGCCGCATGTCGAACGATCAATGGGCCAAACTTACGACCCAGTGGGTCCTGCAGGCCCAGACGGAGATGGCAGGATGAGCTGGACTCCTTTGCCCAGCAGTGGGACAATAATGGCAAAAAATAAATAAATAATAGTAATATATTAGTATAGTATTAGTGTGTCTTAGTATTTAGTGGAGACCGCGAATCGGCAATAGTAGGATTGGACAGCGACGATGATCGCAGGGTGACTTGTAAGTAACAGTAGCTGGCTGAGAATATAAAGATTGTGTTAAATGGCGGGGGATTGAAGAAGCCTTTATGTCCTTCTAACTTTAGCCCGCGGCCTCGCCCTCGTGGTGTTCAGAAAGCACATAGCATGAGAACGTACTACCGGGATACCTACATCTGAACCCAGGTCATGATCTATTCGTGTGCCAAATTTTATTCAAATCCGTTCAGACGTGAAAAAGTAAGAGACAAGCAGTTACTTTCGCGTTTGTAATATTACTAGCTACATGACGTATATTTACACCGTCTTTTCACAATATTCTACACTCGATAAGGCCCCTTGACACATCCACGACAAATCTAAGAATATTATTTATTTTATGAATATCAATAAGTACTGGGTAAATGATAAAATATTAACGAAAATAAACCGTAGTTAAGTCTAGCCGTGTTATAACTACCTACAAGATTTGCAATACCACAATGTGCAATTCGGAAAAAAGTTTCTTAGAAAATAGACTCGTCTGCTCTACCGGCCATAGGTCCCTCGACAAACATGGCCAGCCCACTACCACTTCAACTTACTTACTCTTCAAGCGATGTCCGGTATGTTTCCCGGATATATTCTTTCTGATCTTATCCTTCAAAAAAACTCCCGAGCATAGCCCGCTCCATAGCGCGCTGAGCAACCTTGAATTTGTGAACCATCCCGACTGTCAGTGTCCACGTTTTGGCACCGTATCTCATTACGGGCAGGACGCACTGGTGGAAGACCTTCTTCAAACATTGTAGGATAAGCGACGAGAAGACTTGATGAAGTTTTGCAAACGTTATCCAGTCAACCCAACTGGATCTTTCTATCGGCTTCTTACCCCCGTAGACTCACTCCTTCAAGACTTCGAGAAGCGACTCTTCGACGTGGATTGGCCTCGGCAAGACGTGTGGATTGTACATGACTTTCGTCTTGTCCAAATTCATGCCGAGGTCAACCCGCCGAGAGACTCCATTTAGGCTGTGCAGCATTTGGTCTAACTGTTCCAATGTCTCTGCCATTATGACGATGTCATCGGCAAAGCAAAGGTGTGAGATGTACCTACTTGCCGTTTATGTTGATACCCTCTCCAGTCCTGTTCAGTGTCTTACGTTTTGGCATCGTATGTCACCTTAGGCTTCAAACTTTGGGGGATAGATGACGAGAAGACTTGACGAATTTTCCAAACGCTGCTCTACCAGTCAACCCAACTGGATCCTTCTATCGGCTTCTTACCCTGGTACTTACTTGATCTTTATTAATATAAAAGTAATGAGTTTATTAACCTTGATAAATCTGAAATATGTGTGACTTAATCATTTGGCCCACTTTCCCTAAAATATGAGAATATTATTTTTAAACTATATGATTTTGGCGTATTGACAATCTTATAAAATTACTGAGTACCTACAAAATGGTTGCCAAAAGGAAAAGATGATTGAACTCTAAAAAATTCAGAGTTGAAGTTTTTATGAATTAGTCGTCAAACTCTCCTAACTAGATTTTGGGGTTTTTTTCACGCACATAGGCAAGTAAATAAATAAGTAGGTAGGTACACACGGCTACACATCAAGCTATACATTTCCAGTTTATGCTGAACTCGCATTGTGTAGGATTTTGGTACAGTGCGAGGTCAGCTTATACTGAAAATGTATGGCTTGATATGAAGCCGTGTTTACATTCAGTTTTCATACAACCGTTTTTATCATCAGTATCCTGTCCTTATCCCAATTATTTTATCCATATTATTTGGGATTATTTGGGGTTGACGTAACACGTCTTTTACTACCATGATCTCGGTAATCACCTTCTTTCCGGCCATGTCGGATTGCACGAAAAAAGGAAAAATAAATCACAGCCGCCATATTGGATTTTCGCATAACCCCAACCCATCCGCCATCTTGGATCGTAATTGAAGCATTTTGAAAATCCGTGTCATCTTTAAACTCCAGCTTTCTAAATCTTGACTTTTTTGCAAGCGTCAACACTGTGAACGAACGGAACTATTTTTCCCTGATCGTCAACAGTGTTAACGACAAGGTGTTACTGATCGGGACACACTTGTGCACTATAAATAAATATTAGTCTATGCACGATAATATTTCCCGCGCCGAAGGCTGATCTCCGTTGAGATTGGCCGCCATGACTAAAATTCGGTCTGGAGGACTATTATTAGTCACCTTCTTTCTAGACAAGAATCATCTTCAGCCGTTTGGTAAAGGGGCTATTTAAAAAACATTCAGAAACAGAGGAGCGTTTTAAATAGTAATCTCATTCTATACTATTAAACGAGCAATATTTGAATGTATATAGATTTCTACTCATATTCACGAAATCGGCTCGAATTTCGATGAAAGTTGCAATTTTTACGGTGTTTACGGTTTACGGGAGTGAAAAATCGATCTAGCTAGGTCTCATTATCAGGGAAAATTAGTTTTCTCCGGATTTTCACCCGAGCAGAGCTCGGTCGCCCAAAGTTTAGAACAAGAGAATGAATAATGACATGACAGTAATGAAATTAGAATAATGATCATGGCAGCCATGGAATTAGTAAGTACCTACTATAAAGGCAGTATAGAATTAGTAGGTAATAAATATCCTATACTATTAAATGAGCATTGTCTATTTTCACCAGAGCAGAGCTCGGTCGCCCAGACTAAATATTAAAAGATTATGATAATAAATTTAACACAAAATTACAAGTTGTGTTGCCATACCATTAACATTGATTTGTTTGCTATTATTTGTTTCTTATTGTTCGCAATTTTTATTCATTAATTTCAAACACAATAGACAAAAGCTAGGAGCATTTTAACACAAGAGTACCACAAATTATGCTATTATTTATAAACGAGAAAATGCCTTCAAACCTTATTGTTAATTTAGAACCTAAGTTACTACATCATGCAGTACAATAGAAAATACAACGATGGTTTATTTTTACACGTTGAAATGGACAGTAATAAATTGTGTGAAGTACGTACTTTTCTATCACATAATTAATAAAAATATTTGTTACTGCTTCATTTTTATTTATTTTTACCTATTGTGGTATTGTAAAATTCTAGGTACATCGTTTTCACATATAATTAACTAGCTTCTGCCCGCGACTTCGTCCGTGAGCCTATAACCTTCCTCAATAATTGGGCTATCCAATGCAAAAATATTTTTTCAAATCCGACTGGTAGTTCCAGAGATTACCCCACAGATATAAATAGACCTAGATAACGCAAGTATCACGATCTGTATGAAAACCCTGCGTGCCATTTTTTGACTACCTACTATGACGTCACAAGCACTAGGAAACGTTTATTTTATTTTTTCTCCTCGCATTCGCACAGTTTTTACAATTTATTTATAACAGCGTAATTAACCATTTTCAATTTTTTTACTGACTTCCGACAAGCGTGGCACCGATGCAGACTGAGCGCGAAAGTGGCAGCTTACGATTATTGTACGTAAGCTGGGCACGAAAATGCTGCACGCGAAGTAGTTGCTCTTGCGTTATCTAAGTATATCTATATAGATATCTGTGGATTACCCCCTACATACAAACAAACAAACATAAAAACAAACAAATTTTACCTCTTTATAATATAGGTATACAAATTATTGTAAAACATTTTAAAAGAGTAACGGTGGAGTTTCTTGCCCCTTCTTCTCCACACGAAACTAACTTTTGGAATCGGAACTAGAATCAATTCTATTTTCCTGTAATTTTTGACGTTCAATAATCGTGAAATAAATTATTTGAATTTGCATCGCGTAGA